>CM053624.1:303841905-303869490 GCA_028646595.1 Phalanger gymnotis
GGAGGGCAGACTGGGAAACGGGGCAACCAGAGTGTACGCCATCTTGGAGTGGGGGGGGTGGAAATGGGGAGAAAATCTGTAATTCAAACGCATGTGAAAATCAGTGCTGAAAACTAAACATATTAAAAATAAATTAAAATAAAAAAATTAAAAAAAGAATTCCTCATAACAAGAGCAGAGCTGAATAGAAAATCTGACTTTCAAATAAAGACTTAAGAGAAGCATAAAATGGTAAACAGAAAATAGAAACCATAGGGAGTCAATAAGGTTAAACTGTTTACATTCTTACATGGGAAGATAATACTTACAAGTCATATGAACTTTATCATTATTAGGGCAGTTAGAAGGCATGTACATAGACAGACAGCATGGGTGTGAGTTAACTATGAAGGGATATCCAAAAAAATAAAATTAAGGGGTGAGAAAGAGTGATGCACTGGAAGAAGGGGGAATGGAGAGATAGAATGGGATAAACTATCTCAAGTTTAAAAAAAAAGCACAAAAGAGCTTTTAGAGTGGAGGGGAATATGGTGTGGGGGGTGGTGGTGGCAGGAAATATTTGAATCTTACTCTCATCAGAATTGACTCAAAGAGGGAATGGAATATACAGTCAGTTGGGTATAGAAATCTATCTTACCCTACAAGGAAGTAGGAGAAGGAGATAATAAAAAGGGAGGGTGAGGGAGGCTGATAGAAAAGAATACAGACTGGGGGAGACAGTAGATAGAAGCAAAACACTTTTGAGGAGCGTGAAAGGGGGGAGTGGGAGAGAAAGAGGGAGAGAGAGAGAAAAAGGGAAAAAATAGGATGGATGCAAATACACAGTAATCATAACAGTGATTATGAATAGGATGAACTCATCCATAAAATGGAAGTGGATGTCAGAGTACATCAAAAACCACAATCCTACAATATCTTATTTACAAGAAATGCACTTGAAATAGAAACATACACAGAGTAAAAATAAATCAGAAACTATTATGCTTCAACTGAAGTGAAAAAAGCAAGGGTAGCAATCATGATTTCAGTCAGACAAAGCAAAAGCAAGAACAGATCCTATAAAGAGATTGTCAAGGAAACTACATTTTGCTAAAAAGGTACCATAGACAATGAAATGATAGCAATACTAAACATACGCAACAAATGGTATAGCATCCAAATTCTTAAAGGAAAAGTTACATGAATTACAAGAGAAAATAGTAAAGCTATATTAGTGGGGGATGACCTCAACTTTCCCCTTGCAGAACTAGATAAATATAAGCAAAAAGTAAGAAAGAAAAAACAAATGTTAAAAATTGTTTTTATATGCAACTGAGAAATAAGATATATAGGCAATGGGGTATAGAAGTCTGTCTGGCCCTACAAGAAAGTAAGGGGGATGGGAATAAGGGGGAAAGGGGAGGGGGTGATAGAAGGGAGGATGGACTGGAGAAAGAGACAATCAGAACACATGCCATCTTGGGGTAGGGGGGAGGGTAGAGATGGGGAGAAAATTTGTAACTCAAAATCTTGTGGAAATGAATGTTGAAAGCTAAAAATAAATAGATTAGTCTTATAAAAAAAGTAAGAATAAAGTTAAGGAGAGGAATAAAATTTTAGAAAAGTTAGATATAATAGACGTCTGGAGAAAACTGAATGGGAATAGAAAGGAATATACCTTTTCTCAACGGTATAGGGCACCTACACACATACAAAAATTGACTAACAAAAATTATTAGGGCATAAAAAGCTCACAACCAAATAAAAAAATAGCTGAAATGTTAAACGCATTTTTCAGATCATAATGCAATACAAATCACATTCACTAAATTAAAAATTAATTGGAAACTAAATAATCTAATCCTAAAGAATGAGGAAGTTAAAGAAGAAATCATAGAAGCAATAAATAATTTCATTAAGAGAATGACAACAATGAGACAACACACCACAATTTATGGGATGCAGCCAAAACAAAATTTAGGGGATGTTTTACATCTCTAAACATATCAATAAAATAGAAAAGGAGCAGATCAATAAATTGGGCACCCAACTAAATAAAATGCAACTAAATGAAAAAATAGAAAAAGAATAAATGTAAAATCCCCAATTAAACAGCAATTTGGAAATCCTGAAAATCAAAGGAGAAATTAATAAAATTGAAAGTAAGAAAATCTTTGAACTAATCAAAAAAAAAACCAGGAGATGATTTTATGAAAGAAAAAATAATAAAATAAACCACTGGTAAATTTTATTTTAAAAAAATAAAAAGGAAAACCAAATTATCAGTATCAAAAATTAAAAGAGTGAAACTCACTACCCAATGAAGATGCAATTAAAGCAATTATTAGGAGCTCTTCTGCCCAAGTATATGCCAATATATCTAACAATGTAAGTGAAATGGATGGATACTTACAAAAATGTAAATTGCTCAGACTAACAGAAGAGGAAATAGAATAGTTAAATAACCCTACCTTAGAAAAATAAATTGAACAAGCTGTCAGTGGGCACCCTAAGAAAAAATCTCTAGGACCAGATGAATTCACAAGTAAATTCTACCAATCACTTTAAAAACAATTAATTCTAATACTATATAAACTATTTGGGAAAATAGGCATAGAAAGAATTCAACCAAATTCCTTGTATAACAAAAATATGGTGTTGATACCTAAACCAGGAAAAGCAAAAACAGAAAAAGAAAACTATAGACAATTTCCCTAATGGATATTGACGAAAACATTTTAAATAAAATACAAGCAAATAGATTATAGCAATATATCACAAAAACCATACACTATGACCAGGTAGGATACAGGATTGATTCAGTATTAGTAAAAGTATCAGCATAATTGGCTATCGGTAACAAAAACAAAAAAAAAATCATAGGATTATCTCAATAGATGCAAAAAAAAAGCTTTTGACAAAATTCATTCTTATTAAAACATTCATTCTTATTAAAAACACAGAAAGCAAGAAATAAACAGAGCTTTTCTTAAAATGATAGGTATCTATCTACAACCATCAGCAAACATTATTCGAAATGAGGACAAGCTGGAAGCTTATAAGATTATATTAATAAGATTAGGGGAAGGGTGAAGCAAGGATGCTCATTATCACCACTATTATGTAATGTTAAACTAGAAATGTTAGCTATAGAAATAAGAGATGAAAAAGAAATTGAAGGATTTAGAACAGGCAATGAGGAAACAAAACTATCACTCTTTGCAGATAATATGATGATATACTTAGAGAATTAACTAAAAAAACTGAAACTAACAACTTTAGCAAAATTTCAAGATATAACATAAACTTACATTAATCATCATCATTTCTACATATTACCAACAAAACCCAACAGGAAGTCATAGAAAGAAAAATTCCATTTTGAAAACCCGCAGACATTATAAAATACTTAGGAGTCTACCCGCTAAGACAAACTTAGAGACTATATGACTACAATTACAAAACACTCTTTGCACAAATAAAGACAGATCTAAACTGGAGAAACAGTAATTGCTCATGGATAGACCACACCAATATAATAAAAAGACAATTCTACCTAAGTTAATTTAAATTCTGTGCCATATCAATCAAACTACCAAAGAATTATTTTACAGAGCAGAAAAAAAAACAGTAACTAAATGCATCTGGAAGAACAAAAGGTCAAGAATATCAAGGGATATTGTGAAGGAAGGAAGCCTAACAGTACCAGATTTCAAACTATATTACAAAGCAGTAATCATGAAAACAATTTGATACTGGCCTAAGAAATAGTGGATCGGTGGAATGAATTAGGTACACAGTATACAGTATTAAATGAGCATAGTAACCTAGTATTTTTTTTCCCCTTAACAATTATTTTATTATTTAATATTTTAGTTTTCAGCATTGATTTCCACAAGATTTTGAGTTACAAATTTTCTCCCCATTTCTACCCTCCCCCCATTCCAAGATGGCATATATTCTGATTGCCCCATTCCCCAGTCAGCCCTCCCTTCTGTCACCCCACGCCCCCCTATCCCCTTTCCCCTTACTTTCTTATAGGGCAGGATAGATTTCTATGCCCCATTCCCTTATATCTCATTTCTCAGTTGCATGCAAAAACAAGTTTTTTTTGAGCATTTGCTTTTAAAACTTTGAGTTCCAAATTCTCTCCCCTCTTTCCTGCCTACCTACCCTCCCTAAGAAGGCAAGCAATTCAACATGTATCATTATGTAAAACACTTCTACAATACTCATGTTGTGAAAGACTAACTATATTTCCCTCCATCCTATCCTGTCCCCCTTTATTCAATTTTCTCCTTTGACCAGTCCCTTTTCAAAAGTGTTTGCTTTTGATTACCTCCTCCCCCTATCTGCCCTCCCTTCTATCATCCCCCTTTTTTTATCCCCTTCCCCTACTTTCCTGTAGGGTAAGATGCCCGATTGAGTGTGTATGGTATTCCCTCCTCAGGACAAATCCGATGAGAGCGAGATTCACTCATTCCCCCTCACCTGCCCCCTCTTCCCTTCCAACAGAACTACTTTTTCTTACCACTTTTATGTGAGATAATTTACCCCATTCTATCTCTCCCTTTATCCCTCTTTTAATATATTCCTCTCTGATCCCTTAATTTTGTTATTTTTTTAGATATCTCCCCTTCATATTCAACTCACCCTGTGCCCTCTGTCTATAGATAGATATAGATATAGATATAGATATAGATATAGATATAGATATAGACATAGATATAGATATAGATATAGATATAGACATAGACATAGACATAGACATAGACATAGATATAGATATAGATATAGATATGGATATAGATATAGATATAGACATTCCCTTCAACTACCCTAATACTGAGAAAGGTGTCATGATTACACACATCATCTTTCCATGCAGGAATGTAAACAAAACAATTCAACTTTAGTAAGTCCCTTATGATTTCTCTTTCTTGTTTACCTTTTCATGCTTCTCTTGATTCTTGTGTTTAAAAGTCAAATTTTCTATTCAGCTCTGATCTTTTCACTGAGAAAGCTTGAAAGTCCTCTATTTTGTTTGAAATCCATATTTTGCCTTGGAGCATGATATTCAGTTTTGTTGTGTAGGTGATTCTTGGAAACCAAGGCCCAGAGATTTTTAAGCAATATTATACAGGTAATAAGTATCAGACACAAGATCCAAACCTAAGTCCCTCTAGTCCAACATTACAGTCACTACGCCAAGCCTACGTAAGAGTGGCTGATACAGAATAGGTACAGTTGGCTATATAGAGTGAGGGGAAAAGGTCTTGAATTAGAGTAACAATAGGAAATAGAAGAGGATGGAAGTGAAGAACCTTATGAAAGGGTTGGACTTATCCAACTGATAAAGGACAAAACATAGTCAAAGGTTCTTAGCTAGGGTGACTAGGAGAAGAGTGGAATCATGGAGAGAAAGCAGGGAAGAAGGAAGTAAGAGGGAGGAGCAGAGAAAGAAGGAAGGAAACAAGAAAGGAGGAAAGCAACAAGGGAAAGAAGGTAACAATGAAGGAAGGGAGGGAAGGAAGAAGAAAGGGAAGTGATAGAGTTATAGTTGAACCCATGAGTGGATAAAGGCTAAGCACATAATAATAGGGGAGTCTTAAAAATAGGAAGGGCTTCAAAATGCAAAGGAATGAAATACTACACAGTGAGATGGATATGTCAAGCCTCTTGGCCTGACCTCACTACCCCACCCCACCTCTCCACACATCCCCTACCTAAATCATCACACAGTTGGTTGTCTCTACTCTCTACCTCACTTACTCATGAGGGAAGACTATAAAGGATGAAGAATAAAAATAATATCTCATATTGAACTATAGCATTTTTAAGTGTTCTAATTAGTCTAGAAAACATTTATTAAGTGATTACTATATACCAGGCACTGCATAACAGATATTATCCCTTTAGCATACATGAGGAAAGTGAGACTGAGAAATTGTGACTTATCAACCATCATGAAGTTATACTGTCTGGCAGAGTCAGAATTCAAACCCAGGTCTTCTTTCTCCAAGGACAGCAATCATTTCACTCCACAAAGAACTGTTCTATAGACATTATTATTGTCTAGAATACAGACCTCAGGAAAGGTAGAGACAAAATACAAAGATATCTATTTCTCCTCAAAAGACAAGGGAGCTTTTAAACCTTTGTGGAAGCAACACCATTTGAGACTGAACCAGAGGGCTGAGAAAGCTAAGGTCGTAGTTATTATGCCTAGGATTCCCAAAGATACCCAGGCCAGGAAAAAGGCAGAGAACAGGGAGAACACAGGGGCTTTGGAGGCAACACAAATCAAAAAGTAAGATAAAACTCAGTCATCAAATTTCCCACAAAAGATAATGTTACTAAGCCAGGGACAAAATCTCCACCTCCCAGAGATTAACTTAAGGATTTGCTTTTTTTTTAATTCTGGACAGAAGTTTCTTTCTCTGCCATTCTGGCAGAAATATAAACAGCTTCCCACAGAGGCAACTCAATATTAAGTTATTAGCATCTCAGATGTGAGAAACCTTGCTCTCCCTTCCCTCCCCACCAAGATTCACTGACAACATATTCAACAACAACAAAAAAAATGCATTAAGCTTTATTTTACCATATGCAAAATTCAAGTTCTAACTGGGAATATCAAAACCCAGAGAAAAATCCCTCCAGAAAGTAGAAGAAAAGCTATTATTAAAATATGTGCTATTTTGCCTCTGTGAATAGGCATATATGTGTGTGTGTGTGTGTGTGTGTGTGTGTGTGTGTGTAGTTTAAACTGGTTAAATGCATCAGGGATCTTCCAGTGAAAATTGTATCCCTGGGTATTATGAAAGACATGATGACCCAAAAGGCCCCCAAGGTAACAGAGGGACTTTGCATCCTCGGTTTTAGGATGAAAACATACACCTTCCTACATTCATTTTAAGAAGCCCTCTTCCCACCTTCCAGGGAGCAAATACACAACTGCTGACAATTCATAAAGCAAACTATTTCACACTTACCATTTATTTAGGCAAGAAAAATAAAACTGCAATGTGAATCATGCTGGAAGAGCTAAACCTATGGGAACCACCTAAACCACAGCAGTAAGTTGCTCTCAATTCCCTAGGCATCATGGTGTTACTTACCTTCTCTCATACAGCAGGACCCAATTTCTCTCTATTACAGTTCCATCCTCAGAAACAGAATCTCTCCTCTTGTACACAACTGTTTCTTCTTAGCTTCCTTGCAAACAACCAGAGAGGATTCTCGGAACCCAGAGTGTAAGGTAATAGTGTTCAGAAACCTTTGACTCTGTCCTTTTCTCTGGTTCAGTCTCCTTACTTCCCCTCCTTCCCCTTCTTTAACCCTTTCCACTGTGCTAAACCCCAGAGTTTGTAGGCTCTCCTTGGTAGTAATTCTGCAACTGCAGAAGCAGAAGCTGAGAAAGGCTGCCCCTTAGAATCATGAGCCCTAACTTGAGGCCCCCAGCTCTGCCACAATACCTCTGAAACTCCCTTTTTTAGAATTAAGGCATTATCTCCAGAAAGCCATTTCTAAAATACATGTTATGTGATAGCCAAGGAGACCTCTCTTCATTGTCTTGCTAACACCATAATGTTTTTAATTGTCCTTGTATTAACAGAAATAATAATAAAATCAAACAAATAATAAAATTCAAACTTTGCAAAATACAGTTTGCAAATTTAAACTGTTTTGAGACCCAAAAGGTGGCTATTCTATATGATACTGTGTCTGAAAATAAAGGGAGGACATCTCTCTATCTCATAAGTAACACTATAATGTCAACTCAGCACACAAACTAATCAGCTGTATGACCTTGGGCAAGTCACTTCCCCCAGACTTAATTTCCTTATCTGTAAGAAGAGATTGGACTAGATAAATTCTCTGAAGTCCCTTCTAGCTCTAAAAATCTTGGGAATCTTTTTTTTTTTCTTTCATACCTAATTCATACAAATTTTAACATGTTTATAGACTATAGCTTAGGGGCACACTCCACCTAATGTTGATCACTTTTCAGAAAATACTTCAGGTGAAACAATGCTGCAGGGGACAATTTCACAGAAGTATGCTACAAATGAAAGCTACTACAATTATAAAAATTTTTTTTATTAATATGTTATAAATCAAAGGTACTTAACTTTTATTATGCCATGTACTTCTCTGGCAATCTGGTGAAATCTATAGCCCCTTTTTCAGAATATTATCTTAAAATGCATAAAATACATATGATTACAAAGGAAAAAAATTATGTCGAAATATAGTTTAAAAACACATCCACAATGGGGCGGCTAGGTGGCACAGTGAGCAGAGCAACCGGCCCTGGAGTCATGAGGACCTGAGTTCAAATGCAGCCTCTGACAGTTGACACATGTACTAGCTTGTGACCTTGGGCAAGTCACTTAACCCCAATTGCCCTGCCCCCCCCCAAAAAAACCACACCCACAAGTGTATGGACCCCAACTTGAATTCTGCAATAAATGAAAAAAAACTTAGACCCATACAGGAACCTGATACCATAAAAAGACTTTGCTGCATGTTGAGACAAAGGCCAGGTGGGAGTGAGCTGGGCTGTGTGGGGGAGAGGGTACCCCAGCTGGGTGTGGTTGAGCCTGGTGGTGGGGCAGAAGGGAAGGAAAGGTAGTTGGAATACCATTATCCAAGGTCAGGGGATCATACTTCTCCAGCTTTCCATGTCAGTAACTTGGACCTTGATCTTATTTGTTCACCTAGTTTCCAGAACCCAGCGGTTTGATTGTCACACTCCACCTGTCAAACACCATGTCCTGATTTGAACCTGCATTGCCTAAAGCAGTCCTCTATCATTCTCTTGCCTGCAAAACCCAAGAATCAGTTATCATTTGCTTGCCTGTATGTTTCCACTTCCCTTTTTTAATTCAGTTAAATCCAAGGCACTGCTCTTTATACAGAGCATTAATAATCCAGAGGAAAATTTCCCAAAGCTGTATTTCTGAAGAAATGTTCCTCTGTAGAGAAACCTTTTTCAGTGCCTGTCACTGACAGAAAGTGGTGGCCTTAGACACTTAGGCCAAGATAGTAAGTAGGCTTAGTGACAGTAATCAAGAGGCAAAGAGGGAAGTCAAAGGCACACACAAGTGTTGTATGAAAACAAGGGGAAAATAGGATCATCGTGTTACCCAAAACATTACTCGGCCAAGGACCCTCAAGATTTCCAGGGCTCTAGTCAGTGGTTTGTGCTTCAGCTTCTGTGGCGTCTCAGAACTTGGTGAGCCCTGGTTGTAAGCCCTGTTAGAGGAAACAGATAAAGCCTATGTGCTACAAGTTTAGGGGAACCATCTGCTCTTCCCCAACATCTCTATAAATAGAAACCTAAGAAGTCAAAGAAATGGAGCCGGCTGGGGCAACTAGGTGTTACAGTGAATAGAGTACCAGCCCTGGACTCAGGAGGACCTGAGTTCAAATTTGAACTCAGACACTTGACACTACCTGTGTGACCTTGGGCAAGTCACTTAACCCCAATTGCCTCAAAAAATTGGGGGCAGCTAGGTTGCTCAGTGAGTAGAGCACCGGGCCTGGAGTCAGGAGGACCTGAGTTCAAATCCAGACTCAAACACTTGACACACTTACTAGCTGTGTGACCTTGGGCAAGTCATTTAACCCCAATTGCCCTGCCTCCCCCTCCAAATAAATAAATGAATGAATGGATGAATAAATAAACGAATGAATGAATAAATAAATAAAAAATGAAGCCAGCAGTGTTGTGCTGTTTCTATCTCAAAAGGGAAGCCTTCACTCCAAGTTCACCCAGTTATTCCTATAATCCCCTACCCCATCAAGATGGTCTAATGATGTAAACTTCAGCAAAACAGCCCTAGGAGAACAGACTTGATCTTAGGTAATGCTAAGGGTACTCCAGAGTTGACATTCCCTTCCCCAAACCCCAAATCACCAGACAACCTGACAACCCATCTCTACCTCTGAAATAAACGGTGGAGCAGCCTCACCTCATAGGCTCCTTTTGCTGCCTACCTTAAAACTGTGTAAAACTCTATGCAGTTCTAGCTGTGTATAAATTCACATTACACAAATTTGACTTTATGTAACGAATTCTGAAAGAAATTCGCATTCCAAAAAAACCACCCATGTTAACTTTACAGTACAGTACTGTGCTCTCTTCCTCTCTATTCCTGCCCATCAGCTTGGGCTCTGAGGCCTCCCACCCTACCCCACCTCCACTAGAAAAGAAAAAACAGCTCTCCATGTAAAATCAGAACAAAGATATTGCCACAGTGACTTTGAGAGAAGAGACTTTTGTCCTCATGTTTGTCCTGGCCTCTACCTATGGCCTGTCCTCTCCTATCTGTGTCCAGTCCCACATATCTGCTTCCTCTCTTCTTCCTCTTAGTACAGACCAGGCCCCTACGTGGCTGGCCGCTGGTTGTATGTTCCAATTCCTGCTCTTGCTTCTCTGTCCCCAGCCTACACTTGTCTTTGAATCATGTGGTTGGCCCTCTCTCCAGGGGTGGCCCCCTTCCAGCCTCCTTCCCTCCCTCCCTTCCACACACTTTACATATACATACATACATACATACATATAAATGTGCATGTGTGTGTATGTACATATCCTGAATGTTATGATGTATTGATTGGTTTTGCTGATTCTTTTTTCTTCTTCTTTTTCGTAAAAAAAAAAAAAGTATTTGTTATAATGGCTGCACCTCCTCCCCCAGGAGGAGAGGTAGGGACACAAGGGGAAATTTCGTCAATATTAAAAAAAATATCAATAAAAATTCATTTTTAAAAAAAGTGGTGTGAGTAATGCAAGGTTCAGTTTTTGTTTTGTTATATCCCTATTTAAGTTGGAGCCTGCCCTCGCCCAGGTATTGAGAACAGTCCCACCTGTCCAAATACCACTAAATAATTTCAGGAAGTCATTGTCAAGCAGTCCTTAGCAAGTTCTACAGAATTCTGCATCGAGCCCACCTTGTTCTGATTATCTTGTTTTTGTGATTTGTAATGGCTGCTATTGATTCATTTCTGTGACTGGGCCGTTGTTGGTCATAATTTTCCACATAAGAGAATTTCACAAAATATAATTTTACCTCGGAACTGGAAGAGATCTAAGAGACCATCTTGCCTAACTTATATCCGAATTGGAATCTCCTTTAAGGCAAAGGTCCCCAGACTTTTAAAATTACCCTATCAGTAAAACATTTCCCAGATACCTCTCCACTTTATGAATGTTCTATTTATAAATTATACACATTTAGTATTGGACTAAGATTGCAAACATTATAAAACATGTGCCAAGAATAGAATTTTTGAAAGAAATGGAAATGATGAAAAAAATAATATTTTTAAATGATTTTATTATATTCATGGTACAAAACCTTTTTGGCTCTGAAATATTATTAGCAATGATATTTAATGAAGGCAATGTAATTAAATGCTTTATTTTAAAAAATTGTTAGTTTAACATTTTGTCATATATTAGTTCAAAGTTCTGGTTCAAAGTTGAGTTTATCTTAATACTTGCTTTTAGTGACTGTAATAGCCAAAAAAGATGCCTCACACAAAAAAAGTATGGATCCAAATGGAAGAAGTCATCATTGGCTACCCTTTCTATGTCATTTATTATTATAAATTTTCACCCACCTCTTATGTAAAGAGTTTTGTTGAAATTGTTCTAATAACCATCTAAATCTCTGAGGGTAGTATGGTTTATACATGTCAGGTCTCAGAAGGTCCAGAGGATGTTTGTTCTAGTTAGTAAGAGAAGGGCAAAGTCTCAAGGCAGATCACAAGATGCCTGGAGAAGTTCTACTTTCTTTGTGGTGGACAGCCTTCATTTGCTTCCAAGCTGAGGTTTTGGGGGAGGTGTAAGAAGTGGAAGATTGTGGATCTGGAGAGTAGAAAGCTCTATCTTGGCTTACTTAAGCCCTAAGGCCATGGTGAGCAGTGGTCTCCACAATCTCAGGTCTCATTGGCTGAAGCTCCTACTCCACTGTTGACATTATTGTACCTGGGGATCAGATGTTTGTTGCTGCTGTAGCCAGGATGGAGGAGAGGTCAGGGGTATGTGGGGACCAGGTGGCTTGGGCAAATTAGGGAATGACTCTCCTGTCTGTCTAACTGGGGAGGAGAGTGTGTGACTGAATGTCCATGTGCACCATGCAGTGGGTAACTCAGGGAGAAGGGCAAAAACAGACAGCAGCTGCATGAACACCGAACAGCTGTGCTGCTCTCTTCAGTTCAAACATTGTCTTTGCCTGTCCCTCTGGTATTCACCCCACTTGGATGACTCCTACTCTAAAGCACCATTTCTGGAGACTGGAAAGTCTAGGGAATTCAGGACATCCTGAGATTTTTGTAAATTGTTCTGTTATACCAAATAGCTATGCAAAACGTGCTAAGTAAGTTATTGTTGTTATAGTGGGGGAAGGGTGCCATGGGCTTTTTGTTGAGATGGCCAGAATGTCAACAGAAGTCAACAGGCTTTGCCTCTCCTCTTCCTCTGTTTTTAATGCCTCTTGCAGCTTACTGGCACTCCAAAATAATTTGTATGGTCTTGCACTAGTTTAGCAGCGGGCAACAAGAGTAATTGGAAAGGGATGGGAATGTTGAACCTGTATCAAAAAGATTGTTAGAAATGCTAGTCATTTGGGGGGGGTGTTACACTTATGTACCCTGAGTGGGTATGAGGTGAATGGAATTCAGCCTTAACTCAGGAATGGGCTTGTTCATATCAGAGATAGAAGGGATCTTACAAGTTAACTAATCTAACCTGTCACTTTACAGATGAGGCACTGAGAAGTTGAGTGAATTACCCAAAGTCACATAGGTAATAGGTAGCAGATCTGGATTATGAACCCACGTCCTCTGACTAAAAATCTGGTGTTCTTTCCACTTTACAAACCTGGTGACCTTCTCTTGATGAGGCCAAGGGTGGAAATTCCATAGTTACCTGAGAGAACTTTTTGTGTGGCATCAGGGCAGGATTTTGAGGCTAACAACAGAGTTCAATGTATATTGACTACCCCTAGAGAATGTTGACCCCATGCAATCTCACTCTAAAAAAGTGTTGAGTCTTCCCTAAACTGAGCAGTGGCAAAACTGTGCTATGGGAAAACAGCAACTTCTGTAGTAATCAAAGCATGTGAGTCACATTAAGTAGACAAGTTTGTTTGTTTTTTTCCCAATATAATTTTATTGAAATCTTGACAGTAAGTCAGTACAGCGGATGTCCAAATCAACTTATCTGTGCCTTCAAATCAATAATTATTCTTAAATCAATGCTTGCTCTATAGCTAGATAAGAAAGTTAGCCAAATGGGAGGAAATGAGTCTCCAATTCTGTTTTATCTGATCAGTTATCAACAGGTAAGCACACTTAGTTGTTCTTTGCAAGATTCTTAGGAAAGCAAAAAAACATCAGCACCAAATTCCTTTTAGATTGCTGTGTGATAATGGAATAAATACAAACTTGATCTTTCCAAAAATGAAGGAGTATCTAATCCTTCCTTCGTCCCTTATGGGTGTAGCAACAGTTTACTAGCAGCTGCTGTGGGGGGTATAAAACCAACAACGCCAGCACACAGGAGGGCTGCCAGCACAGGTTCTTTGATCTGCTTTACTAAGGCAAGTAACTTTAAGGTGTTAACAATCTCACTTTAATTAAACATACAAATATCATTCACTTAGTTCAGGAGGAGAAGCCAGCACCCTGAACTTCAAAACAAATACAAACAAATTACAAACAGAGACAATATAAACAGACCAAATCACAGTTCATAGTTACCAAAGAACCAACAGGTCTGGGTTAGCAAAGCTGGGGGACAGTTACAACAGCTTGCCCAGAATCCCATGCCACTCTTCCAGTGACTGAGAGCCCCCAAACCAAACATCTGGGTTTCTTCAAAGCCAGTGGGCTCCTTAACGGCTACCCAGAGTTTCCACACTGACACTCTTCCGACGTGTGAGGGCCCCCGAGGGAAAACGTCAACCTCTGGGTTTATATATCCTGTTCAGGGTCAAAGGGAATCACAACATTACACTCAAACCCACATGATCTAAAAGCTTCTAGTGTCAAAAACATGTGACTCAAACCCATGCAAACCAGGCTTTCTCTTGAGGCAAGGAGGTCATCAAAGACTCCTGATCCAATCAAAGAAACAAAGGCCAGACTCTTCAAGGGCACTTGATTAAATAAGTGCTAAAAGAGAAAATAGGTAAAATAAAGTCCCATCTTAATTACTGATAAAATGGGCTCCCATCAAGAATGAAAGCCATGAATCCTGAGAGGTTAAGAAGAGACATATGAGCTGCTGTTGGAAAGCACTTGAATCAATCCTGTACTTAAAGTATATAATAGAAACATATAGTTAACAAATAATAATAGCTAGCATTTATATAGTACTTTAGGGTTTGCAATTAAATTTTACAAATATCCTCTCACTTTATCTTCATAAGAACCTGGGGAGGGAATGGGGGTTTCGGGTACATGTTATTAATTATCATTTTTAATTATTATTATCCCCATTTTACAGATGTGGAAACTGAACCAGACAGCTGTGAAATGACTTGCACAGGATCATACAGCTTTTAAGATTTGAATCCAGATGTTCCTGACTTCAGGTCCAGTTCTCTACCTTCTCCACATCTTGACAAATTGTCATTCAGTGTCTACATGTTAACCTCCATTGATGAAGAACTCACTGTTGCCTGAAGCAGCCCATTCCCTTTTTGGACAGCTGTAAATGTTTTAAAAAAAAGTTCTTCCTTTTATTGGTCCAGTCAAATCTGCATCCCCTGATTTTTAGTTCAGATTTAATTCAATTCAATAAATATTATTAAGGGACTATTATGCCCAACGATGTGTCAGAATCTGGGAAAAACAGATCTAGGACACAGGATCAGAGGATCAGAACTGAAAGGAATTGCAAAAGTCACCCAATCAAATAGCTCCAATACCTTTATTTTATAGAGAAGAAATCTGAGGACCTGAGATTGCCTGGTGACTTGCTCAGGTTCATGCAGCTGGTGTCAGGGCTAGAATTTGAACCTAGTTTCTTTGACTCTAAACTCAGTTCTTTCCACTGAACCAAAAATTCCTAGTTTTGACTCTGGCTGATTCTGTCTTCCCCAACAAGGGGAACAATCTTTTACTCCAAAATAGATAGACTGAAAATGGCTGAACTATCAGAGAGGTGAGGTGACAATAGAAAGATCAACCAACCAGCTGCCCATTGAAGGTTTCTGATGAGATGAAAATATAGTAATGTGTAAGAAAGACGAGTAACAGTGCTAAGGAGGATAGACTACACCAAGAAGGAACTGGTTAACCATGTGAATGGAGAGAAAGGGAAGTATATACAAGTAAGCCGTCGCCAGGATCCAATAAATTTCAGCTATCTCTCTGCTACTTTGATTAGTGAATTAAATTCAATCTAATTCAAGATTTATCTGTCAGCTACTACTATGTGTCCTTAAGGCATTGTGATAAATACTATAGGTACAAAGACAAAAATGAAAAATAATCTTTGTCCTCATGGAGTTTACATTCTACTAATCCAGCATAACTGACCCTGAGTCTGAGGTTTATAAGTTTGGTTTCAATACCTAGGCTCACAAGGAGCTCCAAGAGGAAGGGTGTGAATATTTAGTCAAACCTGGATGTCTAGTTCAATCTGACCACAGACTCTTTTAGGGCAGCCTAGTCACTTTCTTTCTCTTGGTCCCCATTTCCTCATTTGTTAAATGAGGGGGACCATGAATTCGGATGGGGAAAAAACCACCTTTATTTCCACAGAATCAATTTCCTTCGTAACCCTATGTATTTCATCACATGACCTGCAGGACATTATTTTGAGCAGAGATCCATGAGCTTCACCAGGCTGGAAGACCTCTGGGAGCCATCCATCGCTTCACAGTTTGCTGATGCTGCCTGGGCTGAGGTGACGTCTGAGGAACTTCAGAATCTCTTTCCAGGAATGTTCTTGGGCTTCGGCATGAAGGATCGTCTCACCACCCCAGAAAACAGGCCTCCGGATACGGGGGTTTGGTGAGGCCAAACACAAGGGGGAATAGGGAGGTTCTATCAGGTGCCCAGCTCCTGGATAGGAGAGTAGAGTGCCATTGCTTTTCCCATGTCTCCTCAGCTGCTCCATTGCTTGCTCAGCATAAGCTTTGCTATTCATGTTGTAGTCCTTCTCTCCGACAATGAATAGGATATGACCCTGGGCCCTTTCTACTGGCAGGAGAGCATGCTTATTTGCCTCTTCTTGAGGGTTTCCTAACATAGAACGTATCTCTAATAGCCCCAAATTATTTATTCTTGCCCTTTCGGGAAATATATTTATTGAGTGAATGGTCTCATTTCTATACTTGATACATCCAACTGAAAAAAAGAACCCACTGATGCAGACTGTGGCTGCCACCTGCTTCAGAAATACTGCCATTGCCAATCCGACCTGGGCCCCTTGGCTCAGTGAAACTACACCGATGCTTGGGCCACCCACCTGAAAATACACAAAAAAACCATCAATAATGATTCTATTGGTTTCCTTTAGCATTTCAGCATTATGGACTGGAATAATAAAAACTTTTATTGGTGTGGTACTTTATGATGCATATTTCATAAACCAATTTGAATTAAAGGGCATTCAAGTAAACACACATTTATTAAATACCCAGTATAGACTGTGTAAAGAGCTTGGGGGTGATAGAGAGTTTAGATAACCTCTTCCCCTCTGGAATTTATAATCTAGCAGGGAAGAGTACATATCTGTAGTAGAAAGAAGACTACACTTGGAATAAGGAGAGAGATGGTTTCTTCTTCAGTCTCTCTGCCTTTTACAATGCGACCTCAAGTAAGTCATTGAACCTCTCTGAGATTTTTCTCATCTATAAAATGAAAGGGTTGGACTAGATGACCTATAATCAGAGATCCAGCATTGTAGGTCTGTCTCCTGTGATAAGACAGTTGTAAACCAAATGCTATGTGAGTTCTGAGTGCAGAGGGCATTGTTACTGGCTGGGGAGAGGAAGGCCTCATGGGGAGCCTGAATTTTAGTTGGAAATTTAAAAGATGATTAGGGTTCCAAAAGATAGAAAAATGGGACTGGGGCAGGCCATTGAGTGAAAATGATGGAAGATACATACAGAGAATAAAGAATAGCCCAGTTGGGGTGGAATGAAGAATATGTAGAAAGAAAGAATATGACATAAGGTTGGAAAAGTAGGGGGATACAAGATTGTGGACTCAGTGCCAAGATAAGGAGTCTGAGCTTTATTTGTTGGACAATAGGAAGCTATTAAACGAGTGCGAGTAGGGGAGTAATATGATAAGATCTATATAATGAAAATTAATCTTGCAGTAGCATAAAGGATAAATCGAAGCTGGGCGAAAATGAATACAAGAAAATTATTTAAGAAGATATTGTCATAGTACAGCTACAGCAATAATGAAAGTCTATACTAGGGTGGTGGCAACAGAGGTATAGAAAAGGAGATAAATTTAAAGGATTATTTCAGAGATAGTGTCAGGAGTATGCTGGTACATATTTTACAACCAGCTCTTTGGAGAGTCCAAATAGTTTGAATAGTCCTTGGCTGTCCTGATAACACACTTTTAAGTTTAATCTGCATTTTTAACATTTTTTCCATGGCTTTCTCAAGGCTAGATAATCAATAGAGTAATATATCAAGTCCTGATTTGTAGCACTTGCCAATTTCTAAGGTATAAATGCTCGCATTGATCAGCCCTCTCTTGTGAGCTGGCACAAACAGCTCCAGAACACTATTGGATAGAATCAGTAACACATGACAACTGATTGGATGTGAAAGTTGAAGCAGAATTCAAAGTTCTCAAACATAGTAGACTGGGTGAACAGTAGTGATGAGGACAGAAAAAGTGAAGTCAGAGGAAGCACAAGTTTTGGTGGAGGCTAGAAAAGTGGGTTTGCGATGCTTGCTGGACATCCAGGAGGTGATGTCACATAGGCAGGGAGACGGGCAGGCCTGAAGATTAGGAGAAAAGAGAAGAGAAGTTAGGGCTGCAGAGAGAGGTTCAAGAGTTATTTGAATACTGGTGATTGTTAAAGTCATGGGATGGAGGTGTTCCTCAAAGGAGAAAGCATAGAGAGAACTGGTCATGAACAGACCTTCAGGGAACATGCACAGTCAGGTGTTCAGAAGAGGATGAGAAGCCAGTAAAGGAGTAATCCAGGTGACAGAAAAAGAACCAGGAGGGCATGTAGTCTGTGAAGCTAAGGGAGGAGATAAGCTCTGGAGAAGGGAGTGGTCAGCAGAGTCAAATTTTGCCCAAAGATCAAAAAGGTTAGGCACTGAGACGAAGAAGATCCTCAGCAACCTTTCAGAGAGCAATTTCTATAAAGGGGAGTCAGGATGAAGAGCAGGTGGGGAGGAGATGGAGGCACTGACTATAAGGAACTTGTTGGTAAAAAGAGAGAAGAGAGATGGGATAGCAGTTTGATTAGGTGAAAGAAGACTTTTTCAGCATTGGGAGGATAACGGGTATATTTGCAGGCAATTGGGAAAGGAATCAGTGGTAAAGGATGAGAAAGGACAATGATGGAGGGAGGGAGAGAAAGGTGTGCGTGTGGTGGGGGCAGTGTGGGAGCAGGAGGTGACAGTGGGAGAAAAACACAGAGACAGAAAGGGGGAGAGAGAAATTGAGAGACAGAGAGGGGGAGAGATTGGAGAGTGTGTGAAGGGAGAGGGAGAAAAAGAGATGGAAATGTGTGTGGGTAGAGAGAGAGGGAGAGAAAGAGAGAGAGAGAGAGAGAGAGAGAGAGAGAGAGATTGGAGTGAGGGTGGGGGAAGGGGGGATTAAAGGCACAGGTAGAAGAATTAGATTTAACTGGGAATTGGAGGCCTCTGAGATAAGAAGGATGGATGAAAGATTACAAGATACAGAGAAGTTCTGAAATATGCAGACAAGTTGAGGGAACTTACCTTGGATGGCTTTGACCTTCTTAAAAAAAGTAGGAGATAATATCATTAAATGTGAATATAGGGGCCAGGAGCTGTGTTGGGGACTTGAAGAGAAAAAAAAGATTTTAAATGAGGAGAATGAGATAGGATTGCCTAGCAGCAGTGAGAGCCCAACTAAGTTTGTACCCCATAAATGTATAATAAGGAAAGAATTTCAAGAGGATCTGGGCTACAGGATATGGATATGGGCATAAAGTAATGGGCATAAAGACAGGAGAGAGTCAAACTGAATGTTTGGCTAAAACATAATGAAATCAGGAGCAGTAGAAAAAAAAGGCTTAAAAGTGAGTTTGAAAAAGCAGATATGTTAGGCAAGACAGTAGAAGCACCAGTCAGTCAATTGACAATCACTGATTAGCACTTACTGCAGTAAGCACTGGGAATACAAAGAAAGGCAAAAACACAGTCCCTGCTCTCCAGGAGTTCATATTCTAATGGGGAAAACAACATACAAACGACTATGTACATAAGACATATACAGAGTGGGTAGAAGGTTATCTCAAACAGAAGACACTAGCAAGGGGATGGGGAGGAGGGGAAAACCAGAAAAGGCTATTATCTAAAATCAATGCCTCCATTTCTTCTCCTCTCATTTGACTCTAAATTCTCTGTAATCTGGCTTCTGACCTTCTCATTTGATTAAAACTGCTCCCTCCAAAGGCACTAACAATCTCTCAGTTGCCAAATCTAAAGGCCTTTTCTCAATCCTCATCCTTCCTGACCTCTCTGACATCCTCTTCTCTTGAATGACCTCACCTCTAGGTTTTCATGACACTGCTCCCTCCTGCTTCTCCTTCTACCTGTCCGACAGCAACTTCTCAGTCTC
The DNA here is from genome assembly GCA_028646595.1 of Phalanger gymnotis. Taxonomy (NCBI): domain Eukaryota; kingdom Metazoa; phylum Chordata; class Mammalia; order Diprotodontia; family Phalangeridae; genus Phalanger; species Phalanger gymnotis. The sequence continues at coordinate 303,861,700 of CM053624.1, forward strand.
CTTTGTTGTGTCTTCATCAATGTCTCTTCCAATAACCATGGGCATCTCCCATGGCCTGGGCTCTTTTCCCCCACTATACTATCTCACTTGGTGATCCCATCAGCTCCCGTGGGTTCAATTGCTAATTCTATTCAGATGACTCCTAAATCTATATATTTAGCCTTAACTTCATTCTTGAGCTCCAGTCTCACATCACTGATTGTCCGTAGGCACCTCAAACTCACAATACCCAAATGAGAGCTCATTCTTTTTCTCCAAAACTTTCCCTCTTCCAGACTTCCCTATTATTGTCAATGATACCACCATCTTCCATACTTTAAATGTGAATACCATCCTCAACTCCTCTGCTATACTCACTCCACCTATCCAATCTGCTATCAAGTCTTGTCATTTCTACCATAATAACATCCCTCATCTCATAAACACTTCCTTTTCCCCACTGACACAGCCACCACCAAACGCAGACATCATCACCTCACACTTGGACTATTGCAATAGCTTTCTAGTGGATCTCTCTGCCTCAAGTCTCTCTCCACTCCAGTCTATCTTCCACCTGATTGCTAATATGCAGATCTGACCATGTCGCTCCTCTATTCAATAAACTTCAGTGGCTTCCTAGAACCTCCAGGATCAAATATAAAATGATCTGTTTGGCATTTAAAGTCCTTTAGAACCTGGCTCCTTCCTCCCTTTCCAGTCTTCTTACTATTTTCTCCCCTCCTCATTGGATCTGCAATCCAATAATACCAACCTGCCCTCTTGCTATTTTTTGCACATAGCATCCATTTCCTCCTCTGTTCCTTTTCTCTGTCTGTCCTCCATGCCTACAATGTTCTCCCTCTTCCCCTTTGCCTACTGCCTTTCCTGGCTTCCTTCAAGACTCAGCTCAGATCCTGCATTTGGCAGTGATACAACCTTCAATAGCTCCCCATTACCTGCCAAATAAAGTAGAAACTTAGTTTGACATTCAAGACCCTCCACAGTCTTGCTACACTCTGTCTTTCCAGTGTTATTTATCACTGTGTATTCCATTTCATTCCATGTTCCAGCCACACAGTACTAATCACCATTTCTTGTTCTCTGCTATCTCTTCCCATCTCCATGTCTTTCTTCATGTCCTTTCCCTAAAATGGGCTTCTTCTCTGTCCTCAATTCCCAATCTCCAACAGCTGAAATCCTTGACTTCCTACAAGGCCCACCTCTTCCATGCAGCCCTCCTTCCCTCAGCTGTCACCTAGAAATTCACTCTCCTTGAATTTCTCGGGGCACTTTGTTTATACCTTTCTTTTGTTCTTATGACCTTCTAGTTCGCAATATAAGTATTTCTTGGAATAATGAATGTCATAGAATAATGAACTCTTCCAGCTGTACATGATTTCTGAGGTCATATAGTCTAGCTCACATCTAAAAAGAATCTTGTCTATAATATTCCTTACAAGAACTGATCTGTCTTCCATTAAAAGCTTCCAATGCATCGATGCCCTTTTAAGGCAGCCTATTTCATTTTTGGCTAGCTCTACAGGTCACATAATCGTTGCTTACCTCCAACCAAAATCTGCCTCCTAACAACTTCCAGCTATGATGTCTAGATCTGCCCCTTCCTATGTGTCCAAGACAAACAAATCTACTCTCAATCAATCGGTCAATAAACATCTATTAAGTATTTATGCTCCAGCCACTGTGCTAAGCATTCTCACATATCAGTCAGATATAGTTTTAAAAGGGCTAGATTTGGAGTCAGGACCAAAGGAGGCTAAATTCTCCTTTGGTGCTCATTACCTGTGGGACCTGTGCTTGTCACTTAACCTCTCGGAGACTCACTTTCCTCATTTGCAAAATGGGACTCACTGGCTTATGAGGATTAACTGGATCAATTGCCAGCTATACTTATCAGGCAATGCATTCACCATAACAAAATTCTAAAGCAAAGTCATCTAGAAGTAAACTTGCACTGTTTAAAAAAAAATTACTTTTTTTTTTAATTACTGGCAAGATGCTTAAATACCATCTAGTCCAAATCTTCCCTTCAGTCCTACTCTCTAACTTTACCTATGACCCAGCTGAGGCCCATTGAAGTTAAATAACTTATCCATGGTCACTTAGCTAGTTGGAAGCACTGACCAGTTAGATACCAGTTTCCTTGGTTCTTCATCTAGTACCGTTTTGACCCTGCCACACTGGGAAAATTACATCCACATTTTGTATATAATATCATCATGACATTTTCTTAATTTGTTAACGTCTCAAGTGAGTTAGCTTATAAAGAATGATATAAAGTAGTAATAATAGCCCACATGTAAACAGTGCTTTAAGTTTGGTCAAGTCCCTTGTTGACCGTATCTCCTTGAATACCGATGACAAGTCTGTAAGGCCAGTTGCTATTCTTCTCCATTGGAGTTCAATGACTTGTTCTGTTTATATAGCTAATAAGTATCTGACATGGTCTTCAGGTCTTCCTAATTCCTAAGTTTAGAGTTCTAATCACCAAGCTATACTCCCTTTTGTAGCGAGGTTCTGATAATATTAAGTCTCATTCCTCATAAACAGCATCAAAGTGTACACTGAAATAAACATCAGATGAATGTGTCCCGTGAGTGATTTGGAAAAAGAAACCTAGGTGAGCTGATTAGAGCAGGAAGAGAAAAAAGAGAAGAACTGATTAAGAACCTGTCTTCCTCTAAAGCAGAAATCACAAGACTGGAGAAGCAAACCATGTCAATGAAAAGGGTACATAAGAGAGGACCAGTTAGTCATTTGGAATCAAGGATTGCAGGAGAAATTAGACACAAAGGTTAAATCAAATCGTAAGCTCAAAGTACCTTGGGATGGCTTAGGAGGAAATCAGCTGCTTCTTCAAAATAGTCGATATCCACGACCTCTGATCTTTTGGGCAGGTCTTCATAGTCAAAGTAAGCTAAGGCCAATGTAGCAAAGCCACGACTGGCCAAGAGACTGGCCCGAAACTCAATCAGTCCACCAATGAAACCAAATAAATCAATTACTCCAGGGAAAGGTCCTTCTCCTGAAGAAAAATTTAAAAGGATTTTGTGGTGAGAAAAGAAAAGAGACTATAAAAAGAGAGAGAGAGAAAGACACAGACAGACAGAGACAGTGACAGAGACAGTCTCAGAGAGACAGAGAGACAGACAGAGAGACAGAGACAGATAGAGAGAGACAGAGAGAGTCAAGAAAAAAGGAAAGAGGAAAGAATATACTCAGATTTTGGACATTAATACATAGCATCACAAAGAGAATTTCCCAGTATCCTCTCATATGCTATATAGCTGATTCCTTAATCTTACTGCCTATCCTCTGGATTTATCCCCAATTCATTCTGTCTATATCTTATTTGCACATGGGCATTTACATGTAGTCTCTTCATTAGAATATAAACTGCCTGAGGGAAGGTACTTAATAAATGCTTGGTGACTAAGTATTTCTGATTCTAGAGGAGAGGTGCTGAAGCTGATGGATCCATTCCGAATAAGTATATCTGTAACTTCACAGGTAGGAGAACTCACTACCAAAGTCACTCACAAGCCCTCTACCACTTATATATAAGTCTTAGCTATCCGATGCCAATAGATGTCAAGACACTTGTCTAGAGTCATTGAACTCCTAAGTGTCAGAAGCAGGATTTGAACTCAGATCTATCCTGACTCCAAGCCAGGACTCTAACTACTATGTAACCTAAATTGATATCTAAGGCAGAAGTCTTGACTGTGCCCCAACTTTATTGATTTTATTTCTTTGGTGAGATCTGAGGTCATAGTAAGAATTGGCAAAGAAGCAGGCAAAGAAGATGAGAAGCGGAGTGATGAGAGGCATCATCAAAGGAACAGAATGACGAGATATAAAGGGGAGAACAAGAAGGTCTGCCTCCCCTTGTTCTGTAGGGGCTCAGTTTCTTTCCCGAACGAAAGTGTCCACTGCACTGGGTACAGACTGTGAAACAGTCACTTAATGAACTCTACCATCTTTTTTAACTCAGTGGTTGGAAACCTCTAAGACAAAAAAGGCCAGTCTCCTACACAATGAAGTGTGTCACAAGCTACCTGCAGGTCACCAGGTTACCATGTACAATCACAAATCTCAGTAGATGGTGGGTAGGAGTGGAAAATAAAGCCATAACCAACAATTTGTAGGACTGCGTCAAGTGGGGAGGGGCATGCTCACCCAGGGTAAAGCTTCTGGAAGTAAAGACTTGCCCTGAAATATCATGAAGTTTCTATGAAACTGGACTGATAGCTACTGAGCCGATATGTGGGGGCAGGAGTGTAGCATGAGTGTTTGGGTGGGGAAGGTGGAGATTGGGAGGTAGAAGGTGGGAGCTACAGGTGAGGCAAGGAGGGGGTAGGACACTCTGGGACACCATTAGGTTTCTAAGCTATTGATAACAAGGAATTCCATCGCCAGGAGGAATCAGCCTTCCAAGATGTGGCTAGTAGTACCCTCTAAATTTCCCAACCTGGGTCGAAGCCCCACTGCCTTCACTCTAGTTATAGTTCTTCTTGTAAAACTGGAAGCAATTATAAATGGATATAATCAATTAACAAGCACTTATTAATTTCCTATTCTATACCAGACACTACTAGCACTCTGGATACAAAGACAAAAATGAAACAGACTCCACCTTCAAGGAACTTATGGTCTAATGTGGGAGGCAACCTGTACATATATGAGTATATACATAATATAGACACAATTAATACAAGGTAGTTGTGGATGGGAGAGCATTCACAGCTGTGGGTATATAAAAAGCTCCAGGTAGAAGATGGCTCTTGAGTTGATTCTTGAAGGAAATTAGGGGTTCCAAAAGGCAAAGATAAGGAAGAAATGTGTTCTAAGTATAAGGGACAATTAATGCAAATGGAAGTGGGAGGTGGAACATCCTGTATGAAGACCAACAAGCAGGCCTAGATGGCACTACTAGAGAGTTTGGGAAGGAAGGCAGTATGTCCAAAGGCTGGAAAGGTAGGAAATGGCTAAGCTGTGAAGAGATTTAAGCGCCAAATAGAGTTGATCCTAGAGTTAACAGGGAGCCACTTCTGTTTATAAATATTACTATATGGTCAAATCTACACTTCAAGTAATTCTCTTTGGTGTTAGGTAGAACATGGATTGGTGTGGGAAAAAGATTTGAGACAGGGAGACCAGATAGAAGGATCATAGATCATAAATTTAGAGCTGTAAGGAGCCATAGAAGACACTGTGTATAACTCCCTCCTTTGATAGATGAAGAAACTGAATCACAGAGAGGTCAAGTGACTTGCCCTGGGTCACACAGCTAATGCATGACCTTCCGAAGAATGGTTCAAACTCAGGTCTCCCTGTCACTAAGACCAACTTTCTATCGGCTCTACTCACACTATCACAAAAGAACATGAGAAAAATGATGGGGAATAAAGTTATGTGAGTAGAAAGAAGGGAGTGCATATAAAAGATATTGTAGAGAAAAAACTAGATTTGGTTATTAACTATGTGGGCTGAGTAAGAGTGAGAAATTTGGAAAGACAACAAGATTATAAACCTGGTTGACTCAGTCTGACAGTCAGTGACTGTGGTGATAATGTGATTGAAGATCTTTCCCACCCATTCAATAGGCCTCAGTAGGGCCAGTTATGAGAGGCAGGCCCATACCTTGTGATACCAATCAGTGATTAAAGATCTTTCTCACACTCTTTTGCCTATTGGGCGTGAAGCCCTCCGGCCCTAAAAAGAACATATATATACTCAGAAGTCAGAAGAGAAGCCAGACTTCAGAATTCAGCCCAAGGAGAAGGAGGAAGAACTCTGAGTCCACGGAGCTGCAGAAGAGAGTGCTGAGGGGAGAGTGGAAACTAGAGAGCTCCAGACCAGAGGACTGAAGGGGCAGAGGACACAGGCAAACAAACAGTTAGGATTCATGAGATTGTTTGTGGAAGGCCCTAGCAGGGGTGGGGAAAGGTTACAGGATGACTTGGCTCTTTGCTGTAATACTGTGTTTTAATCTCCTTGTTGCTACATTGACATGGGCTTACTGTTTCTGGAATACAATTATTGCTATATTGAATTGGAATTACTGGTCTGGGATCTGAATCTTTGGTGCCTAAATAAATGTTATACTTCCTCTGCCTTCTACCTAGAGAGTTTTAAATACTTTGCAATTCTGAACCATACAGGCATGTTCATGGTCATCCTCCAGGTCATGAATCTTGCCTTACTGATATAGTCACTCAATAAACATTCAATGCTTGGCAATGAGTAGGTAGCTAGGTCACACAGTGGATAGAATGCAGGGACTCATTTTCCTAGTTCAAATCCTGCCTCAGATACTTACTAACTGTCTGACCCCTGGCCAGTTACTTAACCCTGTTTGCCTCAGCTTCCTTATCTGTAAAATGAGCTGGAGAAGGAAATGGCAATGCACTCCCAGTATCTTTGCTAAGAAAACCCAAAATGGGGTCGTGAAGAGCCAGACACAACTGAAAACAACTGAACAACAACAAAACTGAAAGTAATTGGGTGGGGTGGAGCCAAGATGGCACCTGGAAAGCAGAGACTTGCATGAGCTCCCCACCAGGTCCCTTGAAAAACCTATAAAAAATTGTCTCTGAACAAATTCTAGAACTGCAGAACCCACAAAATAGCAGAGGGAAGCAGAGATCCATCCCAGGACAGCCTGGATGGTCACTGGATGAGGTCTATTGTGCATGGAGTGGAGGGGAGCGGAGCTCAGTGTGGGCAGCGGCAGGACCCACCAGACCAGGAGCTGGGCGGAACAGGCCCTAGCACCCTGAATCAGTGAGCTGTGGCAGTTACCAGACTTCTCAACCCATAAACACAAAAGACAACAGAGAAGGTAAGTGGGAAAAGCTGCGGGGGACAGAGTGAAAAGAGTTTCTGGTTCAGCCACCTCCCCAGGGGAAGCCGAAGTGGTGCGGCTACAGAACTACAGCTGCAGTTACTTCTGGCCCCAGGCCCACCTGGTGGGAGTAATTAAGTGGTGGATCAGAGCAGGAGTGCAGACCCTGTTTAAGATTTGTGTCAGGTCCAGGTTGGTGGTTCTTGGGGAAGGAGGAGTGCTGGTGTGGCAGAGCTGGCTGTATAGAAATAGCTCTGAAATCAACGGGGCATCCCTTCAAGCTTGGAACAAAGTACTCTTTGCTCTACAAGCAGTTATACCCTGCTGAAAAACTCAAGGGTCAAGTAAGTTGGCTGGGAACATGGCCAGGCAATGAAAATGCACTCAGTTTCAGTCTCAGACTTTGGAATCTTTCTTTGGTGACAAAGAAGACCAAAAGAAGAAGTCAATAAAGTCAAAGAGCCTACAACAAAAGCCTCCAAAAAAACATGAACTGGTCTCAGGCCATGGAAGAGCTCAAAAAGGATTTGGAAAAGCAAGTTAGAGAAGTAGAGGAAAAATTGGGAAGAGAAATGAGAAGGATGAGAGAAAACCATGAAAAACAAGTCAATGACTTGCTAAAGGAGACCCAAAAAAATACTGAAAAGTATACTGAAGAAAACAACACCTTAAAAAATAGACTAACTCAAATAGCAAAAGAGCTCCAAAAAGCCAATGAGGAGAAGAATGCCTTGAAAGGCAGAATTAGCCAAATGGAAAAGGAGGTCCAAAAGACCACTGAAGAAAATACTAGCTTAAAAATTAGATTGGAGCAAGTGGAAGCTAGTGACTTGATGAGAAATCAAGATATTCTCAAACAGAACCAAAGGAATGAAAAAATGGAGGACAATGTGAAATATCTCATTGGAAAAACCACTGACCTGGAAAATAGATCCAGGAGAGAGAAT
>CM053624.1:303869990-303896569 GCA_028646595.1 Phalanger gymnotis
AGTTCTATGTTCCACGCTTGGGCGGATGCGCTGCCACACCAGTACTCCTCCTTCCCCAAGAACCCCCTACTTGGACTGGGCTTAAATCTTCAGCAGGCTCTGCACTCCTGCTCTGATCAGCCACTTAATTCCTCCCACCAGGTGGGCCTGGGGCCAGAAGCAACTGCAGCTGAATTTCTAAAGCTGCCCCGCCTCCGTTGCCTCAGGGGTGGAAGCCGAAGGGCAAACTCCGTCTTGTCCCGCAGCTTTTCCCCCTAACCTTCTGTGTTGTCTTTGCTGTTTGTGGGTTGTGAGGTCTGGTACATGCCACAGTTCAGTAATTCAGCATGCTGGGGCACTCTTTGTTCCACTCCTGGTCTCGTCGGTCTGCGGTCTGCTGCGCTGCGCCTCGTGCGCTGGGCTCTGCTTGGCTGAGCTCCGCTCCCCTCAGCTGGGAGCTGGGAGTTCCTTTCGGGATAGACCTTACACTGAGACCATCCAGGCTGTCCTGGGCTGGAGCCCTGCTTCCCTCTGCCACTTTGTGGGTTCTGCAGTTCTAGAATTGGTTCAGAGCCATTTTTTTATAGGTTTTTGGAGGGACTTGGTGGGGAGCTCACGCCAGTTACTGCTTTCCAGTCGCCATCTTGGCTCTGCACCCCCCCCCCCCTCAGTTATAAGGAATTCTTGAAAGTCCTCTATTTTTCAGCTCTTCTAGGAATTCTTTTGAGACTTTGGATATAGCAGTTTTCTATATTGGATATAGCACTCTTCTTCTGGGTTTGTGTTTTGATCTTCCCTGTCACCATAGTAACTTTCTACGGTCAGGTTCTTTTTTGGTGTTTGCTCATTTTCTCAACCTATTTCTTGACTTTTATCTTTATGTTAAAGTTGGACTCTATTCCAGGGGTGGAGGTAGCACTTTCCTAAGCTTCAGATTTTTCATGCTGCTGTTTCCGGAGCTACCTCCGCGGGTTTGTAAGTTTTCAGTTCTATAATTTAAGTAGAAGTGTCACTGCTCTCCTGGACTGTGTGTGTTCTGGTCTCTGAACATCCATCAGCATTCTTTTCCACCATAGAACTGTGAGCAGAGTCCCTATCCCCTGTGGCCACATGTAATATGCTAGTGCTCCTTCTCATCCTTGAATTGTAAACTGGGACTGCATATGATTAATGTGACAGTCTCCTGCACCCAGTGCCAGCAAAGGGTCCCCTGTAATCTCCTCCTGGCCAGTTGTCCAACCCCCTTACCATCTATGGGCTGACAGCTCCAGAAGCTGCTGCCACCAATTCAGTTGCTCCCAAGGCCTACTACTGACTTGCCAGGGTGTGGCCTGCATTGGACTGTACTCTACTCTCACCTTAGTGACACAGTTCTTTCCTGTCAACCTTCTAAGTTATCTTAGGCTGTAAAATGGGTTCACCCTGTCCTTTTGTTGGTTCTGCTACTCTAGAATTCATTTTGGGGTGTTATTTTAAAGTTTTTTGGAGGGAAATTTGGGAGATTTCAGTTGAGTTTCTGTGTTTACTCTGTGACCTTAGTCCCTTCCTACTCTCAAATTCTGTGATTCTGTCTATAGGTGGGGGTCGTCAACCAGAGATAATCCAGTTTTATCTAAGGAGCAGACTGATACACTGATTAGTGTCTGTATCATGATAGGATAAAAAGTTGTGTGTACCTTCTATGTATTGGGTTAATTTCCATAAACCCAGGACTATGAAGTGAGATCTTATATCTCTAAACCTATGTTCCAAAGAAGAGGAAAATATTGAGCATGTAGGGGTGGGCAGTGAAAGTAGCAAGTAGATAGGTAACAGAGCAAGGAATTCAAGCAAGGAAGGAAATGAAAGGAGCCTAGAGATGGTGGGAAAATGTTGGATTTTAGTTAGATGATCTGGGGTTGAATCCCTGCTCTGCTGCCTATTGGCCACGTAGCCTTAGCTTCCCCATGCTTTAATCATTTCATCTGTAAAATGACCTGTTAGGACTAATCAGCAGTGTCAAACAAATAAAAAGGGATACATCTTGGCTACATATTGACTTAGAAACCCACAAATTAACGTTATGTTATCTGTATTTTTATTTATTTTGTTAAATGTTTCACAAATACATTTTAATCTGGTTCCTGTCTCACTTGGGGGGTTTTGTGGGCAGTCCTCAGACTGGGAATTTGACACCCCTGGGCTGGATGACCTCTAAAGCACTTTAGAGCTCAAAATTTATGAATTCAAAGGGTTTTTTTGTTTTGTTTTTTAGCAAATGGAAATTCAGAGGATAGTTGGGAGAGAGAACTCAAAGGCAAATGGAGATAGAAGAGAGGAAAAGGAAAAGAAGTTATTAGAATAGAAGACTCAGGAAAGAAAAGGAAATCCAGAAATGAAGGGATATAGGAAAGGGGAACTAGTATCTTCTGATGCTTGCCATTCTTGGCTTCTTGCTTCCCTCACCTGCTATTTCTTTCTTTTTTTTTTGCAGGGGGGAAGGCAGGGCAATTGGGGTTAAGTGACTTGCCCAAGATCACACGGCTAGTAACTGTGTCGAGTGTCTGAGGCTGGATTTGAACTCAGGACCTCCTGATTCCACAGCCGGTACTCTACTCACTGCGCTGCCTTGTGCCACCTTGCTGCCCCTCTCTCCTGTTATTTCCTGACTCCTATTTAGGAGGGCATGGGGGCAGCAGAGTAGCACATGGAGCCATCCTCTCTCCATCACCAATAAAGATCTCTCTGTTCCCTCCCAAATCATCAATACTGAGTCAGCATTTACAGCTAAGGCCCTACAATACTTTCTCTATCCTTCTCTTTCCCTTGATTTTTTGCTACCCATTTCCTCCCTTAATTTTTGTATTTCTTTATTATCCCACATTAAAAAAAAAGGTAAACAAACCTCTCCTCCTTTGAGGTTGCTGCCATTCCTATCTACCACCTGTATCACCAATGTGATACCCACAGTAGCTGCTACAAATATGCCTGCCTACTTCCAGGTTTGAACTGCAAAATGTAACACACTCTGTTGCTCAAAGAGGAAACCAAGATATTTAGTCTGATACCAGAAAGCCAGATCCACAGTAGCAGCCCAGAAGTGTATACACTTTACCAATGCAGGGAGCACCACCATCTCCAAGCCTTTCTTCTGTTGGGGCCTCCCCACAAACAAGCTCCCTTAGGCAAAATCACTGCTTCTCTCTCACTCATGCTAGCAACCCTGCCTTTGGATGCCTGTCTCTCTCTCCCAGCTTCACCTCACTCACTTCTTGCTCCACCCCTTCCTGCTCCACCTGATCAGCAAGCTCCTCCCATCACAGGCTCCATGGGACCCAGGCTCGAAGCAGGTCACATGGGCCTATTAATGGATGGGAAAGATCTCCTCACTCCCATTAACAGTACACCCCTCAATCAAAGTCTTGGTTGCTAGAGATAATTTTGTTTCTTAGGCTGATCTTTGCCCATTTTCATGTTTTCTTCATAGAAGGAATTGCGTGGCCTCTCAGCTTTCTTCTTTATGTTGGAAAAAGTCTATATAGGAATATAGTATAGTAATAGTTTAGTATATTCCTATAGTATAGGAATAATTTATTCTTTAAAAGTTTAGTAGCACTTAGTTGCAAATTTATCTGATCCTTGGGCTGTGTGTGTGTGTGTGTGTGTGTGTGTGTGTGTGTGTGTGTAGAAACATTTTACCATCTTATTTGATTTCTCTTTTGGAAATTAGTGGTCAATAAGTATTTATTATGCACTTGCTATGTCCTAGGCACTATCACTTTTTAAAAACATATTTTTTTGTATATAAGCATCAATTTCTTTTTAAAATCCTCCATTTGAAAAAATCAAGAATGAGTTATATCATATGAAGACCTACTTCTAGGAAAAGATAAGGTGAAAAATTCACTTATGAGAGCCCAGGATCAAGTGTGGGGATGTGAAGCTGGTGGGAACTGAGTTCTGGTAAGAGGAGGATGACCATGGTATAGGCAGCTTGGTTTAGAGACGGTTAGGAAAAGACGAATCTTCTCTTTGTTACATACTGAGAGGTTGTGTGAATACCTAGAAGTTATGTTGACTAATGTGTTATCTCAAGTATTAAGGAAACGATGGAAGGCTGAGAAAAAACATCAGATGACTCCATATTGAGACCAAGATGAAAGAATCTACAGTAATGTATCATCTCTATTGGAAAAGTTCATGATTCCTAATGCATCATAAACAGAAAAAATTTCTATTGGAGAATGAAGAGACTACCACTGTTATTTGATCGATATTCCTTCTGGTGATGATAAGAAAGGATCAATCACAACAAGCATACATTAATTAGCTTTTGAAATCAACTAACAGGTGATACAACCTGCATCCAATAAGATCTGGGGTCTGGCCCCGAACTTTGTGTTCTGAGATCCTGAACTCTCCCAAGAAAGCTTGTTCTCTTGAAAAGGTAACTTCTTACAAAGATACTGCTGAACATTAAGTGAAGGAAAATTAAACAAAGAGAGCACAGTAATTTTGTGTGTCTATTTAGGTATAGGTTTCGAGATAGAAGTTGGAGGATTTCTCAGGAAAAAAGAACTCATTCCTTTGGCCTCCCTTCCCCCTGCCTTTGAGAATGGAAACATTGCTAGTCATATTATTTCTCCTCTCTCAATTTATAGACAATTCCTCCTCTCTACTCACTGGCTTTGACTGTGTCCATATTGAGAACATTTTCTGAGTATTTATGGAAGGTGAGGGAGAAGTCCCAGCCCAGCATTGTCATAGACAGCAAAGATATTACTTTGACTTGTTTTAGTTTAAGGTAAAGGAAGGAAATCTCTGTATCCTGTTCAATTTTGCCCTTTGAAAACTTTATTAAAAATAATGAATACATAAAACCATTTAAGATTCTTATTCTCAAGTTTGGCTTAGCCCTAAGACAGGTACTTTTAGACCAGGACTCCAACCCTGGACTTTTCTATATTTCTATATATCAATCAATAATTAAAGTTTATTGAATCAAATAAAAGAAAAAGACAGTAAATGGTAAGGGGAAAAGGATAATTTAGTTCTGGTCACAGTTGTCACTATTTTGGGTTCTTTAAAGTTGGAGCACTCTTGGCTGTGGGAGAAACAGATGTTCCATAGATATGACATATCAAAACATGTGCATCTGTAGAACTCACACAATCACAGTGTGTGCATTATTCCATCATTGGTAAAGTTACCTACTGTTCTCTTTCATAATCATCAACAAGGTTTTGGGGTGCTGGAACCCTGAGAATGCCAAGACAGAGTTACCTGGAATGAATTCACATACTCAAGCCTTCTCTTAGTCAAGTGGCACAAAGCTTATTGTAACGCTTTAGCAAAAGCAGGCAAGAGTCCTTATGGAACCCTGTGAGACACTGAGGATGGTACTGGAATTTATATGGAAAAGGGAAATGGGAAAGGAATTCCAGAGACACTAATTAGGCAATCTAAGAGTCTAGGTGTCTTTGGGAGCTATGGATGGGAAAATGTAGGGAGTGTACCAGACATTGAGAGAGTTGTCAGAGGCATGGACCTTGGGGATCTGAAGGGAGGAAGAGTCCTTGGGCCAGCCAGAGACAAAAATCCTTGGGCCAGGCACCCCTCTGTTCTGGTAAGAGAATGTGTTTTGCAACAAGAGAAAATTTTGTCACAAGACAGGGACCTACTGAGAAATTGGAAGGCTTCCAGAGACATGATCTTAGGGCTGGGGCCCCAGCACCCTATGGATCATCATCATTGTTATTATCATCATTATTACTATACTCATTTGTATTTAAATGATTTGGGAAACCTAAGAACATACAACTAAAGATGAAGTAAAAATGAATTTTTTTATGTCCATAAAGTGGTATTATCATTTATATCAGTAAAACAAACAAAAATATATTAAATTTTTTTCTACTATTTTTGCTTTTGTGAATTTTTTGATACTTATTTGAAGGCACGTGCATTATAAAAATAATTAATAGGGAAATTACTTGATTAATCAATCAGTAAACATTTATTAAGACCCTACCATGTGGCAGGAACTGTGCTAAACACTGGGGCTAAAAAGACGCAGATGACAGTACCTGTCCTCAAGGAGCCCACAATCTAATGGTGGAGAGGGAGATGATGGCTAGCTTTGTTGAATATCTTATGAAATATCCAAGCATAATTGGTAAGAACAAATAATATTGTCTTAGGTGTAATGAAAGTTTTATTAATAGGGGAAAAAATACCATTAGTAACTTTGGAGAGAGCAGTTTCAGTTGAGTGACACATGAGATCAAAAGCCAGATTTCAAAGAGTTGATAATTGAGTGATAAGAGAAGGGAGGCAAAGAACATAGACAGCTTCTTCTGATAGTTTGGTCATGAAAGGGATAGCCTTCAGTGATTATAGGATCAAGAAAAAAAAATGTAAAGAATGGAGCAAAGCTAGGTATGTTTGTAAGGAAGTAGGAAAAGACCCAGTAGTTAGGGAGTTTTTGAAGATTAGATTGTGAGTGCGGATGATTACCAGGCCAGTCTCTCGTCCTTTTCACAGCCACATTCCCTTGAAAAAAAAAAGCAAATTTATATTATTTGCTTCCACTTATTCTCTGGTGGCGTACTTCTCTTAATTGCTAAATCTTGTAGCAGAGCTTCAGTTCTCATTCTCCTTGGCCTCTCTGCAACTTTTGACACAGTTAACTACTCATTAATGCTTCCTGTATACTCTCCTCTACCCCCTGTTTTTGAGATGCTATTCTCTCTTGGTTCTTTTCCAATCTAAATGACCACCTCCTTAATTTCCTTTGCTGGATCTTCAACTACGTCTGACTCCCTAAGTGTGGATGTCCTCCAAGACTCTGTCCTAGGGAACATAGTCGCTCTTTTTTTCCCCCTCTCTGAACCCTCTGTTTTCAGTAATCTCATCAACTCCAATGGCTTCAATGATCGTCTCTATGTGGATGGGCCAGGCCATCTCCAGTTGTCTGGATCTGTATCTTGCTACTGGTCCCAGATAGCTCTGGAGGAGAAAGTGAGGCTGGTGACCAACCACACCTCAAACCCAATCAAACGCAATTCACTCTGGCTTTCATTGATTGGCCAACAATAGGTAGCAGCCCAAGTGATCATTGTTTTGGCCCTGATGACTCAGAGTGAATGTAAGAAGTAATGGTTTCTGTTTTGGCTGGAATCCCTGAAGGTCCTCCCCTCCCAGATTTTTTTTTTTTGGTGATTAGATAAAAGGAGCCATTCCATGGTTCACTTCTAAACCAGCCTTAATCATTGAATGAGCATAACCTCAGTCAAAGTGAGAACTCAAAAAGACCTTAGCTTAAAGAGGCCAAGGTCTCCCACTGCATCTGGGGCCATCTCCAGTTGTCCTAATCCATATTTTGTCACTGGACCCAGATGGCTCCAGAGGAGAAAGTAAGGCTGATGACCTTGCACAACCCTCCCTCATTGAAATCAAATTCCTTTGCAAGCCATGGCATCATCTTCTTGACATCATGTTTTTTTTCAAGAATGAAGAACAACTGTGGATGATATAGAGAGATATGTCCCAGATCTACATACCCTAATCTCTCTGCTGAGCTATGTAGTCAAAAATACATTATTAAATGGGTTTTTTGAAAGTATTGATAATTGTTTTTGCTACCCCCTCTGGATCAATAACAGGAAGAGGGGCATTTCACTATTTCAGCATTCCAATCAATCCCTCCTCACCGTTATAGATACATCTGAATTCTTCCCCTTAACCATCACCCCTTTAAGTAAATATGGGAAGGATTGATTGATTGATGCATTGATGAATCAAAGGGGGCAGTCCTCTTTATGAATACAGATACAGAGACTCAAAAAGAAATAACAATGCAGTTGTCTCTTTAAGATTCAAAAAGTCTTTTCTTATACAGCTGTCTGGCAGGGAACATCATCAATGAAGTCCTCTGCTCCTTGGTATTTGTTCCAGTCATCTCCAGCACAGCATTCCAGCATCTTCTTCTTGTCTTCTTGTAGGAACCAGCTTTCTGTCCATACTCCTACAAAAGTGACCTTAGCACAATTTAAAATTACCATTTCTAATCCTTATAACCCTGATCATTTTTACAAACTCAAAAACTGGAACCATGGCCAATTGTCATATTGAAGAAATTCACATCAGAAGCCAGTATCTTACACGTTACATTTATCCATTATTAATTTCCTCACTAAGAGGATGAGATATCACTTAAGAAATTAATAACAGCCTTCAGTACATACATAAATACATTAAATATTCAATTTCCAACACGATGCATATAAAATCTTAACCTTTTAGTCATGCCATGTTTTTTTGATGGCATTTACAAAATAAACCAGAAACCATTCTTTTTAGCATTATTAATTGTAACAATACTTTAGAGAAGCATAATATTAATCAAATAACAAAATAACATTCTCACATTGCTTAAGGAACATCTCCAAATCGAGCCCTAACTAGCTCACATGCATTTCTACCCTTGTTCATAAGGCCTTACTAAATTGGTGCAAAAGTCCTTAAGTAACACAAATTCCAGAGTATTATAACAAACAAAATTTCTAGTTATTGCAGAATTCTTAGATATCACAAAGTTTCTTAGTCAAAAAGGTTTTATAATGGAATCTCATGTTGGTACCAGTAAGAGACTGATCACAGGAAAAATACTAGTGGTCTTAGAATCCTTTCAAACAAAGGGAACATCTTAAGGTGAGTCTTAAGCAGTTTGCATAAATTTCTGCACACGTTCTAGTTCTAGATAAAAATAGTATTAGATTGCCTAGTAAGATAACACAAAAGAACTCATCTTATACTGACTACTTGCTCTGATCACAGAAATTTGCGATAGAAGGAAAAAGCAGGGACATGTGACATACATAATATGACAGGATAAAACATCCTTGCTTTGTTTAAACTCAGCTATAGTTACAGTTCTTCAATCATGCAGTATCTGGCTGAACTCAGGAATAGTCAAGTGGGAAACAATCCTTTCCAAAAGAACACAATGGGGAAACTGAGCCAGGAGGGATCCCATCTTAGATTGAGACTAAGTTTGTCCCTTTGGCTTTTTCCAAATTCAATACAGGATCACATTCCCTTTGAGTAGCTTGTGGTATTTCTCTCAGATACTGATTTAATGCAGATAACTATACCAAAGTTCAAACTCAAAACAAAATTAGTTATGGTCCCAAGTGCCTTTTACCTTAAATAGCAGGTCTCACTAATCACAGCTTAGAGCCAGATACAGTTGCTTCTACTTCCATGGAGCTGCAATAAGCAATAAAGATTTACCAGGATTCACATACATAAGGGTTTTCATTAAACATCTTTCCTTCTCAAATTTAAACTTGTCAGTATAAAAGCCAATTATTAGAATCCTTTTTATCTATTGTATATAAATTTGTGACTTCTCAGCAAGCCAAGTTCATTGTTTAGAACTTACATAACTCAAACAAGTTCTTTTCCTGGGCTGATGACCTTGCCCATACAGATAGTACAGGGGCCTTGGCAATTTGCAAAGTAAGGAGAATTAACATGGTTCCCAGAAAGGGGTTAACAGAAAAACCTTGGGCCTGTTTGCTATTCTTTGCTGTTTCTCTGAGCACACTTATTCAAGGTCGATCCAAAGACACAACAAACCTAGAAATGAAACAAATAGAATTTAAAAATTCACAGCAGGTTTGGACATAATCGTCATCAATATCAAATTGTTGCAACAGATTAGCTTACAAATAGACATTTAGTAGGCCTTCTAAAAATCATGCAAAAGATTTTACAAAACATTTTTCATATAAGTATTTCCCTTTCTCAGAAACAGCTTACAATTTATCTTGATATTATTATTAATTCCTAAGTACTAAACAATTCTTAAATTTGATTACCAAACCTTTTCCACATAATTGAAGAGAAAAAAAGAAAACTAAACACTTTTGTAAATACCAGATTTAAGCAATAACATTACTAGTTAGTTAATAATCTCACAAATTTCCTAAATGATTAGCAAAACAATTTTAACTGAAAATCCCTTTAAATGAAGACAAAATTTGGTAATTTATGATTTCTTAAATTACAATACTTCAAAATATTATGATAATGGTCAAATAGAATGATTTAAAAGTTTCCTAACTCATTCACCATTTTTTTACAGGACAATTCTTAGCCTAACAACATTTAGATTATAAAAGAAACTGCTTTTCTGACAACACAGATGATACAGTTGTTCACCAAGTGATGCAATAAAGGAAAATTTTAGAAATACAACAATACCATAAACAATTATAGTCTATTTAAACTTTAAAACCAAAATCAATTAATTACCATTCTGGTGGTTTTACCTTAGTCAGATGTGTTCCCAAATTGCCTTACAGAGAGAATCATTTCATCTCATCACCATTGACATAAACCTCACAATGAAGAAAATCCACATAAAGTTAATGAATATGAAAAATTATATTCAACTTAAAACAGTTTACATTCAAATAGCATTTATTTTATGCCAAGCATTGTGCCAAGCTCCTTTACAATCATGTGATCTTTGTAATATCCCTGGGAATGAATTCCACCACCACCCCCTTACTGAACAGTAAACTAAATAGAACTTTCTTGGGGCTATATAGTTAATAAATTTCTCAATGCCAAATAACAACATACACTTTTTAAAATTATACAAATATACATTTCTAAGTTCAATACCCTTGGTCATTATAAGGGAATATTACCCACAAATTCATATATTTCTTCAATATTTCAGTTCCCCATTCACATTCACATTTTTCTTGGGAAAGTTTTACAAATGGTTTGGAATTACTAATTATAATCAGGTTGGTTTAAAATATGCTGGGCCAGTATACTAACTACTTCTTTTGGCCCAGGTAAAAAGGAAGCCTAAGGAATTTGAATCATTGCTGACAAGGTATAGTTAGTTTCTCCTCCAGGCAGTGGAGTTTGATAATTAATTGAACAGTAACAATAATAACTCACAATAACCAATATCTTTACCACAGTCGATATCCATATTAGATTTAATAGAATCCATCCATGAATCTAGCCAGAAAGGTGGGTGGACATAATTCCTTCTATCTACTTTATCAGTTTTTAACATTAAAACAGTATCCCAAATAACTTAGTTAACAATCTTACAAGTTTCTTAAGTGTAAACTCCTATTAACTACAGGTAAAGGTAGAAATACCTGGTTTTCTAAATGGCAGTTATAAAACATTATAAGACAGGGTTAGCAAGGCTGATGAAGTAACATTACTGGTTTTACACAATTGTTTCCATTTTTTAGTTTCAACAAAATTCAGATTAAAAATTGCTTTGTTTAACACCATTTTTGGCTCATAATATTCACTCAAGTTTTACAATATAGGAGAATTTTACTACAATTTGGAAATACAATAACACAAGCAGAAAATTTCAGATGACATTAATTGCATTCTCAAATCATTACATATATTGGGCTTACCAAGCATAGAGACTTTTCTTTTCTCCCCACAGTTGCAGAGCCTGGTTGTAGACTCAGGGGTGGTCGAGTCAGGGATTTGGGAAAGCAGAGAGAGAGAGAGAGAGATTAAGGACCGGGGAGTGCTGAGAAGCTATAGAGTCCAGCATCTGAATTAAAGGTCTGAGGAGTCATTGGGGAGGATCCCTGAGGAATCTTTGCAAAAATTCCAGGTTCCGGTGGTGTGGGAGATAGGACTTGGGGGTTTGAGCTAGAGGTGTGCACTTCAGGGTGCCCAGAGGTCCAGGGCTGTCATCAGTGGGGTATGAGAGGGCCAGGGAGATTAGAGCGTGCACGAATGTGTGATATATAAATGGGATGTTATCTTTGATAATAAAATTGTTGTAAAGTAGAGAACAGGGAGTACAGCTTTTGTTGTACATTTATTTTGAAGTTTCACTGTTATAGTTTGATTTACATTTATTTTGATGTACATTTATTTTGAAGTTTCACTGTTATAGTTTGATTTACATCGAGACTTATAGGTGAAAAAAACATCAAAATAAAGGCCCTAAAAATAAGAAAAAGCAGGTAGTAAATGAGGCGATTATTTTGAAAGAAGCCAACTCTCTGTTGTATATTCACAGCTGAATCACTTTTTAAACTTTTCAAATAGCAAACTTAGGAAAATCACAACAAGCTAGAAATATCTATCTATTGAGATAATTCCTATTCTTAGAAGTATTTTTGTTTCTCAAGGATATAGTAACAGTCTTTCGGGCACAATATGTTCAGATTGGCTCTCATTCTCTGCTTGTATTTCTCTATTTTGAAAGCTTTAAGCCACTTTTTTCAAACTCAAATAGGCATGAGGGTCACTAAACTGTACATAAGGATTTCTGTAGTTGCATGTTAAAAAAACTACTTACTAACTCTATTGATTTATTTAATATTATTATGTTATTAAATATTTCCCAATTCTATTACTCTATTTCAAAAAACCATGGCTTGTGTTGTGTCTATTTTGAAATGGTCACTAATTATCATTTTTATTTATAATGTTTACATCAGAAAATGCCAGGTGAATATAGGATCATTACTTAAAATTCTTAATTCCAAAAATTGGGAAACCACATTTACAATGCATTGTAGAACACAATCTAGATTTTTTAAAGTCCTTTTTCCAGTTTTTTATTTATACTAGTTTCATGGTGATTCTTATTAACCACACAAGAAACAAATCATCTTTGTATATACTTTTGTCATTGAGCTGGAATTCTTTTTTTTTTAGATCAATATTTATTATGTCGCAGTTCAAGTAATGAAACAATTTAATAGTAGCCTTAATCTTTATCAAATATTATTATATGATTGTAATTTTTTCATTAAAGGTTTGAGAAGTGAATTAAACATCCTTGTAGGTATTCAATATAAGTCATCATTAAAGCAATATAACATAGTAAAAATCAAAGTGTGATCTAGAAATACTTATGTATCCATAACTCAATGACTTTATAGAGCTTTATAGAGTTCTGGGCATAGATTCCACTAACGAATAAAAGATAAAGCCTTAGAAGACAATCAAGATTCAGTTTCTCAGAAAGAGAGAAATATGATTTTTGGTTGCCCTGGTCACTAGTAGTTAGCCATAAAATGTGTATCTTGTTTTTAACAAAAGCTTAAAAAGGAAGCCAAAATCCTAGCTAACTGATATGAATGTTGCATAAATTAGTTATTTTCAGGGGAAAAAAATACTATTAGTACCAAATCATACCTTACATGGATTAGATTTGAATGCTCTTTCATTCATGCCAATAACTTTTAATGATTAACTATAAACATGCAAAACCTTCTTGTCTGAATGGAACTTACTCTCCAGATTTCCTTTATCCCAGACTTTAATTAGATTAGGAAAGTCGTTCATATCGAAGCTATTTTCTCCAACACGGCATTTCTAAGCAGTACCTACAATTCACACCTAACAAAGAGAAAAGAATGTCATCTATAACACACTGTTCTTACTTGTAGAGAAGTTCTACAAAGAAAGGGGACCAAACGCTGCACCCTAACTTCAGCGAATGTCCAACTCATTCCTTTTACCAAGGAAAGACGAGTGAAGAGACACCATCTTTGGAGAGCTTTACCCCTTATGTGACACACCCAGAGCCTCAGACCATGGCACTCAATGATGCCTTGGGCTTTCATTTGCCTATTCTCTGGACCACCCAGTCCTGCTGGCACAGAGGGCAGCGATTGTTCTGTTTCACCCACAGGGACATGCAGCCATTATGGAAGGCATGGTTACACTCTCTCCGGACCACAACACAATCTCCTTGTTTGTTTTCAGCTTGACATCTAAGACAGGCATCCATCACCTGGACCCGGCAGATGGCGCACGTGTCGCACTCCACGTCCCAGCTCCACATGGCCCCCGTGTTCCACCTCTTGAGGGAGAACGTCTTGTCGCCGGCGGCCTTGGTGCCCGAGCTGCCCTAGTGCGAGGCCGGCGCGCCGGGCTCCTCTCGGTCCTCCACGTGGGCCATGGTGGCGCAGGCGGGCCTGGCGGGCTGGCGAGGAAGAGGCTTGGGGAGAGCTCGGCGGGGAGCTATGGCGGCGGGGCCGAGCCTCCTCGGGAGAGGCTGCAGCTCCCTCCAGAAGCGGCTGTGGGGAAGAGCCCAACCTGAGCTGGAATTCTTAACCCTCCAAGGAATCCATAGATAGATTGGAAGGGGATATAGAAAACTATACATCTTTTGTCATTTACACTGTACTGTTATTTTGCCAAATGTTTCATATGCTTCACCAGATTATCACTGGGGTCCATAACACAAAAAACTTTTTAACAAGAGCCCTAGTTGGGATGACTATGGTTAATTAGCTGCTCTAACTTTTATGGCAGCCCTGGCTCAGCCAGAGACAGGACGACAGGGTGAAAGATCTTAATGGTTCCAATTGTTACTCAAGTAAATTTCATTTCCGTGCACACTCCTTAAAAACTTTTTTGAAAGTGGGAACTTTGAATCTTCCAGCCAAGGTGAGTGGGACTCTGGAAAAGATCCAGTGGCGCCCTGTCCCGTCTTCCCCATATTGGGAAACTCAAAAGTGTCTCTTTTTGAAATTCATGCATTTTCCGAATTTGCTTTAGTGCCAAATAGCATAATAAATTCTGACTTATCTTAAATATCAAATTAGGAGTAACACATTTCACTTAAATATAAGGGGAAGAGGAGTATTCCATCACAATCATATACCATAACTTGTTTAGCATTCTCCAATTAATGGGCATCTCCTTAATTTTCAATTCTTTCCCACCACAAAAAGAGTTGCTACAAATATTTTTGTACCAATTTTTCTCTTTTCTTTGATCTCTTTGAGATATAGACCAAGTAGTGGTATTGCTGGGTAAAAGGGTATACACAGTTTTATTGCCCTTTGAGGAGAGTTCCAAATTGTTCTTCGGAATGGTTGTACCAGTTCATGGCTCTACCAACAACAGTTCATTAGTATGTCTATTTTTCCACATCCTCTCCAGCATTTATCATTTTAATTTTTTCTGTCCTGTTAGCCAGGTGTAAAGTGGTTTTTTGTTGTTGTTCACCCTTCATTTTTTGAAGACAGCCACTTGACATCACAGGGAGATGTCTCAGCTTACACGCAGATTATATTTAAATGAAGCAGAGTGGCACAAAGTCATCAGTTTCACTCTTTCTCCCAGAGTCATTAAAATCCAATGGCAAGACAAAAGTGGCAAGATAGGCAATGGCCTAGGATTCCTTGTATGACCTTGGCATCTTCAGTGTTTGGCCAAGCTCTGAGTGGTCCACAGCGCCTGCTTCAGCTGCCTTTATGGCCATTGGAACAAATTATTCTCATTCACCCATTCCGCTGAGGCAAATCTTCACATATTTGGGGAAGACACCCTTCCCCTCCCCCACCTCCAACTCACTGATGTGTTTGAGGCCTATCTTTACCCTCAATTTGGTTTAGCCTGTCTGCTTAGACAATTTTACTGGGATATGGCGGCTGCACATGCTACAACTTCTTGGAGCCACAGGTGAGAGGTGGGCACCAAACAAAGGTGGGTGAGCAGCCCTGAAAAGGGCTCAGCAAGCCCTCACACCTCAGTTATATAGATTTGCATTTCTCTAATCAGTAGTGATTTAGAGTATTTATTCATATGACTATTGATAGCTTAGATTCCTTCTGAAAGCTGCCTGTTCTATCCTGTTACCATTTATCAGCTGAGGAAGGTCTCTTATTGTTTATAAATTTAGCTCATTTCTCTACTGAGAAATGAGAAATTGAGAAATGAGGTCTTTATCAGGGAAACTTGCTGTAAAACTCCCCCTAACCCCCACTTTACTGTTTTCCTTCTAGTTTTATTTACGTAAAAGCTTTTTAATATCCGCAATCAAATTTATCTTGTTTACTTCCTGTGATCTTTATCTTGTTAGGTCACATTTTTTCATGCCCACCCAATTTACTCTTGATAATACCCTTTATGTCTAAGTCATGTACCCATTTTTACCTTATCTTCCCTTATCTTCTTATACAGTCTGAGATGTTGCTTTATGCCTGGTTTCTGCCAAACTGCTTTAAGGCTTTTCAGAACTTTTTGTCAAATACTGATTTCTTGTCCCCAAAACTTGGATCTTTGAATTTATCAAACACTAGATTACTATGGTCACTTAGTATTGTGTATTGTGTACCTAAACCATTCCACTGATCCACCACTATTTCTCAGCTAGTACCAGATTGTTTTGATGCTTATTACTGCTTTGTAATATAGTTTGAAATCTGGCACTGCTAGGCTTCCTCCCTTCACATTTTTTTTCATTGATTCCTTTGATATTCTTGACCTTTCGTTCTTCCAGATGAATTTAGTCATTATTTTTTCTAGCTCTATAATTCTTCGGTAGTTTGATTGATATGGCACTGAATAAGTAAATTAATTTAGGTAGAATTGTCTTTTTATTATATTGGCTTGGCCCGTTCATGAGCAATTACTGTTTCTCCAGTTGTTTAGATCTCTTTATTTGTGTGAAAAATATTTTGTAACTACACATATAGTCCCTGGGTTTGTCTTATTTGGTAGACTCAGTAATGTTTCGTAATGTCTGCAGTTATTTTAAATGGAATTTCTCTAAGTCTTCCTGCTGGGTTTTGTTGCTAACATATAAAAATGCTGATGCTTAATGTGGGTTTATTTTATTAGTCGTGGAGACTTTGATTTGAAGCAGGCCTCAGATTCTTATGAGTTGGCCTCAGATTCTTATGAGTTATGTATCCCTGGGTAAGTCAATTAGCCTCTTCCAGCCTGTTTCTATATCTCTAAAATGGAGAGAGGTAGCTAGGTGGCACAATGAAGCCTCCTCTTCCTGAATTCAAATCTGACCTCAACACTTACTAGCTGTGTGACTTTGGGCAAGTCACTTAATCTTGTTTGCCTTGGTTCCTCATCTGTAAAATGAGCTGGAGAAAGAAATGGCAAAGCATTCCTTGCCAAGAAAACTCCAAATGGAGCAACAAAGAGTTGAACACAACTGACATGACTGAACAACAATAAAATGGGGACAATGATAACTCAGATAATAATAATATAAAAATAATCCTCACAAGCTTGTGAAGATCAAATGAAGTTCTCTATGGACTGCACTTTTCAAAACCTTAAAGCACAGTATAAATATCATCATCTTCTTCTTCTTTATTTTCATTATGTGCTTTGTTTCATGACATTTCTAAATTGTTTATCTGAGCTTTTCTTCATTTTGACAATTTTAAATTTTGGTAAATATTTACTTTCTGTGAGTGTTCAATCATTTTTCTCCTGTTGGTATTTTTTATTGCTTTTTCATTTGAAGAGAATACTATGAGTTTGACTTCTTTGGAACCTCTTGCTTTGTCTCTTCTTTAAGGAGTTTTAATATATAGTTGTGTATAATAAAATCAGTGACTTAAACTCCATGAAAGTGATGCTAGAAGACTTAGTAATTATTTGGAATTCTTATGGAATATGTGTTGCCCTATTTCCAGACATTTTAAGGGCACCCATAATTTTTCCCAGAGGATAGAATGAAGAGTAATGAAGCTGTAGCATGGTAGATGGCAGCATTTTAAAAGGAAAACCATAGTGATTAGACATAGCTCAAAGTGACACGTATTACTCCTGGAGGTAATGGTTTCCCTTCCATTAGAGGTGGCTAAATGGAGGCTGTATAACCATTTGGGGAGGGGTTTGTAAAGGGAATTTTTCTCCTCCTTCATACTAAACTCAATACCGTAATAATAATAATAATGATAATAATAACAATGCTATAATAATGGTAATAGTAATGACAACAACAAGAAGTCATTATAACCAGCATTTACATACTTCTTTAACGTTTGCATAGTACCCAACTTATCATCTCATCTGATCCTTATATAAATGAATAAACAATACTACAAATACTACAAAGACAAGTAATAGGCAAAAGTTTTAAAAGACTTATCGCATTCCTATAATTATGTACACATTTCATATTAAGTTTACTTTTTCCTTAAAAAAAAAATCTTGACATTTCCTGAATTGGCAGCGAAAACCCCAGATGGAGCAAAAAGATTCATCACCCTAGGTAATAGACCCAATTTCAGAATGGGCCAAGAACATCAGTAATCCAGCTCAGTCTCACTGACTCACATGATAAAGATAATACCCTAATTTCCAATCTGGAAGTGTCCTGTTCATTGTAGTGGATAAAGTCAATCTTATACTCATGTTTTTTCTCTAGATCTTTAAAAGCAAGAGCATCTCTAGATCTACCACATATCACAGATCTTTTAGAAAATCTCAAACAGTTTGCTTCCTACAAAGTACAAAAAATCCTAGCATAGTTGAAGAGAATGCAACAACAAAAAATAAGTGATTTCTGTCTAAAAGAAATATTTTTCCAATGAAAGAAATGACTTTTCATGTAATTCATTCAATTTAAAAAACCTTTTGAACAGTGCCCAGGCTTAGCATAGTGCCTAGAACAGTAAACACTTAATAAATGCTTCTTACTTAGGTCAACCATTTTCCTTTAATCCTATTTTATATGTTTTGAATGATTTGCTGTAACTTGAAAATGGCGTGGGGTTTTTGTTGTTGCTATAGGAAGTGGTGATCTAAAAGTAATGATGGTACCAGAAGCCTTTACTTTTCCCTTTCTGCTGTAACTTTTAAAATGTATTTTACATAAGATATTAATATATAAATTATACTATAAATTACTACAAATATAAATGATATAGAAATATATGTAGAATTTTTTTTTGTCAAGTTGTATTTTCTTGAAATAAATGTTACATGTTTCCTATCTCTGATAAAATATACTTTCTATAAATTTACCTGAACCTAAAATTAGGAAATCTTTGAAATTAGTAAATATGTAAGCATATTCCTAGTAGAGTCAACTGAAATACCCACAAAAATATGGAATTAGAGTTTGCAGACAGTGGTTTGTTTATTAAACGAAGTAAACTCTCGGAGTTTAAAAAAAAACCACTACCATCAACTTGGGAAGTAAAATGATTTAATTATCTAGATCTGTCATAGACAAGTTGTGTCTATAAAGTAATATTAAAATTATGTATACATACATACAGAGTACATGTTTTTATCTACATCTGAATCTGTAACTATAGCTGTATCTACAGAGTATCTGTTTATATATCCATATCTATGTATTTTATACTTCTACACACACACACACACACACACACACACACACACACACACACACACACTCTGAAGACAGTTCTAAGAATGCCTGCAGTGATGGATCAACCTAATTTCCAATCTGGAAGTGTCCTGTTCATTGTAGTGGATAAAGTCATTGTAGTGGATAAAGGAATATTGTTGGAGTAAATGTGTGACAGTTCTAAAGCAACCATGCTAAACAACAACCACCTGAATGTATATTCCAGTCTATTTCTAGATACACACACATGCATGTTTCACACACATAGCATCTTTACTGTCATATAACTATAAAGATCACCAGAACCCATTCTTTCAAATGATCACCCTGTTCCATAAAGCATTTACCCCATGAGGCCATAGGCCTACCTTAAACTGCTATCAATGCTGCAGACATTTTCCGAAATTGCTCCCAGAGCTTTAGAAAATAAAAATCTCCTTACTCTACATGAAAAACTTTTCTTTTTCAAAACCCAAAATGATGTTCCCCAGGTTGATCACTCACTTTATTGACCAAATCTAGTCTCACTAATGAATTTTGGATGTTTCTAAAAATCAATCCACTTCTCCTTCAAAAAAAGGATGAAGGTTTGCCACGATTGAGGAAATTTAGTACAACAGCTTTGAAGAAAACTCCAAAAGATGAAATCCCCTATTTTAAAGTAATGGTAATATCACTAAAAGATGGCCTCCAAAGGAAGACTTCTTCAAATAAGACAATACAACGTGATTTTGAAGTGTGACTGTAAAATAATCAATTCGGTTTCTACAAACAGCAAAGGAAACAAGTTTCATTACTTCATAGTGCCTCTGTTTACAAAAATAGTCAGCTTCAATTCCCATAGTTACACCTCTTATATAATGGTTTTTTTTTTTTTTTGGGAGGGGCAGCTTTCAAATGTTTTATTTACTCTTTTGGATAAATAAATATTTCCACTATGGAAAAGAACCTTATGAGCATAGTAACACGTTCATGACTGTGGAATGAGGTCTGCTTGAAGACATCTTCAAAAGGGTAAAACAATCCGGACACTGGAATTAGATTCTTTATATGTAAAGTCCCTTGTAAAAAAAGGGGGGGGGGAGAAAGAAGAAAATAAAGGGAAAAAAATCAAGAATGGAATGCAAGACCCGCAAGATGATTTATTGCTGCTCTATTGCTGTTCTTTGGCTTCCTCCTGGATCTCTTCCTTCTCTTCCATTTCTGGGGGCTCGGGATGCTCCTGGGTGGCTTCATTTCGGGCTCCCGGGTTCCATTTCAGGGCTCTCGTGCTCCCCCTTCGTGCCTTCCATTTCCGGTCTCTCAGGCTCCCCCCGAACGGCTTCCACTTCCGGGCTCTCCGGTTTTATTTCTGGGCTCTTGGGCTGCTCCTGAGTGGTTTCCACTTCGGGGCTCTCGGGCCCCCCCTGAGTGGCTTCCACTTCCTGCCTCTGGGGCTCCTCTTGGGTGGCTTCTTCCATAAAGTCCTCCTCTGGCTTTGGGAGTACATTGTCGTGGCTCTCAGGCTCTCGTTGGCTGTCTTGTTCCACTGAGAGTTCGTCTGGCTTTTGGGCTACTTCACCAGTGCTTCCCTCTTTGCCTAGTGATGCTCTCTTTTCTCTTAACTCATTAATACATTGTTCAACTTTTCCCTTAAACTCCTGGGCATTGTCTGTATTTACATATCGAATCGCCAACAGTTCGCTCTTAGGAGTTTCATCAGCAAAGTCAGCCTGTGCGTGCCAAACCCAGGCCCTCTTACTCCATGCACTATGCTTAAGGTCCGTCGATGGTGTTATATGGTGATTCGCACAGATCTTCAGAGTTTTGTCCCTCCTCATGAGGAGGCGAATGGTCCCTTTTACTGTGTGTTTCAGCAGCTTCACGTGGCCAGTGCCTCGCTCTTTCCATTTTGGAAGACCATTCTCATAGGAGAATCGGAAAAGCTTTGCACGCATATTAATGAGCTCTTCTTCATCTTCTTCAATAGTTTTCCTCTTCTGCCCAAGAAGAGAAACCATGCGCTGGGATTGTAGGTCATCATTGGAGGAGCTTTGCTTCTTGATAGTTTCCTCAGCAGCCTCCATGGGAGCAGGGTGATGCTGCGGGCAGCGGCTGGTCTTGACTGCTCCCGGCTGCAGCGGCTGCAGCGCTCCCCTTGGTCCTGTCCTGTCAGGTCTCTGCGGCGTCTGGCTGGGGTGTCTCCTTGTCCTGCGTTTATCTCAGTTCAGCCCCGCCCCTTTTTTGGTCTTGATTTCTTGTTTTTTTTCAATATCCAGTCTAATAATTATTGCCACCTCACCCTCACCTCTATCTGTTGGTTCGTTTTTATTCTCTGTGGCTATTTCTAAACGGCTGGGTTCCATCGTTGGCTTGAGCCCGAGATTCCATAATTGTATTCCATTCTTGCTTTATTTCATGTCATTATTCTTGCAAACTCCATTGTTCTGAATTCCTTCAATGTGTATTGTTCATATTGCTTTATCTTGATTACCTGTTTCTACCTTTCTTTTTGGTGGTACTCCTCGAGGGCCATCTCCCCCTCTTCCCCCCTTTTTCTTGGTGCAATTTCTACTTCTCTTTTGAGAAAAATAATGAAGATATCCTGAAGAGTTTCTCTACAGAACTTTGCCACTTAAGCAATGGATATTGAATGCCAGATTATGGAAAACACCTTTTACTAATACCCATTTTCTCATCTTGGTAGCATGACTTATATTCATGTGCTATATATACACATCTTTGTTTACTAGAAAGAACACTGAACTAGGATCAGAAGAAGGGGTCCAAATTCCCAATCTTTAGCATATTAGGTGTGTGACTTTTGGCAAATCAGTTAACGACTTCTCTAGCTCAGTGCAAAACAACCAAATCTTGTCAGGAAAATTGGTATATAAAGTCGTGTCTACACCACAGTGGTGTTTTGAAAATCAAATGAGAAATCTGAAGACTCAACAGCCCTAGTACTATTATCTAAGAGAAGGGCTTATTGAGAGTCTTGCAAACTTTAAAATGAGATAGAGATAGAAATGTATACATATGCACATGTACATATCACTATTATATAATTTATATTATATGCTATTATCTTCTGCCACTACTCTAAATGACGAATAAAACACTACATAGTAGAGGCAAATAGTTTAGTGTAGATTTTGCATTTAGAATCAAAACCTGGATTTTAATTCTTGCTCTGTTCACTACTTGCTATGCGCCCTGGTCAAGCCATTTATACTCCTTTGGGACCTTCCTTTTCAATAAAATAAAAAGAAATTGGATTTTCTCTATCTAAAGTAA
Organism: Phalanger gymnotis; assembly: GCA_028646595.1. Classification (NCBI taxonomy): domain Eukaryota; kingdom Metazoa; phylum Chordata; class Mammalia; order Diprotodontia; family Phalangeridae; genus Phalanger; species Phalanger gymnotis. The sequence goes on from CM053624.1 coordinate 303,892,390, forward strand.
GTTCGAGATCTAAATTTATAGTTCTTTTAGAGGATTATGCAAGATTATGTTATGTGTGTGTATGTGTGTGTGAGTGTGTGTGTATGTATTTACATTATATATAGATTTTGTCAGCATTTGAAGGGGCTTATTTGTCTTTAAGTCATATAGTCAGCTTTTGTTTGGAAGACAGCAATATTTGAGTGGGATCTTTAATCACATTCCAAGTAAAGGCATAGAAATCAAATCAGTAAATAGAATTCTACAGCTTCAGAGTTGGAAACACCACCAGCATCCTACCATCTCTGGTGTTCCTTACTGCCCACACATGCCTCCAACCACTGAGCACTAACTATATATGGAAGATGCTGTGGAGAATATAACCTTATATGGTTGTTTATCTTTTTTCCTGTGTATTTTTTGTCTACCCAATTAAATTATAAACCTCTTGAAGCTGTAAATACTAAATATTATTCAGGCATTAATTATACTTATGCAAGAGATATCCCAAGACAGATCATAAGTGTGAGTGATACAAATGAATACAGAGAAAGGGACTTTGTTGGTACTTTCAGAAGAAAGTTCTGTGCTGGAGCTGAAAATGAAACTAGACTTTTGTGGACAGGTAGAATGTCGAAAGGAACAGGGAGTAGAAAGGGGAACGATTTTCCAGGTGAAGGGAGAACTGTGAATGAAGGTATGAAATAATGGGAGAACAGGCCAATTTGACTAGTATTTGACTAGTAGTGTAGGGTATTGCTGGGGAATTTTTCAATTGGTAGGACCAGAGCTTGAGGCTCGACGCTTGATGCTGATGCCTCAGGTAAGCTACTGTTCCCTTTATTTAAAGCCAACAGTAGTTGTTTGTTTCCAAAGTCACTACCTTGAATTCATGATGCATAGATCCTGGGTAGGGACTGGTTTTTTAATCGATTAGGAATGACACAGTGACAATAGCATACAACTAAGATAGGTCTGTGCAGTGAAGTCCAGTCACTTGGACAGTCAGAATCCTACTCAGAGTCAATAAAACATTTAGTAAGTACCTACAATAGCTCTTGATAGACATAGTGAAATCAGAAGGAGGGGCAAGATGATGAGCTCTCAATTTTGGACATGTTCAGCGTGAGATGCCCATACAGGGTAATTTTAGGCGGAGATATTCAAGGACTAGATCTGTAGATTTACAAGTCATTTGCATATAGGTGATAGATAGTTAAAACCTTGGGAATTAATATTATCAAGGGGAAGTATAGAAAACTCAAAAGATTGCTTTTAAGGACTTAATTTTCACATTTTACAATCAAGCATAAATAGCATATGCTAAATGTTCTCCATATTCCTCCCAGAATAATATCCCTCTTGTGAGGTCTTACCTTTTTAGAGTCTGTCCTAATCAGATTGATCCTGAGTTTCCTTTCAGTCTATAGACAGAATCACAGAATCTCCCAGTTGGGAGGGATCTCAGAAATCACATGAAGTTCCACCTATACCTGAAGCAGTGGTTGGATTGACAGCCCTTTCAAAGTATCAACACTGCCCTTTTTCTTCATGAAGTTTCAGTCTCAGAAGAGTTAATTCACATGCTAGAAATGACCTCTATGTATTATTAAACCATTCTTTGGTTCTATTTTTAAGGCAGCCTTAATTCACAACCTTGCACACTCTTTAAAACCTGTAAATTATACCCTTTTTTCTATTCATTTTCTTTTGTTTTTCCTTCCCTTCCATCTATATTCTCCTTATAGTTTTGCCACTGGTCCAAATATTTTGGCTTTTCCTTCTGGAAAAGAAAAATCCTTTTCCTCTCTGCCCATTAAAACGAAGCGGATACTATCAAATGTTGTTTTCCTGATGAATGCCATTTTGATTTTGGCCACTAAGACTAAGGCTACAACTGTCACAACGAAGGCCCACAAATGTAATGTCACAAAGAGGCCTTTGTGGTTAAGACTGGGTGGGGCATCAGGCAAGAGTATAAATAGACAAACTATAGTCAAGTTACAGAGGAGGAAGAGGTTTAGTTAGTAGTCAGGGCAGAGCTGGTTTGTAGGTCTAGGGAATTGGATGAAGACTTGAGGCTTGTGTTTCCCTTCATGTTTGGCTTATTGATGCTTTGAGTCCACCAGCTATGGTGGGAGGTGGGAAGTAGGCTTTGATTTTTTAAAAGTATATTCAGGTGGTGGTGGTGGTGGTGGTGGTACTGCTGCTGCTCTCAGTGGTGGTAGGTGTGTTTTTGGGGTATGTCCCTGATGCCCTGCTGCACAAACGCTGCTGCTGCTGCTGCTACTGATGGTGCGTTTGTTGTGTATGGCTATGACCCCCTGCTGCAAAACCTACTGCTGCTGCTGGTGCTGGTGGTATGTTTGTTGGGTATGACCTTGACCCCCTGCTGCAAAAGCTGCTGCTGCTGCTGGTGCTACTGGTGGTGTGTTTGTTGGGTATGACCTTGACCCCCTGCTGCAAAAGCTGCTGCTGCTGCTGGTATGTTTGTTGGCTATGACCCTGGCACCCTGCTGCAAAAGCTGGGTGGTGGTGATCTGTTTACCTCCTGCTGCCAAATGTTGATAGAGGGCTCGGCTATCTTCCTCTTTTCTCCTCCTTCTTCATAATCTTACCTAGTTCTTCCTTTTCTCCTTACTTTCTCTATCCTCTTATTTCATTTAAAATGTTTTAAATTCCAACAGATTCCAGTTTTTATAACTTTGTAACTTTAGATCTTTCAACTTTCTCCAGTCATCCTTTCTTCTTTGTCTCCTGTGTTCCTTTTATTCTTCCATATTCTACTTTCTCTCCTTAAATTTTCTTCTCTTATTGTTTCTATTGTCATCAATATTGTCAATAATACCTTTCCTTCAGTGTCTCTTCCTTATTCATTTTTTCTCTACTATTTTTAAAACTTTCTTCTGTTTTGACTGGTTGAAAGTTGGTTTTAAGGGAGAGTAACAGACTGATTTCTGTAAAAATTGATTCCTTTGTTTTGGGACTTTGAATTGCTTTAGAGATACCCCAGGGCCTTGTTTTTTCTTCCTCACTTTCACAAGTGCTCTGTAATAGATATGAAGTGATGGCTTCATAGCTTCAACCTTTCGATTTCCGTTGCCTTCCCTTTTCTCTCTCTTTTTAAAGATCACTATTCTATCATATCGTTTACTTTCTCCCTTCTCAGTCCAAAAGTTTCTACCAGCACTCATCATTCATGTTACTATCTGATCCTACAGCCTTTCACCATACCCTTAACCAATTTTCTGTAGAGTTTTTGCTTTCTCCATTGTTCTCAGTTCAAAAGTTTTCACTATAACCATTCTGCATGTTTCTTTCTAACCTCTCCCTATTCACCACATGTGAACCCTAAGTCCAGTTCACATCATCCCTTACATCACCCCAACCTCAAGCTATCCACATCACATCATCTTTTGCTCCTCTCCCTCTTGCTCAGCCCATGTTTTTCTATGCTTTATAACTAATTATCATATTTCGGTGTGTTACCAGCTAACAACTTGTCTGTATTGTGTGGTGTTGAGGCAATCCTAGGTTCTTGAAGGAAGACTACATCATCATGGTGTATGAAAGTTCCCCATCCTCACCACCCCCAATTTCTGGAAAGCTGTAATTTGAGAGATTGTAAAGTAATCTTTTCCCCAGTGTTGATTGAAGATGGTTCTTGTTTGAAGATCTGCTAGCAGAAGAAAGCCAAGGAAGATCTTTCAGGTTTCCACAGTGATAATCTGCTTTTTGGCCATAGTTGACCCATGCATGAAGCAAAGAAGTACAAGGAAAAAGTTATGAACAATGAAGCAAGGAACAAGAAAATTCAGAAAAAATGAAGCAAAATAAAAATGAAGTAAGGAGTATAAGAAATCACGTAAAAGATACTAGAAGAATGCTAAACCTACAAAAATCTTCAAAACTTTAAAAATAAAATGCAAAAGAATTATTGCTCCATCTGTGCTTATTAACTAGTAAGAATAGTTAATAAGTTATAGTATTTCAAGTTTTACAGAAATTTGTTAAAGTACTTTTAGATTTTTAAGATGAAGTCTGAAATAAGGACACATTGGTATGGTGGATCTCAATCTCTATGATCCCTAACCTCAGAGTTAGAGAGAGACAGAAAAGCCTGGTTGTTAAAACAACAACAGCAACAGAGCTGTTGCTGACAGATATTAAGAGAGACTCTTGGGACATTTGGCAGGGTTTG
>CM053624.1:303897069-303953046 GCA_028646595.1 Phalanger gymnotis
GTGGGCCTGGGGCCAAAAGCAACTGCAGCTGTAGTTCTGTAGGTGCCCCACCTCTGCTGTCCCTGGGGCAGTGGCCGAACTGCAAACTCCCAGTCCCCAGCAGCTTTTCCCACTAACCTACTCTGTTGTCTTTGGTGTTTGTGGGTTGAGAAGTCTGGTACCTGCTGCAGCTCACTGATTCAGAGTGCTAGGGCACGGTCTGCCCAGCTCCTGGTCTCGTTGGCCTGCGCCGCCCATGCTAGGCTCTACTCTGCTCAGCTCCCCTCCCCTCTGCTCCCAGCTCTGTGCAGGATAGACCTTACCCAGAGACTATCCAGGCTGTCCTGGGCTAGAGCCCTGATTCCCTCTGCTACCCTGTGGGTTCTGCAGTTCTAGAATGGGTTCAAAGCCATTTTTTATAGGTTTTTGGAGAGACTTGGCAGGGAGCTCATGCTAGTCCCTGCTTTCTAGCTGCATTCTTGGCTCTGCCCCGCACGTAGAGAATCATCTTACATCTCATCTGCTTCCTATGACTTTTCTATGCCAGAAAGAGATCCCAAACAAGAGGGCAGTTTGTGGTGAGGGGAGAAGGGAGAGGGGTTTTAATATAGTAATGAAGAATGAAATGAGCAGATCAAAGAGAATGTTGTTACTATAACAGCAATATTGTTTTAAGAACAAATTTGAGTTGAATAAGTTATTGTGACTACTATAAATACCCAAATTAACTACAAAGGACATATGAAGGAAGATGTTATTTGAATCCACAGAAAGAACTGATAGAAATATGTATAGAATGATTTTACATATATATGTAGATACACACGTGCATATTTGTGTCTAATGGCAGCCTTGTCTAGGGAATGTGGGAAGGGGAGGGAAGAAAAATAAAGAAATGTATATGATAATTTTATTATATATATTTAAAAGGATAGCAAGTTGTAACATAGATTTGCAGTTTCATGTGCAAATTGCATATTTTTTGTAATGCTATATGTTATAGAAATGCTTGTTATTTTGTAAATTAAGGATAAAATTAAATAACATTTTTAAAAAAAAAGTTAAAATATTTTAAAATAATTGGGAAATAGTTAATGAAATAAAACATTTTTTAAAAAGAGAAAAATTTTTTAAAATGTCATCATACTCGGAGATTAAGAAGAATATGGCTAGCTAGGCTTTGTGATCTTTCTTATTTCCTTTTTTGTGTTTTGTCCTGGTCATTCCTAGAGATCCAGGATTCACAACTTTTAAGTATTGTGACTTTGTTCTTGATTCTTCAGCTTTCACTGCATCATCTCAACAACTTTTAAATCTCTCCTTTTTTTTCCTCTATAGTATACAATCACATTCCATCACATTCATTTGTCTTGGTGAGTCCTAGTCAATTTAGAACCATGACTTTCTTTTCTTTTTTTTTCTTTTAGTTTTTTAAATATTTATTATTAGTTTTCAACGTTCATTTCCACAAGATTTTGAGTTACAAATTTTCTCTCCATCACTACCCTCCCCCACCCCAAGATGGCCTGTATTCTGATTGCCCCTTTCCCCAGTCTGCCCTCCCTTTTATCACCTCACTCCCCCCCCCCATCTCCTTTCCCCTTACTTTCTTGTAGGGCAAGATATATTTCTATACCCCATTGCCTGTATATCTTATTTCCCAGTTGCATGTAAAAACATTTTTAACATTTGGTTTTAGAACTTTGAGTTCCAAATTCTCTCCCTTCTTCCCTCCCCACCCACCCTCCTTGAGAAGGAAAGCAATTCAATACTGGTAATACATGTGTCATTGTGCAAAACACTTCTATAATAGTCATGCTGTGAGAGACTATATTTCCCTCCGTCTACCCTGTTCCCTTTTATTCAATTTTCTCCTTTGACCTTGTCCCTTTTCAAAAGTTTTTGCTTTTGACTACCTCCTCCCCCAATCTGCCCTCCCTTCTCTCATACCCCCTTTATCCCCTTCCCCCCTACTTTCTTGTAGGGTAAGATACCCAATTGAGTGTGTATGTTATTCCCTCCTTAAACCAAATTCGATGAGAGTAAGGTTCACTCATTCCTTTTCACCTACCCCCTTTCCTTCCCTTATAACAGATTTTTCTTGCTACTTTTATGTGAGATGATTTACCCATTCTATCTCTCCCTTTCTCCTTCCCTCAATATATTCCTCTCTCCATAATTTTATTTTTTTAGATATCATCCCTTCATATCCAACTCACTCTGTGCCCTCTGTCTATACATATGTATATTCCCTTCAACTACCCTAATACTGAGAAAGGTCTCATGAGTTACAAATATCATCTTTCCATGTAGTAGGAGAGTAAACAAAACAGTTCAACTTAGGAAGTCTCTTGCGATTTCTCTTTCCTGCTTACCTTTCCATGCTTCTCTTGTTTTTTGCATTTGAAAGTCAAATTTTCTGTTCAGCTCTGGCCTTTTCATCAAGAATGCTTGAAAGTCCTCTATTTCATTGAAAATCCATATTTTGCCCTGAAGTATTATAGTCACTTTTGCTGGGTAGGTGATTCTTGGTGTTAATCACCTTTGACCTCCTTTGACCTCTGGAATATCATACGCCAAGTCCTTCAAACCCTTAATGTAAAAGCTGCTAGATCTTGTGTTATCCTGATTGTGTTTCCACAACACTCAAATTATTTCTTTCTGGCTGCTTGCAATATTTTCTTCTTGACCCGGGAACTCTGGAATTTGGGTGTTCCCCAGACACATCAGAACAGGTGCCTAACATGTTTATTGATTATTGATGGATTGGAAATTCTTTCCCTCTTTACCTCCATCTCGACACCTGTAGCTCCCCCTTAGTCAGTGTCAGTATCTTATCCATCAAAAGGCCTTTCCTGATTCCATTAGTTGTTAGCATTCCCTCACAAAGTCACTTACGTATTCATTTTTTATATCTGTATTTGTTATTCTGTGGCTATATATCCCTCTAGTAGAATGTAAGCTCCTTCAAGGTAGGAACTATCACATTTGTATTTGTATTCCCAGCTCCTAGACAAATATCTAGCATATAGGAGGCTTAATAAATACTTATTGGTTGATTAATTATTGACTGATTAATGTATATGGCTGGCTACTGACTTCTTTGGAGAGAAAAGTCCATATGGTCTTGTATAAGTTACCTGAGTCTCTATATGGGTTGACAGTTCTGTATTTGTTTCCTGGATATAGGATAGAAGAGAGAATAAGCTGAGTCAGATTCAGCTTAACTGCAACTGATCCTGCCAGCTGAGCTCACTCTTCCTCATTCTTGGTGAAGGATGTCTTACTTCAAACACAGGAACATGAATTAATGATTACTGAAACAGAAATACCGAATAGACGCTTATGGCTTGTGTATTTTACAAACAATCATTGATCTAAATATTATTTTAGATTATATTTAACCTGTATCTTTCCCTTTTTAAAGTCACGTAAAACTTATTTCTACCAATATAAAATATTGGAGAAATTGACATGCCTGAAAATTGATCTTCATGTAATGAAATGTCATGAGTCTGTGTCAGACTTATAAAAGGTATCAGAAAAGTAAAAATCAGGTCTGAGAATCTTGTTGTACTATATCTATTTTCACAATTTAGGATGTGTATTTAACCTTTGAGGTTGTTTTAGTTTGATCTTTTCCACCTCATATTTATGGACCTGAGTCTCTATGCTGCCACTCTGTGTTCGTTATTCTTAGATGCTGCATTTGTTCACCTTCCAACAATTCTGTTGTCTAGGGAAGGTTCCCCACCCCTGGCTAGGGTGTTTGAGAAGCAAATGATGTCTTCAGGCCTGGTTTTCTTTCTAAGGATACTTCCAATACCTCTTAATTGAATGTCCAGCTTTTTAAAATTTCTGGAATAATGCTCTAATCACCATTACACTATGTCCCAATGATACTTATAAGGTAAGATTTGTTTCCTTGGGTGTTAGGCTCTCTGGTACATCTTGTTTGTTACCCTAGACTTTGTGTGTGTATAATAGTCATGATCTGTATTTGAGTTTGGAAGGGATAATTAGTTGTTAAACTAATTTTGAGTTCCTGAACTCAAGAGATCCACCAGCCACTATGGCTGCTCCAGAATCTGGCAAGAGTGGAAAATGAGGCCCAGAGAAGTGAAATTATGCTATAAGGTATCCCAAAGTTTTCTATTTCCTTAATCGTAAAAGACTTTTGGAATGTTTTCTGTAGATGTGGGGGATGGTTTCCTATCAAAGATCTACAACAGGATTCTCTCAATTATTCGGTCAATGCTGTGTACCTGGGGAGGGGAATGGATCTCTAATGGGAGACAAATTTCATAACAAACTGACTTCTGCTGGCAGAATTCTCAGTGATGATGATGATGATGATAAATGATGATGTGTGTGTGGTGAGGCACCTAAGCTTATGTAGTTTGACTGAAAGAAGACAGGATATCACTTAACGTTTTTATTTTATTTTAAAGATTGCCTTATTTCATTTAGATTGGAAATTCAAGGGCTACTCGTGGGTCCAGTTCCCTTAGTGATCAATGCAGATTTTTTTTTTCCAAATCTGAGCCAGTTTGCCCCTTAGGAAAGCCTGGTATCCTCCGTGTTCCTTCCTCCTCCCCAATATCCTTCTGCTGGAGGCTCACCATATTGGTCATGCCAGACTTAATTAGCATTGAGAAAAATCCTCTCCCACCCCACATTTATGCAGAGCTCTTAGTCCAGAAACTGCTCTAAGCCTTGACTGCCTCCCACTCTTAAAAATTGTGCTTATTTGTAGAAACAAGAGAACATTGTATATAGTAACAGCAATATTGTCTTGAGAACTACTTTGAGCAATGTCATTTTGACTATTATAAACACACAAATTAAAAATAAGGGACATATGAGGAATGATACTGCATGAAGAGAAAGAACTGATAAATAGAAACATGTATAGAATAATTTAGCATATATACCTATTTGTGTCTAACGATAGCCTTCTGGGGCGGGGGGAGAGAAAGGAAGGAAAAAAAGGAAAAAAAAAGAAATTTACATGACAGCTTTATTGTATATTTGGAGGGAATAGCAAATCATAGGTGGTAGATTTGCAGTTTTGTGTGCAATCACCTTTTTATTGTACTGTGTTGTGGAAATGCTTGTTTCATTCCATGAATTGAATATGAATATATATGTATATACATATATATATACACACATATACATACATACATACATATATGAGACACTAAGAAGTGACTGATTCTCTCAGTCAATCTGTGTGTCTTCAGTTGCCCTCTTACAGTAACCAAGGCATTCCATAATTACCTGCTTGATTAGATAATTTCTTCATACCTTGTTGTGAGGTTGTAAGAAAATTCATTAATTCTTTCTTTGTATGTAATCTCTACTTTGACGTATAGCCATTATTCACTGGCACTTGTCTATCTCTGTCATTCAGTGGTATAATTTGTTTAGTTATATTCTAGTTTTTGATCAATATCCTTTTTGCTGTTGTTTGCTGTTGCAGACAGAGGAGCTATGCAGATTGCTATAAAATCATGTGTTTCCCTCCCCTCCCCCTCTTTAAACCCTGGTACTTTGACTCCAAATCTAGCATCTTTTCTACTGCACCAGCTAGAGCCTATCTGCACATTGGAGGCCTTGGAAACAGTTTTTGTCTCCTGTTCTTGATATTGATAGTTTTTACTGCTAGACTTCTTCCTACATTTCTACATTCCTACATTTAGTGATTGCCATGGTATCCTCATTCATAATCATTCATATTCCCCTTCAAAAATTTTCTGATTATGGCTTTTGGCCGTGCTCCATTGGGATGTGTATATCCTGTTGGGGATTAAGTCCTAGAAATGGAATTACTTGGTGCCAACTTATATTGATTTTATGATTCACTGCATATTGTCATCTTGCTCTCAAAATATGTGTTAAAGGGCATGTTTTTTCACAATTCTGCCAATATTGGATTTTATACTTTAACTTTGCTATTGCTTTTGCCTTTCTAGTAAGTGTAAGTAAGGTTGGTATCTTAAATTTGCCTTGATTTGCATTTATCCGATTATTAAAGAATTTTAATGTATCCTGAAAAATTTGGAACTTTGAATGCAAATCTTTCTTGTTTAATAATATCTTGACGTTTTTCCATCTGTTCTTACGTATGTATAGTTTTATCACTTTGATTTCATTAAATAGCCAATTGATATTTTGATTAATTTGTAGTCAATTTGTAAATTAATTTGCATATTTCTAACATTCCTAGATTTTGAAGTCTTCTTTGTACCTTTTTGTTACAAGCTGGCATTTCTAAAATTATCTTGAATAGTGTGATATCGAGATTGGAAAGCTCTGCTTTCTCTACCTTCGTAATGGGAAGTCCTCTAATATTTCTCCATTACATAAAAACTCTAGTTATCAAATAAATATATTTTATCACATTAAAGAAAAACGCTCCCATTCCTATGAGTTTTTAGCAACTTGAGCAGACTGTTGAAGGGGTCCATAATATAAAAATGGTTAAACCCCTGCACTAGTAACACTTTTCACATTAGATCAGGGGTAGGGAACGTGCAGGCTCAAGGCCATGTGTGGCCCTCTTGGTCCTCCAGTGCAGCCCTTTGAATCCAAACTTCACAAAACAAATTCCCTTAATAAAAGGATTTGTTCGCTAAAACTTGGACTCAGTCAAAAGGCCATACCCCAAAACCTAGAAGGCCACATGTGGCCTCAAGGCTGCAGGTTTCCTACCCCTAGATTAGATAAAGCATTAATTGCTTACTCTATACTCTGTGCAGTGCATTGTCTATCGATTATATAGCTTGCTCTTGTCACATTACTGGTCTATCTTTAAGTCATAGACCTCTTGAATGATGTATTTTATGCCACTTCTTAAAAATGAGTACTGGTACATTTTGTACATTGTCATTGGGAATATTCTGCTGTCAATTTATGTACACTGTATTTATTTCTGGGGTTTTTTTGTTCACTCAAAATTTGATACTTTGGAGATTGTGGTTTTCTTTGATTCCTGAAGTCATCTAACATCACTAGAAGAATGTTGGTGTTAAAATTATAGATTTTTGTTTCAGGGGGCAGTTTCAGACTGCAATCATTGCACAATTTTCCAAATGCAATCGAATTTGCTTTCTTCCTATTCTTTTATTAACCTTGCTCATTGTTTATCTGCAGTATTGGTTCAAAGTATATATATATATATTGATATGCTTAAATAGATGAATATCCTAAATAATCTTCATTCACTTGATTTTCCTTTATAATTTTTAACTATTTCAAACTATTTAGGTGGTCATAGATCTCAGTTTTCTATTTTTTGTATTTGTTGTGGTTTTCCCTTCAATTCTGGCCTTGGCAATTTGATATTATTTTCTCCTATTTTTTAAAAAATAATATTTTATCCCTCCCTCCAATTACATGTTAAAACAATTTTTGAACATTTAAAAAAGTTTTGAGTTCCAAATTTTCTCCTTTCCTCTCTTCCCCCTTCCTGAGATGGCAAGCAATCTGATATAGGTCTTTTCTCTTATTTTTTTTATTACATTTTATAATATTTTTCCAATTTCACTGGGCTTAAAACAAGCATTTTTTTAAAAAAATTATTAATTTTCTGCTTTTTTCCAACTGTACATTTAGTCAATTTTTTTTCCGTTACTCTCTTTTTAATCTAAATGTTTAGGAATAGAAAATTTGCTTCTGATTTTTTACTTCGCTGCATTCTATCCTTTTAGATAGCTTTTATTTATGTTATCTTCTTTAATAAAATATATTACTTTCTGTAATTTGATCTTTAATGAATCATTCAATAAGTCTCCAAAAGGATCTACAATCTTTTCATCATATTTCCCTTGTTTGTTACTATTTTTACTTAACTACATATGACCTGTAAATGCTGCTTACAAAGTGTGTTTTTCTGAATTTATTGATAACTTCCTTGTTTCTTGGAATGTTCCAGATATAGCTGAAAAGAATATATAGACCTTGCTTTTCCCATTCACTTCTGTATCCATTTATCAAATCCAATTTCTTCTTCCTTCCTTCCTTCCTTCCTTCCTTCCTTCCTTCCTTCCTTCTTTCCTTCCTTCCTTCCTTCCTTCCTTCCTTCCTTCCTTCCTTCCTTCCTTCCTTCCTTCCTTCCTTCCTTCCTTCCTTCCTTCCTTCCTTTCTTCCTTCCCCTTTTCTGTTCCTTCTCTTCTTCCCTTCCTTCCTTCCTCTGTCCTTTCATTCCTCCTTTCTAGCTTTCCCCTCTGCTCATTTTCCTTTCTTTTCATATTATATTTGCCATCTTTACTTTTTTTCTTTATTGATATTCTTCTCCTTTTCCTTCCCCTCCTCTCCACTCCCCTCTCCACCTCCTTATCCTATATTTTACAAGTTATATATTTATGATTTTTGGTTTCTTTGTTTTTACTTTTATAGGTCAAGGTATCATTTGCCCCTCACATTGCACTTTGCCAATGTTCCAGCTGACAGTCACCCCAGAAACAGCTCTTGCTGATGAGCCATTGTGCATCAGAGCAGCTGGACTTAATCCTTTTCAGGTGTTAACCTTCAAGGCATCACTGACAGATGAAAAAGGGAAGCTCTTCCAGTCTCGAGCTTTCTACAAGGCTGATGAGGCTGGCAATGTGGACCTAGAGCAAGCAGCTGCTCTTGGGGGTGACTATGTAGGCATCCATCCCATGGGTCTCTTGTGGTCCTTGAAGCCTGTGAATCCGTTTCGGCGACTAATGAAGCAGGATGTAATGAATAGCCCCTTTTACGTTCAACTCGACCTCTATGATTCACTTCTCCAGGAGGATTCTCCCAAGGTTCAACCAAAAGCTAGTCAGATGATAGAACGTTGGTTCTCAGGTCCTGGGCTGCAACGGATCCCAATTAGGGAAGGTCGAGTTCGAGGAGCCTTATTCCTCCCTCCAGGTGGGATTATATTTTCTGTTTGTGTGCTGATGGTCTGGAAAACCTTCAGGGAATAATAATAATAACAATAATAATAATTTCTTAATTAGAAATTGACAGAACATGGTTTAATGGGTAGAGCACTGGACTTGATATCGAGTCAAAATAACATAAAAATTAAAATAAACAATTCAGTAGCAACCCAAAACTTTACTGGAGGCTTGTGAAGTAAAGAAATCAGAGGCAAGAGAGAATCCCCAGATAAGGAAGATGTAGGAGATTTCTGGTTGTCTATATAAGAAGTCTGACATTACTAAAATGCAAATTGGATCAAGTAGGAAGCAGATAGTTTATGTACACATGATATAACAAATGAAAGGAGTTACTTCAGGGGTGGTGATTTAAACTACATTTCTCTGCAAAACTAGAATATGTCACGGTTGGAGAAGATCTATAATTGTTCAAATTCATCAGCATATGAATTACGAAGAAGGCATTTTCCAGCTTCTCAGATGTAAGTCTAATCCCACTTTCCTTAACACAAGGGATTGCATCTTTATTACCAAAAAAAAAACCCAACAAACCAAAAACAAGACCAGTGATCCTTCCAAATACAGGCTAATTGCATCATTATGTACTTTAGATAAAGCACTTCTAGCTTCTATCACTAAAATAACCTATAAACTCTTAGACAAAAATAGTATGTTGGCTGAGATCTAAAAAGGATCTGCTAAAAGGTCCCAGTTATATAGAGAAATTTATTATTGATTACTAATTATTGAGTAAGATACTAATAAGTACAGTAACATTTTTACTGCCTTTCTTGAATGTTGCAAAGCCTTTGACTCAGGTTCCATTCTTATGGCTTGTTCATATATTGTAAATATAAGAAATTGATCCAAGTATAGTGAAAACACTAGAGGATATGATTTTGTCATTTAGTTGTTTCAGTTGTGTCCAACTCTTTGTGACTGACCTTGTTTGGGATTTTCTTGGCAGATACTGGAGTGGTTTACCATTTCCTTCTCCAAATCATTTTACAGATAAGGAAATTGACGCAAACAGGGTGAAGTGACTTGTCCAAGGTCACACAAGTAGTGCCTGAGGCCAGATTTAAACTCAAGAAAATGAATCTTCCTGACTCCAGGCCCAGCACTCTATCCACTGTGCTACCTAGTTGCCCCCAGAGTACATGATGGTCATATGGACAACTTCTGTATTTAAAACATGTCACAAAACAACAACGTCAAGAATGATTCATATGAAATGTGCCATTTTTCTCTTGAGGGAGACAGTTTAAGCCCATTATGGTTCTTCCTATATTTATGCTATTATCTTATCTCCTAATCTAAATAAAACTAAGTATGGCTTCCTAATTAAAGGGACATGAGGATTGAACTAAAGCATCTTAATCACTTGATGTACATATATCAAGTTATATGGCTCCACCAAAAAGCATATTAAATGGCCTCCTTGCCTCATGGAATCTTTCCCCACTGATATTAAGATATTTTGTTTTGATAAGTATAAAATTATTAATATATGACAATTCAAGCTAGAGCCTGAAGGGTTCAAGCTTTGAACCAATAGAAGAGTGTGATAATCACAAATACTTTGGTCCCTTACAGACAGGTCACATTAAGCATAAATGTATTAAGGAGAAGGCTGTGGTTGAATGCATTAAGAGATTTACTGGCACACTGAAATCAGAACCGAATGGGAAGTCTACACTTAAATCAATTAACACTTGCCCAATGCTAGTCCTAATGCATGCCTTTGGAACTCTAAAATTAGCCATAAAAGATTTGGAAAGTATCTTAACCCGTTTGTACAATATTAATGATACCTAAGCCCCATCACCATAAAGCAGCTATTCAAGGATTACTACTTCCTCATCAAAAAAGCCAAAAGAAGATTGAAAGAAATTCTTGAAGTAAAATGACAAATTGGTTAAAAGCCTACAAAAATATTTTAAAATAATCATATATCACTTCCCTGAGTAATAACAGAAGCTGAAAAAGTACGCTCCAATGGATTTATTAAATTAACTCAATGCTTGGGAAGGACCCTCGGAAATAGCTAAGATGAGAAATAGAATCAAAAGGCTATTCGTGAGCAATATTGATATGTGTTTAGCCAACAATACTTTCCAGATAAGCAATGAACCATTGGTTAGTCATGAAGAATAGTTTTTGGAGATGAAGTATTAATGATGGCAATTCAGGATCGGGTCGTTATCACTAGAAGTTATAGGAAGGTTATCTTTAAGGAGGTTGGACTTAGCAGTCAGTATAGATTATGTAAGGAAGTGATAGAAACTACAACACAGAAGGTGACAAATATCTAGTAGACATGAACTGATGGTTAGAATTATATACCAAAAGCTCATTCTCTTTTGTAAACTGACATGACAAATTCCTGTCTTAAAAATACAAATTTCAAAATATTCTGGAGAAATCAACCAATAGACTGAACCAGAACTGGATTTATCAGCCTAAGTTGTTGCCCACAATTGCCCAAATGTGACATCAATTCACAAAAACTTTAAGACCAACATTTAAAATAGTTGTCACCACACCAAATATCTGTAATCTCCAAGCTCCACAGATGAAAAACTCTTAAAAGATAGGCCTAGTTGCAGGGCAGGGGGCAGCTAGGTGGTGCAGTGGATGGACTGCTGGCTCTGAAGTCAAGAAGACTCATCTTCCTGAGTTCAAATGCAGCGTCAGATACTTACTAGCTATGTGATGCTGAGCAACCCTATTTGCCTCAGGTTCCTCAGCTATAACATGAGTTGGAGAAGGAAATGGCAAACCACTCCAGCATCTTTGCCAAGAAAACCCAAATAGGGTCACAAAGAGTCAGACACGACCAAACAACAAGTTTCAGGTGGAAAAAAATTGGGATTAGGATGAGATACATATCATTCCTGTTGTCCTGTCTGTTAGTGGAATTAAATTAGGATGGTTTTAATGAATTTATGGAAGATGAATTTACATCATAATACCTTTATTTCAAATATAAATGAGTTATTTTATCTTCTTCTGCAATCATCTGTGGAACATTAAATATTAAAGAAAATTCAATAGTTTATTGTTCCAGAATCATTTCTATGTGGGCTCCTTCGAACAAGATGAAGAGAATGAAAAAAAATCATGATAACAAAGTTGAAATGATGATGATGATGATAATGACGATGTAACCCACTAAAGCACAATCCATTGTCCATGTCCTGAATGGGTAAGATTATTTAAAAAAAAGGGAATTCCAGGAAGGGTGAAATACTGTGGATTCTCCGTGTGCCAAAAGACCAAGGTAGTTTCTGTGAAAGTCTATGAGGAAGTGAAAGACATTGGCTAATTGGACTTTGGTATTACCACTGATTGGGTTAGTGCCAGCTTGTATAATAAAACTGATCCTGTGAATCTAGGAACATACAGGGTGGCATAGATAACAGTGTCACAATGATTATGATGATCAGCTTTAAGTGGAAGACAGTGGACAAGAGCTACTCCTTTTTCTTTTTATATCCCAGGTAAGCAGGATGCATCAGAACAAATCAGAAACACCAGTGTCCTACCTACCAGAAATGCTTTAAAGCAGAGGTATGCTGATCACTGAGGCAGACAAACTCACCAGTACAAGTGAAATCTCCTGAAGATAAAAACATTTTTGTTATGTGTGAATATCACAATTGGAAATAGATCTTACTTGGCAAAGATGTTATAATGTATTTTTGTCAATTGTATCCTCTGCTCTGAGTTACATTATGTATTTGGTAATCAGTGCAGGGTAATCATAAGAAATACTTTGTTCCTAAACCCATATTTGGTGGAAAAAAAAGTGGAAATGGATGACATCCTTAAATCTGAAGCACCTGAGAACATTGCAGTGCTACCTAATAATGAAATGGATGACAAAAGTAATACCATGGCTTGAATGATTTGCAAAGGGAGATAGTTACATGGAATAGAATTTTGATAAGTCTTTTTTGAGGTTGATGGCACAAATCCAATAAGTAAAACAATCATACCAAAAACAGAATCTTTTTTTAAAAGCTGGGATTTCCTGTAACTACCATGAATGAACACAATCTCCCATACTATGTGACAGAAGGTGCAAAGATATTTCAGGACCAGCACACAAGAGTATATGCTATAGCTTTTATCATGATAAGGGCCATAGGGGAGAACAGGAGAACAATCACTTATTAAGTGGCTGCTGTGTGCCAGGCACTGTGATAAGTGCATTACAAATACTATATCACTTGATCCTGGGAGCTATTCTATTATTCTCTTTATTTTACAGTAGAGAGACTGAGGCAGAGGATGAGTGACTTGTCTAGGACCACTTAACTATAAGTGCCCGACACTGGATTTGAACTCAGGTTTCTTGACTTCAGGTCAAGTAGGAGTAAAAGTGGAACTATCTAGGCATATTCACAAGGACAGATGTCAAATGCCATTATGGCAGAAATGGCTTGAGAAAACCATTGAAAATGTATGGAAAGACCTAAGAAGATTACATTAATAACTAGTTGGTACACATAGTTTAAAATTTGAACACATATCACTCAAAGGAACCAAAACATAAAAATACAAAATGGAGTCTGGATAACCAAAATATTGGAAATGTTTATTGGAAAACTTGACATGTTTAATCAATAATTCAAAGAGAAAGCCAATTAAGGTGATACAAGGAATCAAAGTTGCACACACAAAAAAAATAAAAAATTCAGCATGAATCCAAAATTATACTTTGGGAATTGAGAAGCAGACATTTGAGGAGAGAACCCAATGATGGAAGATCTGGAACATTTCTCATCATCTCCATGGTCACAAGAGTTGGATCAAATGTGGAAAACAAAGCCTGTGCGTCATTAATATAATGAATGAAAGCATAGTTATGGCAAAAGAGGTGACTGAAACTCTATCTTCTCTGCAAAACTAGAAAGTAGTAAGGTCAAATAAGAGTCATGATTATTGGCTGAAGCACTCTATGTTGGTGCATGAATTACATGAATTATTAGCAAAGCACTTTACCAGCTTTATATAATTAATGCAAGCCTGCTCCCATCTTTTTTTTTAACTGAAAATCATCATGTATTACTACTGAAAAATGATAACACACAATCTATCGAACTATAGATATCGCATCTAGGTACTTTTAAAAAGTATTTATAGCTCGTGTAGCTCAAAAAATCTTAAATACTTATAGGAAACCAATATATTGACCAAAGAGCAAAAAGAGTGTCCCCAGATGTCCCAGGGATACAAATATCATCAGTTATCAACTTGGTAATTATAATGCATCCAAGTGCTTTAACATTTAACATTTATCATCCCTGTTGTCCTGTCTGTTAGTGGAATTAAATTAGGATGGTTTTAATGAATTTATGGAAGATGAATTGATATCATAATACCTTTATTTCAAATATAAACGAGTTATTTTATTTTTATTGATTACTCCTGAGATTTTCTGCAGTCATATACTGCCTTATTATGTATCGCGAATAAATAAAAGATCCAAGCATAGTGAGAATGCTAGAATATTTGCTATTCAAATGAAAATCTATTCTTTATTTAAAACATAACCAACACAACAGTATTAAGAACAATTATTACAAAACATGATATCTTCCAGGGAGAGAGTTTAAGCTCATTATGGTTCTGCCTAGCCTTAAATCCATTATCACCCCTGAATGTAATTGTGTATGGCTTTTATTTTTAAAATTTTATTTTTAATTTATGAAACAAAACAAGCATTTCCATAATATAGTGCAATAAACAGATGATTGTACATAAGACTGCAAATCTACTATGCACAACTTGCTATTTCTTTCAAACATGCAACAAAATTATCAAGTAAATTTCTTTTTTTTCTTCCATCAACCTCCCCCCTCTGATGGCTACCACTAGACACAAATATGTATACATACATATTTACATACATATATATATAAAATCATTCTATATATACTTCCATTTATCAGTTCTTTCTCTGTATGCAGATAGCATCTTCCTATGTCCTTTATAGTTAATTTGGAGATTTATAAGAAACAAAATAACTTACTCTAAGTCATTCTCAAAACAATGTTGCTGGCACTATATACAATGTTTTCTTGGTTCTGCTCATTTCACTCTTCATTATTTTGCACATTTCCACATTTTCCTGTTTTGTGTGGCTTTTCAGTCAAAGAGGGAATTGTCCCGAAACATCATAATAATCATTTTATATACATGGATGACATCACATTCTATGGTTCCACTGAAAAGCACATTAAACAGCTACTTAATCTTATGGAAACTTTCTCCAATAATATTTGTATTTGATCAAAATAAAATTCTTAATGTGTGCGAAGGATAAAAAGAGACTGATGACTTAGAACTTGAATCCCAAAGTCAAACCGAACCAGTGAATGAAGTTGACAGTTATATGATATTAAAGATTTTACTTTAGATCAAGATCCTTTTTCCCCATGAAAGACACACTGAGCCAAAGGTTCTTGGAGAGAAAATTGTGGCAGTGAATGTGAAAAACCTAACTGGAATCCTACAGTCAAAGCTTAATAGGCAAAAGATACTTAAGAGCAATTAACTGTCATGAAACAGCCACCAACAAAGACTTTTAGCATGGGAAAATGGACAGCAATTGATCTGGAAAGGAATCCTTGGAATCCTTGAACCTCTTCCTCCCCATGTTATGCCCTGCCCCCCTTTTCAGTTTCTCCATCTTGCCACAGCTCACCCCAATGGTTTTACTCCCATCTCCACGGACCCCACTATTTGTGTTCCCTTCTCCACGGAAATAATCCTGCCTCAGCTTGTCCCATTGTTTGTGTTCCCATCTCCACGGAAATCTAATTGTGTTCTTTCCCTTTAAGTAAGTACCCTCTCTCTTCCCCTACTCGAGGCTGTTCAATTTGAGTTATTACTCTGAACAGTCACGGGCTTGAATAAATCCACATCCAAATTTATATCCGGGTCTCACTCACTTTTTTTTAAGCACAACACCCAGAGATCAGTGCATAGATTTCATGGGGTCCACTAACTTGGATGGAAAAAAATTACATCTTCATTTTTACCAGCCTCTAAACTGAAATTTAGCATTTCCTTCAATTATGAATTAAAAAAAAACATTATTATAAGAAGGGGACCATAAGATTTACCAGACTGCTAAAGAGGTCTCTTACAGAAAAAAGCAGTGTCAAGAACTTTTGATCTAGAACAGGGCTGTCCAAAATGTGGCCCGCAGTACAATGTATGCAATTTATGTGGCCTGCCTACAAGCATAGAAATTTACATAAATGCTTTAGTAAATGAAGCCAAGCTACCGCAGGGCTCTCACTAAAATGGCAAATCAAAATATATTGTTTATTGTTTCAATAAAAACCTAAGGTTGGACAGCCCTGATCTAGAACATGCCCCAGCAAAAACCAGTACTATGTTAATGAAACATGAAACTCATCCCCAAGGAAGGTATAGAAAATGAACATTTCCTCATCAAAAAAGAAAAAAAGAATTAGTATTCTTGGAACTCATGATAGCATAAAAATGTACAGAAATAAAGTTTGGAACCAATAGACTTCACTTCAAAAAGTAATGGGAATGACTGAATGCTATTGGATTTGTCTAATGTAACTTAAAGTGATCCATTTATCTCTATACAGAGCCTAGGAAGTGGCTAAGATCTGAGTGGAATCTGAAGAGTGACATCCATTTGATCTCAACCAAGGATATGTGGACAAAAAAGTGGCAAATGTTTGAATCGTGTGGATTTGTATATTAAAAGGACAAAGCTTAGGATAGTTATTCAGTTTCAGGTCACTGATGCCAGAATTTATAGGGAATTCAACAGCACTGTATATAAAACTGAGCATCTACTGGGTACCTACATGCCATGATAAGTGGCTAGAATTATACACCAGAAAAGTACTATTACCCATAAACAAACAGCCAATGAATCCTTCTATGGTATACCCATATAACCCTCTCTGAATATTGTTGAGAATTCAACAAATAAATTATATTGGAAGAAGTGCATCGTTATGGACATAACTCTTGCCCACAAGTACCTGGACATAACATTGATTCATAAAAATTTAAGAACAATGATTTTTAAGAAATATCATCCTAAATGGAATGAAAAAAAATCAGAGTATGCAGAACTCATGGAAGGAGTGTGGGAATGTGGGAACAGGATGAGGTAGATGTCATCCTTGCTGTCCTGTCTCTACTGGACTTGTCTATAGATGCCTTCAGCGAGTCTATGGAAGATGAGCTTATAACCCAATACTCTTATTCAATTATGAAAAAAATAGTCATTTTGTCTACCTGCAAAATTATCTGCAGAACATTAAATATAAATGAAATAGCAGAATAGCAACTTGTCCTTGGACAATTTCTATCTGAACTCAAAAAAAAGAAAAGAAAAAAAAGGAAGAAGAAAGACTAAAACATTATAATATGATATACTTTTATTACTACCACCACTACCAATAATAATAATGAGGTTGATGATGATAGTAATAATAATGATGATGATGATGATGACAACAATGATTTCATTACCAAGAGGTCAAATTGGAATCATGTCAGAAACCTGCCAATCTTTTAATTATTTAAACAAGGATGCTAAACTGGTAGATGAGAGGAATCCTGAAGATGTACTTGACCCTGGTTTTTACAAGGCATTTGATAAAGTATTCCATACTATTCTTCTAGAGAAGACTGAAATATGTAGGCTAAATTATCATACAATTAAATAGATTTTAATTGGTCGTAAGACTGCAACGTTTCAATATCGGCGTGGTAGGAAGTCTCTAGTGGAGTACCCAGGGCCCTGTGCTTGGCTCTATGTTATTTAACATTTAAAAATAACTTGCTTAAGGGCATAGATAGCATATGCATAAAGCTGGCAGATGGCACTAAGCTCAGAGGGATAGCTGACACCCTGGATGACAGAATCAGGATACAAAAAGGTCAGGATAATAAGCTAGAGAACTGGTTTGAATCCAATAAGATGATATTCAACAGAGACAAAGTCACAAAAAGTCATCTTCATAAGTACTAGATGAGAGAGGCATGATTAGGTAGCAGTTTGCCTGAAAAACATCTGGGGCTTTTATTTAAAGGAAAGAAACGTGCATTTATTAAGTGCCTACTATGTGCTAGACACTGTGCTAAGCACTTGACAAATATTGTCTCATTTGATCCTCACAACAACCCTGGGAGGTAGGTGCTTTTGTTATCTCCATTTTACCAGTGAGGAAACTGAGGCAGATAAAAGTTAAGAGACTTATTCAGGGTCACATAGTTAGGGACAATTTATGGTCAGATTTGAACTCAGGTCTTCCTGAATCTATGCCCACAGTTCTGGGCACTGCAGCATCACTTAGCTGCGTCTAAATTTCAAACTGAATGTGAATCAACAGTGTGATGTGGTATCCAAAACAGCTAAGATCTTGGGCTGCATTTAAGAGAGGCATACTTTGGGGAATGGCTAACTAAATTGTGATGCATGAATGTAATGGAATATTACTGGGCTCTAACAAATGATGTGTGTGATGAACACAGAGAAGCATGGAAAGACCTAGATGAACTGATGCATAGTGAAGTAAGTGGAGCCAAGAAAGCGATATACACAGTAACCACAACAATGTAATTGGAAAGAACGACACCCAAACAAGCAAAAGTAAAAGTAACAAGATTATAAAAATCAGACAGGACTCAAATGAAGACAAATGAAAGGATACCCCCAAAGCTACCCCTTTGTGGAGGTATGAGGTCCATAATGTTATACATGTTTTTGGATTTTTCCATGACTTAATCAATTGTGCTAACTTGTGTTTTTCCTCTCTAAAGAATGCGATTTGTCATATGGGATGGCTCCCTGGGAAGGGAAGTGGAAGGGATACATGGGATACCATGGTGGTATAAGAAACAGAAAATGTCACTTAAAATTTATTTTTAAAAAAACACAAAAAGGGCATACCTTTCAGGAATTAGGAGGTTATGGTCGTCTGTACTCTGCCCTCACCAGACTTCATCCAGAATATTGAATTCAGTTCTGGGTACTGCAGTTTAAATAGGATGTCAACAAACTGAAAACTGTATGGAAGATGGCAACTGGCCTGGGAAAAAGTCTTGATTTCATGCTATATGGCATAGATTGAAAGAACCAAGGATGTTTAGCCTGGAGGAGAGAAGACTCAGGGTAATCATCAAAACTTTGTTCAAATATTTGAAGGGCTGTCACATGAGCGATTCAATCTATTATGTTTGGCCCAGAGGACAGAACCAGAAGCAATGAGTAGAAACCACAAGGAGACAAATTAGAACTGTCCAAAAGTGGAATAGGTTGCCTTCGGAGGTGATAGATTCCTCATCTTTGGAAATCTTCCAGTAGAACCTCTATAGCCACTTATCTGGTTTGTTAGAGTGGGTACTAAATGACTACTGAGAGTCCCCTTCCAGCTCTCAAATTCTTTCATCCGTTTGATACTTTAGAAATGTCATTTGTTTTTTAAAAATTTATTTTATTTTTAACTTATAGAATAAAACAAGCGTTTCCATAATAAAAACTATGATTGCACAGGAAATTGCAAATCTACTACGTACAACTTGCTATTCTTTTGTAAATTTCTTTTTTTCCCATTTTCCTCCCCTCTTCCTACCCTAGAGATGGCTACTATTAGACACAAATATGTATATGTATATGTATATGTATATGTATATGTATATGTATATGTATATGTATATGTATATGTATATGTATATGTATATACATGTAAAATTGCTCTATACATGCTTTTATTTATCACATCTTTCTCTGGTTGCAGAGAAGATCCATTATAGTTAATTTGGTTATTTATAATAATCAAAATAACTTATTTGCCATTCATTTTAAACTATCCATATTTTTACATTGTGATCTGCCTTCGACTGGCAAATCTTTTTCTTGTTCTCTTTGTCATTATTCCTTTGTCCACTCTGTTTGTCTTAGGAGAAGGCCCTTTCCCAGGGGTAATTGACTTATTTGGTGGCATTGGGGGCCTGATTGAATTTCGGGCCAGTCTCTTAGCCAGTCGTGGCTTTGGCGTATTGGCCTTGGCGTATTTTGCCTATGAAGACCTGCCCAGGCAGTTATCAGAAATAGACCTGGAATATTTTGAGGAAGCTGCCAATATGCTGTTGCATCACCCAAAGGTATCTTTCACTTTCATAGTTCTCAGACACTGGTTTGAGTCACCAATCTGAATCCTGAATTGTTGGGTACCCACTGAGTCAGAACTCCTCAGGAGCTGTTTCAGGAATCAGGGTTTCAGAGCTGAAAGAGGCCTTAGACATTTCTTAGTCCAATTCACTGGGTATTTAGTTAGTCACACTGAGGTGACCATGACTAAAGTTACCCACCTATGCTAGTCTAGCCTAGGATTTCAAAGTATAAAAATAGCTTCATCCTGAGTTAGCCTGGCTACAGGGTATATCGAATTACAGACACAAAAAACAGGGATGGCCCTACTCATTCACATAAAAAATACAGAGAGAGTTGTGCCTTCTGTTCTGCTGGGCTATAACCTACCAGGGCCCCATATTTCTCTTACTTGGAGAAATGAAGTTGAATGTATAATTATTCTCTGCCTAAACCAGGGTTCTTAATTTTTCTTTGGCTGTCTGATGAAATCTATGGATGCCATCTCAGATGATTTTTTTAATATTGAAAAGAAATGCTAAATTTTAGTTAAAGATTAGTGAAAAGAAAGACATGCTTTTTTTCCTATCCAATTTCAAGAACCTCCCCATGTCCCAAGTTAAGTACACCTGGTATAGGTAATAGCCTGGCCCACAGATGACCTGTGAATATTGAGGGCCGTATTTTATATTGAGGTAGATAAAGGCTGTTTAACCAATGGTGCCAGTCTGACGTAGGCCATCTACATTCTAGTTGGTGAAAAGGAAGAGGTGGGTTGATAGAATCTTTTTGGTCATGTTGGTTCCACTTTGCAGATCCACCACTCATTGCTGGCTGCAATGCTGATGAGACAGTCTCTTCCTCCACTTCATGCAGTGGAGTGGATGCAGGTGTGAGGCCACACAGCCAGCATCCTCCTCTCATCCTACTGTGGCTTATAGTGTATTACAGTGGAAAGGACTCTGTATTTGGAATCCAAGGATCTGCCCTCATATCCTGCCTCTCACTTATCACCTGACCGCTCTAGGCCTCATCCTTCTCTGTAAAAGGAAGGGTCTGGATCTGATGACCTGCAAGGTGTCTTCTAGCTCTAATTTTAAGACTACAGTCCTTGGGAGTCACTGATCACTTACATCAGCCTTTATTTCTATGCAGCAGTATCATTATCATAAAAAAAGTTGTACTGTTTTTTAGAGGCGACATGGTGGACTAACATGCTGGACTTGGAGTATGGAAAACTGGTTCAAAGGTTTCCTCTGGTGTTTACCTGCAAGTCACCTAACCTCTATGTGCCTTGGGCGACTACCTAGGGCTTATGATTGTGGGATCATAGATTTAAATCTGGAAGGGAAGGGGAAGAGAAGGTCGTAAGCATTTATATAGTTTCTACTATGTGCTTGACATTGTGCTAAGCACTTTACAAATTAAATCTCATTTGATCCTCACAATAACTCAGTAAAGTAGGTGCTGTTATTATCTTCATTTTATAGTTGGGGACACTAAGGCAAACAATGATTAAATGGTTTGCTTAGGGTCACACTGCCAGAGAGTATCCGAAGCTGGATTTGAACTCAGGACTTCCTGACTTCAGACTCAGTGATCCATTCACTGCTTTGGATAGCTGTAGTCACCAGTTATCTCTAAAGGAGTGACCTTAGAAGTCATCTAATCTAATGTCCTCATTTTATAGATAAAGAAACTGAGGCCTAGACAGCTTAAATGACTTGTCCAAGGTCACACAGCAAGTGTCAGAGATGGGATTTGAATGTTGATTCCGAAGGCAGTGGAAGTTATTGCTTGTGTTGATGGAAGGCATTCCAACATTAGAGTTGTCTAATTAGCATATGTGGCGTGTCTCAAAATTTTATCGCAGCATTAAGCTCAGTAGCTTAATAGTGCACTAAAACTTTTGGAACACCTTGTATAGTGAATTTCTCAGTTAATAATCATTTATTAAGGGTCTTTGTGCCAGGAACTACGCTAAAAGCTGGAGATCGACCAAAATGAAATCGTCACTACTCTTGTGGAGCTTACATCCTTTGGGGGAAGAGATCATGTATGTCCCTTAGAATTTACTGAAGAAATACAAAATAAATTTGATAACCAAGATCCCTGCCCAATATGATGATCACCAATGCTTATTTCAAAAGGCCTAGAGCATCTGGAATTCTCTTAATAGATATTACCGAATTCATATTCCCCCACGTCTCTAAGCAAAGTTAAAGTCAATTCACTTTGGTTTTTAAACTACATACCACATTGTACATGGTGTATTATGTGTGTGCGTGTGTGAAGAGTATATTTGTAAAAAGGGGTTAGGATGTCATGACATAAATTGTGATTTCCTGCTGCTATTTTCAAAAGGTTGGGGATAATTGCCAGTCTCAGAATGAACTCTGGGGGAAGGGCAGGGTCAATTGTTTGGATATTTAAATGACCACTCCTGGTCAAGATGGTTTACATCTATGCATCTTTTCCCCAGATTTTAGGATGGCCTTCTTTGTAAAGGATACTGACTGCGTTCTCCATTCTCTATCCTTTCTTCTCCTTTGGTGTCTTTCAGATCCACAAGTCAGGGATTGGGGTGATCTCAGTAAGTAAAGGTGCAGAGATTGGGCTGGCCATGGCAGTGCACCTGAAACAGGTCGCAGCCACCATCTGTATCAGCGGTACTAATGCTTTCCATAACACCCAATGCAAATACCAGGATCTTGTCTTCAACCCAATCCCCTACCAGATGGAGTACATCCAGATACATGTGTCAGGGGCAATAAGTATGCGTCACGTGATGGGAGACCCTCGAGCTGAAGTCAACCAACAGAGCGTACTTCAAGTAGAAAAGGCCCAAGGCCATATTCTCTTCATTGTGGGAGAAAAAGATGAATGTCTCAATAGCAAAGCTTATGCTGAGCAAGCAATGGAGCAGCTGAGAAGACATGGGAGAAGCAATGGGACTCTACTCTCCTACCCTGGGGCTGGGCACCTGATAGAGCCTCCCTATTCCCCATTGTGCTTTGCCTCATGGAACCCCTTCCTCTCAAGGCCCCTTCTGTGGGGAGGTGATATTGACTGCCACGCAGCGGCCCAGGAACACTCTTGGAGAGAGATCCAGAAATTTCTCAGATTCCACCTCACTCCTTCCGGGAGCAAACTTTGAAGAAGGAGAAGATTCTGAGGCAAAGAGAAGTCTCTTGGAATGGAAGAGGATGGTAGAAAAGATAAATTTATATAGAGAGAATCCACAGTCATCAGCTGACCATATTTCTCTATTTCTCCCCTCTTTTAGAATCTACCTTTCTTATCCAATTTCCTTCAACCCTGCCCACAAAAGTTTTAATTGTCTCCTTCCTAGCCATCTTTACTCAGAAAGCATTTTAACAGGACTGAAGGCTCACTTTTCCTTTTCTGGAAGTGATCTGTGACACAATCAGACAAAGAGTGGGAAATCTGGAAGTCTGTACACCTGAGGATATGTCATGGAATGCATTTTTAAGTTTTGCAAACACTTTGCATACAGAAATATGTTGAGATGATCTTTTGCAGAATTTTTATTCCTCTTAGGATTTCTCACTTCACTCCCTTGCTTTTACCTACACTTTTTATAGCTACTTCTTCCCCACAAACAGCTCTCTCTACTCTCTCTGCCTCACTAGCATAAGACAAAGAGTTGTCCAACTCCTTGTTACTCAGAGCCCCTTTCAAGCAATCATTCTTCCGCCATCACTCTGAAATATTTCCTCTTGAAGTCCATGCCATCTGCTTATACCACCACCTGCCTATCATCATTGGCATTGCCAGAAGAACTTTATGACATTCTTCTGTTGTCATTGATAATTTCAGCAAGATTTGGAATATTGGCTCTCTTCTTAAAAAATCTTCCTTTCCTTCCATTTCTCTCACTCCATCATACCTGCTTAACATGTTTATCACCTTCTTCACAAACTTGAGTCCCTTTACTATGCCCTGTTCTCCAAGGCTGCCAGCCCCTCTCTGTCTTTATTTATCTTCATACCAACCTGGACTATTTCAATATAGCTCCACCTAACATCCTAACTTTTTTGCCCCTTTGACTTTTCCACTTGTCCTCTGTGTCAGTCTCTAATTCTAGGTCCATGCACAACTTTTGGCTACCCCTCCCACTTTTTTCTTTACTCTTATGTTTTCAAATATTGCTAAACAGTGTCAAGAAATCATGCTGACTGGATTGGATCTCCTGCAAATTCACACTTTCTAGGTTCCATTGGGTTCTCACTCTTCTTGTTCGCTGATCCCATAGTCTTTCTTCAAGTACCTGTTAAAATTCCCACAATTGGTTTTTTTTTTTGAGCCATTTCTGCCCTCTCCAAGCCCAATATCCTACCCTGGCATTTGTGTTCTCACTTGATTCCCTCACTTCCTACTTGACTAAGAGGATGAAATATGAGCTCCTTGAAGTTTTATCTTCTTGGCCTTTAAATTTGTCTGCATTTTCAGCTATTCTTATCTTTTCAGTTCACTCAGGGATAGAAAGGTCCTTCCCTGGGCCTTAGTTTCTAATCTGTCAAATGAAGGGGTTAGACTCCATGGACTCCATGGCTTTTGAGGTGCCTTCTAGCCCTAAAACTATGACCTTATGACCTTATGACCTTGTGGCCTTTCTTGCCAAGTGGCCTTATTTTCTTTCTTCTAATTGTGATGTCATCTTTGCCTACATCCTCTAGAATGTTGTTCCCTAAATTAAACTCTTTCATCTTCAATTTGTTCTTTATAAGCTCCTTTCCTTCTCCCTACAAACTTGAGCTTTCTCTCTTTCCAAATCCTTTTTTTCTAATTCTACAACACCCTAAAGTTAGTCTCCCCTCTTTTTTCCTTTATTGTCTAACTTTAAAGAGAAGTCTGTACTTATATGCCACCTCTACCTCAGCGTGATCTAACATTCTTCAACCCCTTGAGATATGACTTCTGTGCCTATCAATTTACTGAAACTCCTCTCTCAAAGGGCCAGTGACATTAATCAGTAAATCTGGTAACTTTTTCTCTGTCAGTTCCTCACATTGGATTCTATGCAGCATTTGATAATGTTAGCTGCCTCCTTCTTTGTAAGTCTTCCTCTCCTGGTCACTGTGACTACTGCCCTATCCCAGTTGTCCTTATAACATGTCTATATCTATATCTATGTTTATGTCTATATGTGTTTATGCACATTACATTCTAGTTAAATAATATAGCTAGCATTTATATTACATTTTAAGGGGTGCAAATGTCTCTTTTTATTCTTATAAAAACTGTAGAAGGTAGATGAGGAAACTGAAGCCTATAGATTAATTTACTTGCTCAGGTTCACATAGTTAGTAAGGGTTTGGAGCCACATTTGAACTCAGATCTTTCTGATTCTTCTCACTTCCAGAGTATTTTATTCTTTTTGCATGGAGTACTCTTTTCCGTCTCCTCTTATCAAACCCCTACTCATCCTTTAGGGTATAATTCTCAAATGTCATGCCCTCAATGAAAACTTACTGATCCCCTCTTCTATATCCCCTAAGCACTTTCCCATGACTCTCTATTATGGCTCTAATCACACACTGCCTTATATTCTTATTATTACTCTGCATGAAAATATATGAGACCATAAATCCCATGAGAGGAGGGACTTTGTCTTATAATTCTTTGTGTCTCCTATTCTCTAGCATATAGTAGGCATTTAATAAATATTTGTTGATTGAAGGAATGAATGAAATTGCCAAGTGATTATGCTGTGACATGTTAGAGGTTAGAGGCAGCCCTTATTTTAAATGCAGCAGTAATTACTTTATGAAGAAATTTGCACATCATGTTCAACAGATGACTGATAAATGAAAAAAAACCTGGGAAAATTCCTATATCTTTTAGTCTATGAATGTGACAAATATTTTGCTAAGCTTTTAGCTTTGCTTATTGCTGTTATAACATGTCTTTTGGGCTTTGGTGTAATTGGAGCATGAGGAATTTAATATTTTACCTTCTGCATGTCAGAAGAGGTCTTGAGACCTGAAATCTTGGAGTCCCTGCATTCACGAAATCAGAAAATCACATAATGTCAATGTTGGCTGGGACCTTGGGGATGACCAAGTCCAAAGCCCTCCTGAAAAAAAGAAGGAATTCCTTTACAACATAGTTGGCAAGTGCTATCCAGCCTTTGCCTTTTCTTGAAGACCTTCAAGGAAGGGAAATCTGCTCCTTCCCAGAAAAGCCTATTCCACTTTTGGAAAGCTCAAATTGTTAGTAAGATCTTCCTCATCTCAATCTCAGGGAACCTTTTTTTTTTTTTTACTTTTAAGCTCCATCCATTTTTCTTGGTTCTGGCCTTGGGGGCCAAGCAGAACAAGTCCAATCAATTTATCTTCCATGTGACTTGAAAACAGTCATCATATCCTCTAGAAGGCTTTTCTTCTCCATCCTAAATACTCCTGATTCCTTCAACCAGCCCTCATATGGCATGAACTTGAGTGACTGTTAAATCATATTGGATGTCAGTGGTATTTTTTTTCTCTTGTAGGAACAGATCAAATCTGGCAAGATGCTTGGAAAACTATCAAAATACTATGTAAACCATATCTTCCTCCTTCAAAACCACAACTAGCAATTTTTACCCCTGGGTCAAGTGATGTCCTCAAATCAATTTTATAGGACATATCCATTTACAGTGGGGAGAGATCCCTAGGACATCAGGAGGCTGCTGCTGAGGAATCTGTAACTGTTTGGTGGCAGGAACTTTCATGGGGTAGGGCTGCCAGGGGAAGAAATGTGATGTTTGTTTTTGCTAATTACATGTTAAGCCACAGGTATTGCCACACTATCTTTAAATTTCATCCCCCTGGGGCAAATCCCTAATTGTTCTATCCTAGTTACAATTCTGCTCCCCTTTCCTCCCTTTTCACCTCTTCCTCCTCCCTTCATATTCTTCAGAGCTGGGGACAATTCAAGAAAGAGGGAAAGGGAAGAGAAAAGGGAATGTGCATTTATATAGTGTTTACTATGCACTAGGCACTGTGCTTAGCACTTTCTACAAATATTATTTTTACACGGTCCTTATAACAACTGTGTAAGGTAAGTGCTGTTATTATCCCCATTTTACAGATAAGGAAACTGAGGCAAATAACAATGAAGTTATTTGTCCAGGGCCACATGGCTCCTAGTGTCAAAATTATGCCTAAGAGAGAGTAAGGCTAAGAAGATGTAGTCAGGTATTCTTTTGTAATTAATCTTGTGACACAGTCATAAGTAAACACTTTAGCGTTCTTAACATTTAAGACCTTCAATGACCTGCAGCATAACAGGACTACACACAAGACTTTTCTAGGAGCTCCAAGTGTCTGAGGTTGGGTTTTAACTCAGATCTTCCTAGCTTCAGGCTCAGTGCTCTTATCTACTGTGCCACCTCAGGAGGAATTTACTATATCCTTCTTATCTGAAATATCACTAACAGTCAGTCAATAAGTATTTAGTAAGTACCTGCCAGGTACTATGCTAAGCATCAGGGATACAAAGAATGATAAGAACATGGTTCCTTTGTCTTTGTATTGTTAATGTATTTTCTGCTTGATGGGAAGATCTTTTCCATCCATCAATAGGCCCATGTGACCTGCTTAAGTCACATGAACCTAGGTCATGAGGGTTATGATGCACTCTGACCCTCAAGAAGTGTATATATACTCAGAGATTAGCATTTTGCTTTAGGGCTCACTCACGGGAAGAGTGTTTATGTAATGTAGCCAGATGAGACTCTGAGTAGTCGTGAAGGAGTCCTCTGGCTTTGAAAAACCCAGATATTGGTGTCTCTCTCTCTGGTAACCATGTATGTATTGCTTTTGGTCAGATATTTAGAAGCCCTGTCTGTTGATTTGCGTTATTTGCTCTGTTTATATAATTTCTGCTTGTATTTTGCTCTGGCGTTCAGGATGCTAACTCTTCCCCTGAAGTAAGTGAATGATCTATCTATCTATCTATCTATCTATCTATCTATCTATCTATCTATCTATGTGTATGCATATGTTTGGTTAAAATAAGATTACTGACCCTCTTAAAGTTGCTTTCCTTTAGAAAAGCAGCTCAAAGAACCTGTGCTAGCAGCCCTCCTGTATGCTGGTGTTACACACCCACAGCAGTTGCAAGCAACGTTGTTGTAACAAAATGGCATAGTCAGTAGGATGTGATTTATTTAGAGGACTTTTGATTGCATAGAAAAGAAACAAGAAAAATCTCTACTAGAATATGTATGAGAATCCATAAGAATCATTTTGGATGGATGTTACCTAAATCAGGATTAGAAGCTTGAAGAATACATGTATTGCCTGGAGTGAAAGATTCTACTTATCAAGGAGAAGTTATTGTGACATTCCACAATTTAGGTGAAGAATCTATACAGTTTTGTGAAAATGATAGAATAGTTCAAGTGATTATTATTCCTTGTGAAACAATACCCCTTCTGAAAACTGACCCACCTTCTGAAATAACTATTGGAGGAACTAAAGGGTTTGGCTCTAGTGACAGAATAAAATTAGGAACTAAAGTATGGGTAAAACAGAAGCTAGATGATGTTCCAAAGGCTGCAAAAATTATAGCATACAGGAAAGATAATACCATAACCGTTGTTTATTCAGGGGAACATGATTACCAAATTGTACCCTTAACTTATATATTCTACCACGAATGAGGCTATGATAGTTGATTCATGGACTACAGAAGCACGGCTGACCCTGTATTTACCCTACTTCTGGTTATTGTCTCCTTGCTTCTTTTTGGCTGTCAAATTTGTTTGCCATATTTGTTTCCTGCAGGCTTAGTACCCTCCACCTGTAGATGCCTGATTGCTTAAGCCAGATGTCACCCTCTGTCCACGACTATGATGTGTCACCCCTGGACCTGGCGCTGACCAAGATCCAGATGCCAGCTAAAGAACTGATCCTTCAAAGGGGACTCTTGACCTCTTGGGGCAGGGACAGCTCTACATCCAATTTCAGCAGGAAGTAGCTATGGAAAATGAGACCTTCGCCCCTACCCCAAGATTTTGAACCCAATTCTTTTGAGGGGGGAATGATAATATTGTTTGATGTGCTTATTTTGTGTTATCCCTGCTATACTTTTGTAAAGTTCTGTTGACACCAGTTGCCACATCGACCTATGCAAAGTTCTGATGACTCTAGTTGTCCCATTGACCTACGTAATGGATAAGAAAGATCTTGGGGCCAAATATAAATTGGTAATGTGAATTTGAAGATCTTCCCAATCCATTAATGGGCCCATGTGACCTGCTTATGTCACAGGAAGCCTAAATCACATGTGGTGGGAGGAGCTTGATGAACAAGTGCAGTAGGAAAGGGTGGAGAAGGAGAGAAGAGCAGTTAGAGCTGAGAGAGAGAGCAGATGCAGGCAAGGAGTCAGCTAGGATTTGTGAGTGTATTTGTGGAAAGGCCCTAGCAGGAGGAAGGCTCTGGGATGGGATGGCTCCCTGCTATGATGTATATTAACTTCTTTGCTGCTTGCATAGATTGGACTTACTGATTTTGGGATTGGGCTTTTTGGTATATGAATAAATGTTTTGCTTCTGTCTTCTATATGGAGAGTCTGTTATATTTTGAGAATCAGAACCTCTCCAGCACACTCATAACAATAGCAACTGTTGTGACTATTGCTTTGGTGATACAGTCTTCCACACTTTCATAAAGATATACTTCATGTCATTCTCCTACTCAGTAAACTCCAATGGTTTCATATTACCTACAGCATCAAACATAAAATTATGCTTTTGTGCCTTTAAAGTATGTCACAACTTGGCCCCAAGCTACTTTTCTAGCTTTATCACTGATTACTCCCAACCACATTCATTGCTGTCCAGCCATGATGGCTCCTTATCCATGGTACCCCATCTCTTTGCTTTTGCACAAGTTGTCCATAATGCCTGGAATGTACCCCCTTCTCGCCTCCATCTCTTAGAAGTCCTAGTTTCCCTCAAGTCTCAGCTCAAGTGACAACTTCTATATGACCCCTTTCCTGATCCCCCCCCCACAGCTGTTTGTTCTTTCCCCAACAAAATTTACATATATGCATATATGTATATATATATATATACACACACACACACATACATATATTATAATTACCTATATAGGTATTGCTATCTACCTGCCTGGACTCTAAACTCTTTGAGATCAGGGACTATTTTTATTCTTTGATTTTGTATACTGAGGACTTAATACAGGAGGCACTTAATAAAATGCTTATTGATTAATTGAAGGAGATAGATAACCCTTCTTTCCTGCTCAACTCTCCCCAACCTTTGCTGCTTTTATACAATCTTTTATTCAATCCTTCCTTCTGAGTAAACTCTGAACATTAATTTGTTTCTTCTTTGTCCTAAACTTAATGCCTTACTTATCCCTTCCTTCCTTCCTTCCTTCCTTCCTTCCTTCCTTCCTTCCTTCCTTCCTTCCTTCCTTCCTCCCTTCCTCCCTTCCTCCCTCTCTTCCTTCCTTCCTGTGTTGGTAAGCAAAATGGCCTTTGTTTTCTTTGAGTAACTCAGTGTATTTCATTAAGCCTTACTAGGTGCTAAGCCCCAGGCCCAAAGCCCTATTAGGTGTGGAACCTATATGGGTGCGGATTGGTGACTGGGGTGGAGCCCAAGGTGGGGCTGGCTAAGGGGAGGTGTTAACTCCAGAGCCATGCCCTATTAGGTGTTAACCTAATCTATGTGGATGTGAACCTCCCAGGGTCCTAAGGGGAGGGGCCAACTCAAGAACCAATAAGCTCTGGTCATTCAGATGACACTTGATGATGTCAAAAACTCTATAAGAGGAGAGAAGACAGCTTGAAGATTGATTTCTGTTGGAGCCAAAGACAGCTACAGCCGAAGCTGAAGATAAAGCCAAAGCAGGAGCTGCTGGTAGCAGAGCTGACCCGTGGACCGAGGAGTGCTGAGCAAGGACTTGAGGCCAGTGGATAATCTTCTTACTGGACAGGGGAAGCATGAATGTGAATGTGATTTGGCTTAATACCATCATGCTTTTCTGTGGCTTCTTGGTTACTCTTGTGAGGTGAACTTATTGGGCCTGGAAGCTTTTGATTGAAATATCAAAATGGGGATGCTGGTTTGTGGGTCTGTTACTTTTGAGCTTGAATAAATGTTTTAATTCTTCTGCCTTCTACTTAGAGAATTCCTTATATCCTGTGGTTCTGAACCATTCAGACATATATATGATTCTCTTTGAAGTCATAAATTCTGCCTTCATAATACACGTCCTTCCTTCCTTCCTTCCTTCCTTCCTTCCTTCCTTCCTTCCTTCCTTCCTTCCTTCCTTCCTTCCTTCCTTCCTTCCCTCCTTCATTCCTTTCTTCCTTCCTTCCCTCTTCCTTTCTCTTTTTTTGTTGGTTAAATGAAAAATTTTATTGTACTTCAGAAAATTTTCAGTTCTTAATTCTCTCCTTCCACCCTCTCCCACCCTTTGAAAAGGAAAAAATATGATACCAATTATATATATGAAGTCACATAAAACATATTTTAACATTAGTCATGCTGCAAAAAAGGCAAGAAAAATAAAGAAAATTTTAAAAATATATGCTGTAATCTGTGCTCAAAGGCCATTAGTTCTCTCTCTGCAGCAGACAACATTTTTCATCATAAGTCCCTTGGAATTGTCACCCACTACTTTCCAATTAATTTTTTCTATACTTTCTACATGGATCCTCCATTTGTTTGGCTTAAAATTTTAATTTCTCTTTCATTTTTTCAAAGAATCAAAGGATATCACAACAGTAAGGGGCCATTGGGACTGTCTTGTCCCACTCCTTCATTTTTCAAATGAGGAAACAGATGTCCATTGAGGTGAAGTGACTTGCCAAAGGCAACTCATGCAACTAATTGGAGCCAATGGACTGGAATCAAGGTTTCCTGGCTTCTTATTCCAGCACTCATTCCATTACACAACACTGACTGTCATTTCTCCTTGCTTTAGAATAGCTATTCTCAAGCTTTTTGGTCTTAAGATCCTTCTACATTCTTAAAAATTGAGGACACTTCAAAGAATTTTTGTTCATGTGGGTTATATCTATCAATATTTATCATATTACAAATTATTTTAGTATTATTATGAAAATAATTTTGACCTTTGAATCCCTTGAAAGAGCCTGGAGGATCTCAGGACCATACTTACAGAACCACTGTGTTAGAGGAGGGTAATATTTAAATGATTTAAAACTGATCAATTTGGAAATCAACCAAATTGGTCAATTCCATTAAAAGGCAGTGAAAAGTCAATCTGCGTAAGCTGGTCAATTCAATCAGAATTGCTGATTCTGTAGCCCCATAGATGCACACTAAAGACCATAACCTTTTGAATACAATAATGATTATATTCTTGTTGCTTTCTTTTGTGGCAGCCATTTATATATGAGAAATATCCATACCAGAGTCTTGTGACCAATGATTGTCAAGGTCCTTCAATCTCTGACATGATTATGCCTAAGATATAGAAGGATTCAGAAGGTATAGTCAGATATTCATTTGTAACTAACCTTGTGATACAGTCGTAGATAGACTCTTTAGTGTTCTTTGTATTTAAGGCCAGAAGCATGGTAGAACTGCACACAAGACTTTCCTAGGAGTATGCAAAATTTATGGGCAACAACAACAAAAAAGGAACACACAAGAAAGGCCATTCTAGAACACTGAACACCCATAGCTGTACGGATTTCACCCAAACCACAATCTCTTTTTTCTTCAGAAATGACCAGCTTTGCACAAGTGGTACATAGACTAATTTTGATAAACACTAGCTAATAATTCAACTTCTCCCAACTTTCCTGTTCTGGCCACAGGCAGCTCCATTGTGGGAGCCAACAAATATTTGTTAAGCACCCACTATGTGCTAGGCACTGTGCTAAGTTCTGGGGATACAAAGAAAGGGAAAAAACAGTCTCTACTTTCAAGGAGCTTGTGGACTAATGAGACAGACATCGTCCAAACAGCTATGTACAAACAAAATATAGATAGGATAAATTTGAGATAATTCTGGAGGTTAGTGCCTTCTTCAGGTGTATTGTCTCAGGTTATTGCCTGGCAGCCCACACAGCTTAGCTATTTTTGATTACTTTTCTACTTTTACATAGCTATTTTTAAAGGAGACATCTGTGTGGGTATTTTTTTTTTGGTACAATCTATCATAATGTGCAGTTGCTGATTTTCAAAAGAAGCTTTGGTTTGCAAGATTAATTCAGCTGGAGAATCAGGAGAGTAGTTTTAACTGTTAACAGTTTTAGTGAAAAATTCAGATATTTGGGTAGAGTGTGTGCAGTTCCCCACCCTCACTCCACCTTCCAGGTAACTTCAGCGTTCTTTTGATTCAAATGTATTTTCAAAGGCTTAGCTCTGGGAATTTTGAACTGAATGTACTGGTAAACCCCTCTGGGGATTGATTGGAAGTTGAAGGCAAAATTTTGGTGTACTGGTTTGTATAAAAAGCCTTCAATTCCTGCCCTAGAGATTTAATATCCCAACCTGACCAAGCTTAATTTTTCTATTCTGGACATATTCGGACAGAGTTGACTTCTCTAACTGTAGACACCAGGAGCAAAGGTGCATGTATATACTTAAAATGTGACTTATGTTTGAGGAGGCATGCACAAAGATGTTCCAACCTTGCAGATTCAAAAGGAGTTCTACATCCTTACCTTGAGAATATAGTGCTATGCATTATCTAAATTTGAGTTGTCAGGCTTACAGGAGGTTTTGTTGTAGAATACTAGAGAGTTCCAAAAGTCATTGAAATTAACTAATCTTGCAGAGAACAGAAAATCCACATTTAAGAAGAAAATTTGTTCTTGGAGAGGAAGCTAACAAGTATAGACTTTTTCTAGATTCAGGAGAGGCAATCTCCCTCCATCCATAGGGATGCAGGGTTAAAGAGAGAAAGAAGAAACCAAAAGACAGTAAACCATTGAATTACAGAGCTAGAACGGTGCTTGAAAGGTTCTTAACCTGGGGTTTAGTATTGTAACTTGTTTGTGATCAACTCCATGGGACTCAGTTTCCTCATCTGTAAAATGAGGGGTTGGACTAGATGTCACTGAAATCTCTCCCAGGTCTACACCTATGACTTTATAGACACATATTTCATAAAAGTCATGCAATCTCTTAATCATTAGCTGGGGATACTTAACCCATAGAACCCTTTTAAAATTACTTAAAAGAGAGCATTTTAAATGCCAAGGCTTCTTTAGCAAGCTTTGTATGAGTCTGGGGGGATAAAAAAGAGCTTTAGACTGAGAACAATACCTTCCCTGGATCCTTAAGAGCTGTGTGGTCTTGGACTAGTTATTTTTTTCTGAGCCTCATTTCCCTGTTATAAAATGGGCAGAGTAACATTGGCTTTACCTAGCTCCCAGAGTTGCTATAAGGATCAAATGAGGTAATACACCTATTATTTACTTCCCATGTAACATTGGACTAATTACTGAACTAAGGTCTTTGATTTCCTCAGCTATAATAGGGAGTAAGGAAGGGGAAAGAAAAGGAATAAGCATTTATTAAGTACCTACTATGTACTAGGCTTTTGCCAAGCAGTTTACAAATATTGTCTCATTTGATCCCTTTAACATGGTAGTGTTTTCATTATCCCCATTTTGGAGTTAAGGAAACTGAGTTAGATAGAAGTTAAAGTGATTTGCCCAAGGTCACCCAGATAGTAAGGGTCTGAGGCCAGGTAGGAACTCAAGTCTTCCAGACTATAGGCTGTGTTCTATCTAGTATGCTACCTTGTTGCCTTACACGATGAAAGGTTGGACTAGGTGCCCTTTAAACTAAGGTTCCAGCTCTAAATCTTTGAATCTTTGTGGAAGTGCTTTGTACCTGTAAAAGGCCACATGCACATAAGATGTCACCCTATGCTGATTTTAGGTTATCCAGGTAATTGATGAGTGTTGGCTGAATGGTTGCTCACCGCTCTGATGAGGGATTCATTGTTAAGATGACCTCCAAACTGTGACAATGTCCAGATGATCTGTTCCATTGCGCTGAGTAACTGCCTACTAAACATTCTCAATGTCCAACTGTCACAAAGGAAGACTAGCTAAATAATGGCTGAGCCTCATCAAAGAGGGGCCTGGAAACACTAGAATCAACTTTATCCTTCCTTCCCATAGAATTCATACCTGGAAATCTGCATGCACGGAACCGAAAAGAATGGAGTTTCATTGAAGGGCAATTAACATGAACAAAGGAATTCAAGGGTTGTGATGTTGAGAGCTGATATCTGTAGAGCATTTTACTACTTAGAAAATATCATCCTCAGTATCCCCACTTCATAGCCTTGGCTCACTGAAGACGCAGAAAGGTTAAGCTGCTTGCATGGGGTCATGCGGCTAATAAGTATCAGACTGGGCCTGGATCCTTCCACTATAGCATCCTTCTTCTATATAAAAACTGAACTAAGAAGACTAGAATTCAAATTGATATAGACTTGTTCCTAATTCATTGACAAATTCAACCAGATGTCACTGTTTAATGAAAGCTTTAAAGAGAAGGAAAATCTCGGCTCAGAAAACAGTGGTCTCCTCTTCTCTGTGTGTCTTCAGGCAAAGGCTCAGTGACCAATGATAGAGTATATCATGAAAAAAACACTCTTGTTTAGGCTAAGTGGCTTCATAGGTCCTTTTCAATGCTAAGATTCCATGATTCATCAAGGACAATACGTATATACCTGCCCACATACATAGCCATGAATACAGAGACGTCTTGGGAATTCACAGTGTTGGAAGGGGCCATGGATGTCATTTAGTCCAACCCATACCTGAAAAAGCATACCCTTTACCACAATGCTGACAAGTGTTCATTGCCTCCTGAGGCAACTCATGCCACTTAGGGACAGCTTTAATTGTTGGCAAGTTTTTTCCTGCTAACAAGTGAAAATCTGTTTCTCAGCAACTCCCTCTCATTGCTTCCTGGGCCAAGCAGCTCAAATCTAACCTTTCATTGACATGGCAGGCAGCCCTTCAACTACCAAGACAGTTCTTGTGCCCCCATTACATCTTTAGTTCTTTAGGATAAACATTCCTAATTTGTTCAACTGATTCTTATAGCATATTCTCTAGTCTTCACACCATACTGGCTATCCTCTTCTGAATATACTCCTTCCTCTAAAATATGGTGCCTTCCTAAACTGTGGTGTCCAGAATCAAATACAGGCAGGAGAGAGCTGGGCTAGTCATTCTCCTTTTCTTAATGACACCTAGGATAGCATTCAAATTTTTTTTGGCTACCATATCACATGGCATGATGGAGAGCCAGCCTTCGAGTAAGGAAGGTCTGAGTCTAAGACCTTCTTCTGACCCATAATAGTTGCATGAGCATAGGGAAATTATTTAACCTCTTAGCACCTTAGGAAATGTGATGCATTGAATGAAAGAGCATCTTGTATTGGGAGTCAGTAGACCGGGGTTCAAATACTACCTCACTAATGTATGACCTTTGGCAAGTAGCTTAACTTTTCATGGCTTCGGTTTTTCTTACCCTCGAAGAATGATTGAAGGACCTTTGAGGTCCTTCCCAGTTCCAAATTAACATAAGCTTGGAAACTACAGATTTGTTCATGTGGATCAGTAGAGGGAGTATCCTAATGGGGAGTTCCCAACACTAATGAAACCCCAGGCCCTAACCTTCTCTCCCACCAAAAAAAGAGCACATGACAATAATCATTGACAATGATATGGTGCTTTAAAGTTTTAAAAGCACTTTATAGACGTCATCCAAATTATTTCTCAGGATCATGGATTTACAGCTGGAAGGGACTTTAGAGGCCACTGAATCCAATATCCCCAGTATAAAGGTAGGAATCTAAGGGTAAGAGAAGTAGGTGACTGTCCCAGGGTATCTGAAGTATGACTCAAATGCAGGTCCTCCTGACTCCAAAGCCACCCCTCAGCTGCCATCTAATATCCACATATGTGGCTCTGTGTGTGTGTATGTGTGTGTGTGTGTGTGTGTGTGTGTGTGTGTACATATCTATATTCAGGCCCAGGCAAGTCTGAGAATAAGGGTTTAAGGGGAGGGGAGGAAGTAAGCATTTTTATAGCACCTACTATGTGTCAGACTATCTCATACGACCCTCATAACAACTCTGTGAGGTAGGTACTATTATTTTCTTCATTTTACAGTTGAGGAAACTGAGGCAAGGAGAGGTTAAGTGACTTGCCCGGAGTCACACAGCTAGAAAGTGTCTGAGTGTCATTGTATCTGTAAAGGGCAGCACACATACAAGACATCATTATTACCCTATGCTGGAAGAACATTTATACCCATTGTTTTAGGATGCCCAGGTAACTGATTAGTTTTGACTGAATAGTTCTGTTGCCCCACTCAGACGTGCAGAAGTTCATTGTTAAGATGACTCCCAAGCTGTGACATGACCCAAATGATCTGTCAGGTCTTTCTGACTCTAGGCCCAGGTCTCTGTCCATGGCATCCTCTAGCAAACTTTGAAGGACATGGAATGACTTCCTGGAAAACCGAGAAGCATCTAAAGGTGGGATATACCAACATCATCAGCATAAAACAAACTAGATTAGGCACCAGACCATATCTAATGGTCCTAATAAATTCACTGCTTTCCCCAATTCTTTTCTCCTTCATCCCTAGCAAGAAATGTATACACATTCACTGACATGTAACTAGAGTCCCCTACATACACACATATACATCCACTGACACACAGATGTATGCATTCAGACATGGGTATGGACACGTGTATATGTACATACCCCAACATAACTTGTTTCAGATACAAAAGTCCAATGGTAAGCCCCACCTGAGAGTAATCTGGGTCTCTCAGGTCTAGGGCAGGTTAAGCCTGCATGATTGAGCCTAGGGCTGATTCAGAATGACCTATCCGTGCTCAGTGGGGAGGAGCCTTCTGTCTCTGTTAAATTTCACCACAGCTAGTCAGTGAAAGTGGAGAAAAAAATGACACAAGCCAGAATATTTTTTTTGGATAATTTTTTTCATCTCTTTAGAAAAAAAATATGTACAAAAAAGCTAAGAGCCAACATGGAGGTGTCAGGTAAACATTCCAAGAGGTACAGATGAGTGACTCCTCTTAAAGGAGACACTTTAGTTATCACCATGCTAGAAAAATGGGATGGAGTGAAAAATCCTAGAACAATTAAAAAGCCACAAAGTGAAGCTGTTGGTCAGGTTCCATTTGTTGTCAATGATCTAATTTCTTCCCTTTAAAATAATACTGTGCAAACTGTAAAATATTCATTTTTTCATATAAAGTCCATAGAATATGATTTACAAAACTGGCATTGAAG
Source organism: Phalanger gymnotis (assembly GCA_028646595.1). Lineage (NCBI taxonomy): Eukaryota > Metazoa > Chordata > Mammalia > Diprotodontia > Phalangeridae > Phalanger > Phalanger gymnotis. The sequence goes on from CM053624.1 coordinate 303,935,440, forward strand.
AGGAGGCTCGGTGCTGGTTATTCGGGAGACATGGTAGGGTGTTACAGGTGGGGTCCTCCCCAAGGATGCCGCTGTGGAAAAGTTTTCTCAGTTTCTGAGCTGTCGAAGAAGGAATCTAATGGTATGAGAGAGAATCCAGGATTCTCAGCAAAGGGCTTGGGATAGCCCAGGGACCCCATTGAGAATGCCAGAAGTGGCAGGCCAATCGATGGGCAGGTACATTAGAGGGTCAGAACGGGACGCATCTTCTGATGTAACATCCCTTTCTTTATAATTCTTGGTTTCCCATTAACTAACACAAGCCTCCCTGCAAACTCAGAAAACATGATCAGCTTCTCGTGGAGACTTAACTAGTCTCTAAGCAGCAGCAACTGCAGTAACTGAAGGTGAGAATGAGTTGTTAGGGGAAATTTATTTCAATGTCTATAAAACTGAGAAAAGTAGGCCTGTGTACAAATATCACAAAACAACATCGACAATTCAATAGTTGTGGTTCGTCAGTGCACACTTGAACAAGGGAAAAAAATGTTGGTTTTTAAAATTCTGGCATAAATATGTTAAAGCTGACAAAAAAAAATCATGGTTAGCTACATCACTTCCTCATACAAAAAAATGTACAAAACATCAGCTTCTAACTAGACATAACATAATACTTGTCTTCACAGTTTGACATTTAGTTAACTGTGTGTCTTGGAGTATTGAACTGGAGGGTAAATTTTAAAAAAAAACCAGCTTCTGGCACCGTCGTCCACCTCAAGTGACTTCAGTCATGGAGGCCGAGTGATTCTGGGGAGCAAACACAAACATGTGGGCACCTGAACATTGAGTTGTCTCATTCCCCTTCCACCCCCACACACTCCAATCCAACTGGCTTTTATGCTGTTTTCCAAACATTTTCCATACTTGTCTGTCTTTGAGTCTTTGCTCATGATGTCTCCTTGCTCCCAAATGCCTTTTCTTGTTTCTACCATGGACGTTTTAGTCATATTTAAAGCCACCTCCCTTAGGAAGACATATTTGATTCCTAGCATCGCAACTGGATGAGGACCTAATCTCTCCTGGCTCTGAACTTCCACAGCACTCTGTGACTATCCTTATAATAATCATAACAATGATACAATAACATTTCTATAGCATTTTAAGATGTCTAAAGCACTTCATTATCAACATTGTTATTGTGATTCTCTTTGGATACTTGTATATTTATGTATGTGTGTATATATGTGTAATAAATATACATACATATCCGTGCATATATATACATATATACATATGCATATGTACATGTACATATGTATATGTGTATATATATAAAAAATTCCCTTACTAGACTACAAATTTCTTGAGGTCACAGACTACATTTTCTCTTTTTATTCCCCACAGTACCTAGCATTGAGTCTTTGCATAATAGGCAATGATGGGATAGGCCAGAGACTCCACCGAGAATGGCAGATGTGGCATTCTCACTGTAGAATAGGGAAATATTTTTCATTTTTCATTTCATTTTAATTTAAAGAGAGCCTTAACATAATAGCATGAATGAATGAGTGAATGAATGAATGAATCTTTAGAGGGACCAAAATCAATCTGTTCAGGAAGGCAAGAGAACATTTACTCTATGGTTAATATAATATTATCTTTTAGTTTGCATGCCTTTCATTAGGGGCAAGGAGGGAGAAAAGTGGTATAACAATTGCCTGGCATTTTAGGAAATTCTGGCTGGTGGCTTTGACATCAAAGACATTTGCCTAACCCACAGAGGGAAACTCTTTTCTAACTAGGAGAATGATGTCATAGAACCCAAAATGTGCACATCAAGACAAGCTATATCACTTCGTCATCTCAAATATGTATAGCACATCAGTATATACGTTTACAACAAGTAATGTTGTATCTTGAATTACTGAGCAGAAAGTGAAAAAAAATTTGTAGCAAATGAGGTTGGGAGTGGGAGAGGTTACTGCTTTATCATGAATCCCAAAGAAACATGAAAATCACCTACTACAGTTTGTGCTTAATTTAGTCATATTAAAGGTTCATGAATTTGGGGACTGATGGCAAGAAAAACAGTATATTGCCTTTTATTTAAAAAAGAGAACACTTGGCTTTCACATATTCCTGGGAATATATTCCATGGAAATGCCCATGAAGAAGAAACCTAACTTCTTGAAATTAGGTTATGAATGAGATAAACTAACCTTCCCCCCTCCTCCTATGCCCTTGACCTCTCAGCACTCGGTATATTGGCTGTGTGAGTTTTTCAACCTCAAGTTCTTGCCAGCTTGGGCACAGGGGTAATCACAATAGAAAGAGCACTGGCCTGGCTGGCAAGAAACCTTGGCATTGGTCCTAGCTGGTCTTCTAACTGACGGATGACTTTTCAAGTCACAATTTCTCTGGATCTCATTTTCCTCATCTGTAAGTATAAATATAGATACAACGTTTTGGATCCTTACGGTCCAGTTCAGCTCTGACAATCTATGACTCTGGCTCATAAAATAATAAAAACTCAGAACTGGAAGGAACTAAAGAGGATATTGAATCCAGTGCCACAGCTGGGCAGGAATTCCCTCCAAATCCCTGAGTCTTGCTTCAGCTGAAGATTCCCAGTGACACGGAACCCACTGACTCCAGAGGCAGCTCACGGCCTTTGGTGAGCTCCAGATGCTAGGGAATTTTCCCTAGCTGCAATCTGCCCCTTTGAAACTTCCCACTTCAGAAACAGCCTGACAACCCTAAAGTCAGAAAGCCTCCAGAACCACAAGGATGTGCAGTCTAGAAGGATGAATTGAGATTATGATTCCAATCTGAAAAGCCCATAAAGTAAGTGGGCTATCTTGACTGATCTGAGATTCTTCAAGTGCCTTGTTACCTGTAGTGTCCTGTCTGATGGGGAGGACAATTTAGGAAAACTATTTCCCTCCCAGAGGGTTTTGATCCTAGGGGCACTGGCTTCGGAGTTTTATCTTAACTCATGATGGCCTATAGTGCTGGGCCTGGAGGTAGAAAGACATGAGTTCAAATCTCAGATATCAGTGGACATGAAGAGCAGAATTACGTAAGGCAAGGGGAGTTCTCTAAGATTCTCAGAGACATAATCCTGCCATTACACTTGAGCTATCTAAACTATAGATAATTTATTCTGTTTTATTTTTGTAGAGGAAATGTACAAAACCTGTGTGCTATGAGTTTGGGGGAATGTCTCCCCAGAAATAAGAGCCTTGGAGGTCAAAGAAAAGTAGCTTGGTCTAGTTCCATCTCATCTGGCGATGCACCTAGATATCTTGATGAGATTAACTAGATAACTCCTACCCCACCAAGATAGTCTGAGATTAACACTGATCAGGAATAGACCTGATTTTGAGGTTATTCCATAGTTCAGACATCCCTGTTACCCTGACCGCCAGGGGCAGGTGTGTGGGGGGTGGGGGAGTGTTGTAGTGGTGGGTGTGGGGGTGGTGGTGGGAATCATGGGACAACCTGTCTTCATTACTCAATCTCTGAAATAAGGAAAATGGCCAGTAGGCTAGCCTGATAGGCTCCTGTTGCCAAACCCTACTCCGTATACGTGTGTAACTCCCTCAGCTTTGCCAAGTTGCTAGCCACATGACTGCCTATCAGCCGAAGCTAACGAAATTTTTTATCTCCTAGCCTTGCCACTTCCTTTATTGACTTCCAGTCAAATGGACCTAGGTGGGAGGAATTACTCTCCTGGAGAATTCTAGTGATTTACTTTACAAATGCAGGCTGGTACTTTCTCTGTTGCGTTAGAGTTAACCCAGAGAGAGAGAGGGACTTGCTCTGAGTCCCAGGATAAGTTAATCACCAGGAAACTCATCATCATAGAAACTGCTTTAGATTTGCCACTCACCCCTCCTCAGTACCCTCATTAGTTGCTTCTGCCTCTCTGGAAGCCTGGAGGGCTGAACAAAAAGCTCTCTCCATAATATCCCTTTATAGAAGACTCGAAATATCAGCCATCTCTCCATTTGCCACCAGCTGTTCTGCTTAGTGTGGACTCTACCATCTCCATCCTGCACACTCCCCTCCCCCCACCTTTTCACCTTTTTTGTGTGTATTGTCTTCCTTAATTAGGTTTTAAATTTCTTGAGGGTAGGAACTATCTTCCTTTTACTTATTTGTGTCCCCAGCACTTAGCATAGTGCCTAGCATAGTAGATTTTTAATGAATGTTTATCATATCAGATTCAAATAGTGATTATGTGTTAGAGGCAGAATCGGAATCCAGGACTCTCTGGCATTGAGGAAGACTCTACCCACTACCCCACACCGCCTCTTCTGCATATTAGTGAAGGTTGTTAAGTTCCAAAATGGATAGCCAAAGGAATTTGTAAAAATTGCTTTCTTGGAGGTCACAATAAGACTCTTATCTGTCAGGATGGACTTAGTATAGTCCTGTTCATAGATATTGGTAGAAATCAGTGACCTTCTGAGGCCCCTATTTTCCCAATGATTCTTTTGTGCTCTTCCTTGCCCTAAGTATCTGCACAAGTCCATCTGTGTGGCTGATGGGCAGGTTTCACAATACCTGTGCACTCAGGGTCTCCAGAGGACTTTCTACTCTGGGGAAGGCCATTAAGGGCATTTCTCGGGAATCCTCAGGTTTGGGTTTAGAAGGAGAGCCGCGTGTTCCTTTGAAGTTATGTACAACACACATTCCCTGTAGGATGAGAAAAAAAGAAGCTGGTGAAAGATCGCAACCATACCCCCAATACCATTTCTGAGGGGATGGGGTCCTTTGAAGACCATGACCATAGCAAAGACAGCTGAAGACAGTTGAGTCCTCTCCTTTTCCTGCATTTCCCACAATGATTAGTGCAAGCCCTAAGCCTTCTGTAAATAGTTGTATGATGATGCAGTTATTCTAGCATCATCATAATATTTGGCTTTTAACAAGCCTGTTTTGCTGGATTTGCTAGATTCCAAAAGTATCATCATCTTCTTGTCTTCCATTATCTTGAAAACTTGCCCCCAGTTCTTCATGGCTAGTTGTTTCTGTTTTTTTTTAGAAAACAGATTTTTATTGGTATCTTTTATTTTTATATCACTCACATTTCCCTATATAACCCTACAACCATCCCCTCTTCCCAGAGATCTATTTATTAATGATGCCTAGGTCATTGTTGTCTCTTCCTGGGCTCTGTGTGTTTCTCTCTGTCTCTCTGTGTCTGTCTCTGTCTGTCTGTCTGTCTCTCTCTCACACACACACATAAATACATGCAAAATTTGTGTCTCTTTCCAGTTTGGAGTCTATCTCTTTCAATGCTGTGTCTCTGTTTTTGTCCCCTATTTCACCCAAGTTTACCCACCAGGCTCCTCCCTTTGCGGAACATATAAGCAACAAATATCCTTTCCCCCTATGTCCCTGTCATGCAAGTTACTTTTCACTTCTTTTTCTTCAGACTCTGCTGTCTATGATGTTTTGATTTTTATTTTACAAACAGTGAAGGGAAATACTACCAACTCCTCAGAAAGCTTTCTTAATCCCGGCTTTTCCTATATTCTCTCTGCTCCGTTATCCACCCTGAGCCTTGGTCCTATGCCATGTCTCTCATATTTTCTTTAGCCATGGGGGTATTTTTATGTTAAATTGTCTGTGAAAGAAAAGTCTTTGTCCCCTCTTCAAAGAGCGTGTTTCCTGTTGCATGAGTTGAGTGAGGAAGATGCCTAGGAGTGGGTCAGGGGATCCCCCAGCAGCCACTGTCACTATAAGCCTAAAAGGTTCTGATGCCAGAAAGGCCATATTCGTGCCTATTGTGAGTGGAAAGACCTTGGGATGCTCTGGAAGAAGAAGGTAGATCAGTAGGCAGAGTAGGAGGACTTTAAGTAGGCTTCAAGTCTCCTGGAAATACTCTTTGAACATTATCTGAGGGGGTTATTATTACTATTATCATAATTTTACTTTTCATATCCAGTTTCTGGTGTTTAGGCTGGAACCATCTCCTCAAAGCAGAAGAAAACAGACTTTGGACTCTGTTTTGTTGTAGGCACATGACTGCAAGGTGTAGGGTAAGGTTATTCTTCCCAAGGAAATGAGATAGAGAGAACCAGGCCTGTGTTTTAGAAAAAAGATAAGCCTCTTAAGCCAGCCAGCTCACACTGCTTTCATACTCACAAGGAAGACTGCAAAGGCCGGAGAGAGAATTAGCAAGGTAAAGGAGTACAAAGGCATCAGATATACATGGAGAATGTTATGACAGGGTGCTATGTGTGAGTTCATGCTGGTCCTTGGGGACCCAGACCACCTGGTCCCTATCCACCTCTCCCCCAGCTCTAGTCCCTTGTTGTTTGGAGAAGGAATACTGCACCAATACCAGACTCCATCATGATAGGACCTAGAAATGAAGAGACCCTAACCAATTTACCTGGGGCTCGCAAATTTGCACCTACGGCTCCCCTAATTCTAGTGACTGTGCAAATGAACCTTCTATTGGACACAGATATTGTCAGTCTCCCTTTTTTTTATAAGCACTTAGTACAGTGCTTGGCACATAGTGGGCCCTTAATAAATGTTAATTGATGTTAAAGGCCTGGGCAAACTTTGTATAGTGGAAGGAGCATTAAACTCGATGTTGAGAGGAATCTTGGTTCAAATCTTGCCCGTGACAAGACAGTTAGGTGGCTCAGTGGATAGCATACTGAACTTGAAGTTAGGAACACTTGAGTTAAAATCCAGACTCAGACTAGCTCTGTGACTCTGTGCAAGTTACTTAACCTTTGTTCGTCTTAATCCACTGGAGAAGGAAATAGCAAAACACTCTAGTATCTTTGCAAAGAAAACCCCTCAGACAGCATTGGTGTGTTCTGGTCCATGGTTAACTGAATGACATTTGCCAAACCTGATAGGCTTTCAGTGTGTTTCTCTGACCTTACTTAATTTTCTTGTAGAGAATTTCTGTGAGATATATCAGTAAAAATCTTTTTTGCTGACTAACTTAGACTTGAGATGTCCCCTGGCATTCATGTAAGTCCTACATGGGAGTTTTCTGATTTACCACCACCATATGTAGGGATTGAAATTGGTGGGAGAAAATGATTGAATCTCCCACTTATTTTAAAACTCCTAGAACTTAACCCAAGTAGTCATGGCTTAAACTGCTAAAGTTGTAGGTTCATATTCACTTTGCTCATTTGTAGAATGAGAATGTTGAACTATCTAACTCTGAAGGTTTCTTCTGCCTCTCAAGCTATGATTCTATAAGATCCATTCTTATTACCACATCTATGACTAGTTGGGAGGCAATGTTTGAACACAGTCTTGGGGTAGCTAGGTGGCGCAGTGGATAGAGTCGGGAGGACCTGAGTTCAAATTTGACCTCAGACACTTACTATCTATGTGACTGACCCTGGTCAAGTCACTTAACCCCAATTGCCTCAAAAAAAAAGTTTGAATACAGTCCTGGCCATCAGGAGCTCTGGGTTCTAGTCTTGATTCTACTTTGCTATGTGATGTCAGGATGTCTCTTTTCCTCCATGGGACCTAGTGCCCATGAATATATAATGAAGCATTTGGGTTGCTAGGGGTGTCCATATTCTCTAAGTGTAAATTTGGCACCATGAAGGAGTTACTTGTAGTGACCTTCATAAGCACAGAAAGTACCCATTTTTAGGATTTGGTGCATCAGGGACTTTGACATTTTGAGAAAAAATGTTCAGTTTCTAAGTCATGGGGATACACACACACATGCACATATCTATATATGTATATTTTTCTGTGTGGCTATGATGATTTCACCCCTTGCTTAGGGCTCTGAGAGTCCAAAAAGGCCTAACAGAGTGGCAGCCAGAAAAGTAACATTTATAACATTTATATAACATCTGCTATGCGCTGGTCACTATGCTAAGCGCTTTACAATTATAATCTCATTTGATCCTCACAATAATCCTGGGACATAGATGTTATTATTACCCCCATTTTACAAATGAGGAAGTCGAAGCAAACACAGGTTAAGTGACTTGCCCAGGGTCAAACAGCTAGCAGCATCTGAGGTCACATTTGAACTCATGTCTTCCCGACTCCAGGCCTGGGTCTCTATCCACTGTGTTGCTTAGCTTCCCAGTACAGTACAGAGAACTGTGGTATGGAAAAGTGGAAAGAATAAAGGAAATTGGGTCACCTAGGTGGCACAGTGAATAGAGCACCGGGCCTGGCGTCAGGAGGACCCAAGTTCAAATTTGGCCTCAGACACTTGACACTTACTAGCTGTGTGACCTTGGGCAAATCACTTAACCACAATTGCCTTGCCTTCTCCCCTCCAAAAAGAACAAAGGAAATGGAATGGGAGGACCTATCACTTACTGTCTGTGTGACCTTGCTAAGGTCCTTGAATGGCTCTGTCCCTCAGTTTCCTCACCTATTAAATGAAGAGGCTGGCCCCTTCCAGCTCTAACAATCTCACCCTGTGGTCCAGGCTCTTTTCTGTTGGCCCCTGAGTCCTTCCTGAGGGCAATGACCAGCCCTGCCCCATGGGTGCTTTTCCCTTTTATTCCAGCATGACATGGCATATGTGGTAACAGTAGCAACACCACTTGATCTGGATAAATAAGAAACCATGGTTGTCGCCCAGTCTGGGAATCAAGATGCTGCTGATTTCCTAAACATGTGCTGACCGTCCTTCAAAACAGGGGCTTCAGAACCTGAGGTTCACAGACCTCAAAGGTTTGACTGATAGATTGGGGGGGGGGGTTGGTCCTTGAACGTGCTTTTATTTATTTATTTTCAATATTTTGATAACTATATTACAATATCATTGGTTTTCTTTGTACTTTTATGTATTTGAAGACATGATTCTGAGAAGAGGTCCAGAGGTTTTTTACCAGATTGCCAAAGGGGTCCAGGACACACAAAAAGAGGAAGAACCCCTGCTTTAAAAGACCGGGGCAAAGCATGGGAACAGAACAGAGAATGATCTGACCTACCAGGAACAGGGCCACAGCCGTGCCCAGGATGAAGCCCGCAATCACGTCTGAGCAGTGGTTTCGATACTCGGAGACTCGGTTCAGGCCTGTGAGGAATGCTGTGCAGAGGGTTCCCAGGCACAAGACGGGTTTTGCCAGCCGGCTGCTTTTTGTTTTGATCGTGCTTGTGACATACATCTGGAACACAGAAAATCCAAGGTAGCACCTTTCAGGAGGCCAGCACTTATGTAGGCCCATTGCAGAATCCACATAGCCATGGGTGAAGTCTGCATAAATCAACCACACCAGCCTGGGCAAAATCCAGCCAGGTGGCCATGAAGTCTATACTGCAAACTCCCGCTGGACGGACAAAAGTAGTTGCCATGCTAAAATAAGTGATTTTATCCGTCCTTCTGTTCTTCCCCTTGTTTCCTAAATACAGTTTCACAAACCTCCTTCCCCCTCCCCCTACTTATTAGTATTTCATTTTTTCTAATTACTTTTAAAAATATCTTTCAACATTCATTTTTGTTTGAGTTCCAAATTTTTTTTCTCCTTCCCTCCCTTCTCTCCCTCCATCCCTCTTTCCCTCATTTCCTCCCTCCCCTCTACCCTCCCCAAGACAGCAAGCAATCTGATATAGGCTATACATGTATAATCATATCAAAAATACGTCCACATTAGTCATGTTGTGAAAGAAGAATCAAAAGAAAAGGGAAAAACCATGAGAAAGAACAAACAACAAAAAAAGAGAAAATCGTATGCTTCAATCTGCATTCAGACTCCGTAGTTCTTTCTCTGGATGTGGAGAGCATTTTCCATCCACAAACCTCTTTTTATGAACTTGGGGTAAGAACACAGTACTGCAAGAGCCACTGGTAGATACACATTAACGCTGATACGTGGAAATGTAGTTGGAGTACGAATTCATGGAATAATGACGTATAACGTCTGGGTTTTGGTCAGCTAGGGCTCTGCCTCTGTGGGAAATACCTTTGCCAACACAGGTCTACAACCCACCTATGACTCAGTAGAGACAGGGAGTTGCCTGAGACTCAGAAAGGTTCATTGATTTTCTTTCAGTAGTATAGCTAATAAGTGTCAGAAGTAGAATTTGAACCCAGGTCTCCCTGGCTCTACGCCAGAGGTTCTTAACCTGGGATGTGTGAACTTGTTTGTTTGTTTTTTTTAATATTTTGCTAACTATATTTCGAGGTACTTGATTTCCTTTGTAATCCTATGTACAACTTTTTAAAAAATACATTTAGAAGATTATTCTGAGAAACTAAGTGGCACAGTGCTGGTCCTGAGACACTTACTAGCTGTGTGACCCTGGACGAGTCACTTAACCCTGTTTGCCTCTTTTTCTTCATCTGTAAAATGAGGTGGAGAAGGAAATGGCAAACTGCTCCAGTATCTTTGCTGAGAAAAACCCAAATGGGGTCATGAACAGTCAGACACAGCTGAAAACAACTCAACAGCAATAACAAAAATTCTGAGATGGGATTTATAGGTGTCACTATCTAGAGGTCTATGACACAAAAAAGGCTAAGGACTCTTGTTCTAAGTCCAAGATTCTCTCTAGGGTGCCAAATTGCCTTAAAAAACCTGCCCACCTAAAGAAAATCTGATAAAGAAACAGCTCAAATCCTGCCTTTGGCACTAGCTCTCTGACCCTGGGGCAAGTCGTGTAATTTCTTTGAGACTCTGTTTTTTCATTTGTAAATGAAAGTATTGAACTATGAAAGTATTGAACTAGACGGTCTTTTCCAGAGCTGAATGACCTAATCTTATGATCCTAATTATGATCTTATGACCTAATTTGTTACCAAATGTAATATACTTTGCTTTTTGGCATAGCCTAAAGTTCATCTAGGATTTCTCAGTCCCCAAACCTCCATTATAAATGTGCTTCACAGAGGAAGAGGCTCAACAAAGGCATAAAATGCATTCTTACTCTTACCCCTAACTCAGGCACCATACCCCAGTGCTGAATGTAATGCCTTTAGAATAGTAAGTACTCAGTAGATACTTGTTAATGAGTCAAGGAGAAAGTACTTTTGGCCACTGGTAACATAGACCCAAGATCAAATTCCTTGAGGCTATTTCATTCTGTGACACTGGATAAAGCCACAGTACTAGTCTTTTATTCACCTAATAATAAACTTAATGACAACTCCCACCTCTCTAGCACTGAGGGTTTGCCCGGTTCTTTCCTCACAACAAACCTGTGAGACCAGAGGTACAGATCGGGAAACCTGAGAAGGTTTAAGTGACATGCCCGGGGTAACACAGATAGTAGGAGTCAGAGCCGGGCCTTGAAGGCTAATTTTCTGACTCTAAGGCTGCTGCTCCCACTGTCTCCCACTGCAGAGTAATAAGAGTATGAGCTTGCATTTCTTCAGCATCTCTGGAGTACCAGGGGCTGAAATGGAAAGAGGCTCAGATGTGCCATTGACTAGTAAGACCGTTGAGAAAACCACTAAACTGCTTCAGTTTCTTCGTTTGAAAAATACACCTGTGCTAACGACTTCACAGTTGTGAGGATCCAATGATAATATTGTGTGTAAAATAGCATACACGTGCAAGCACAGTCATTTTTCTCTTTGTCATCTTTTGAGTCACTAGTAGTGTATGGTTGGACTGCTAGGTGGCGCCATAGTTCACAGAGTGCACAATCCAGCCCTAGACACTTAACTAGCTAGCTGGGTGACCCCGAAAAAGCCTCTCCCCTCACCTTTTCATTTCATTTCATCATCCTCACCTGTAAAGTGGGATCATAATGAGATGACAGGAAAAAATGAGACAATATTTGTAAGGTGCTTCGCAAACCTTGAAGTGATATAGAAATGCTAGTGATGATGATGGTGATGATGGTGATGATGATAATGATGGTGATGATAAAAACTTTTGTGGACCTCTTTTCGAAGATCATAAGTTTATTCTGCCTTAAGATCTTAGGCATGAATGATCATAAAAAGTCACTAGAGGCCACTGTTCCCCAGGCAAAGGGTAATTGAATTAGGCAACTCAGGGAAATAACATTCTAAGTCTTTAAGATATACATTCTATCGTCTGTGTCTACGGGTGTGGTTTTCTTGGTCTTGCTCTGACCTGAAATTGTAGCAACTTGGAGTGGAGGGGAGGGTGTGGAGCTACAATCTGTTTTTTTTTTTTAATTCGTATTTGTACTTTTTATAGCTATGACTTTCCCTGCAACTCTGTGCAAGAATACCAACTCACGGCTCTGTCTGTCTGCCTCTTTTTGACTGTTTACAGCTGTTGTCCAGATCTCTTACTGCATTTCTCCTCTCTCTCTCTCTCTCTCTCTCTCTCTCTCTCTCTCTCTCTCTCTCTCTCCTCTTTCTCTCACTTTCTCTCTCCCTCTCTCTGTGTCTCTCTCTCTGTTTCTCTCTGTGTTTCTCTCTCTTTCTCTCTGTGTCTCTCTTGCTGTGTCTTTCTCTCTCTGTTTCTCTCTGTCTCTCTGTCTCTCTCTGTCTCTCTGTCTCTGTCTCTCTCTGTCTCTCTCTCTCTCTCAGAAAATCTAAGACCTTCCTAATGAGGCTGGAGTTGTTTACCATATCTCTATCTAATGATTTTGCAGCATTGAAGCAGAAATAACACACTTTCCAAAACCCTGGTGAGAACATGGAAAGTGATTTAGTCAAGGACATATTTATGCTTGACAGACTCATTGCCTTGTACATGGTAGATGATTACTAAGTATTTGTCGAATAGCATATTGACCTTCTAGGTGATGCAAAGATTCAATGGGGGTGGGAGGAAGAATTCAATTAATTAAATGATTTATTAAAACAACAAGGTCTATAGCATTTTTGTTGTTATTTTGCCATATGCCAAAGCATATTTGGCATAATTTACTTAAAATTATGAAACATATCAATGATAACAACTGCAAAATAGGAGATCCTACTTAGCTGTACAGGTATCTTTAAGATCATACAACCATAGATTTATAAATGGAAAGGAAGAACCTTAGAGGTCTTTAGGTGCAGCCCTCTCATTTTTTTCTTAGGCGGGGCAATTAGGGTTAAGTGACTTGCCCAAGGTCACACAGCTGGTACACGTGTCAAGTGTCTGAGGTCACATTTGAACTCAGTTCCTCCTGACTCCAGGGCTGGTGCTCTACTCACTGCACCACCTAGCTGCTCCCAAGCCCTCTCATTTTTATAGATGAGGAAATAGACATAGAATGGTTGATTTTCCCAGGGTCACACAGCTAGTAGATGTAGAGGTGGGATTTGAATCCAGTTCTGTCTTGACTCCAAGTCTAGTGCCCTATCCATTCTACAACTGTGGGCAAGCAGCACCTATTTTGCAGTCAAGGCTATGGAGAGCTTTGGTCTTGGAGGGTCAGGGCTATTGGATGGTTTTAAACAATGGTGAAAGTATTTCTGTACATCCTTTCCCTTCAGGGCAATCTTAAGGGCAAGCTTAAGCTGCACCCTATCCACTTAGGCAGCTTTTCTAGTATATAGAATGGTGAGTCACAAGTGTGAAATTTTGTATTTTTTTTCCTCCCAAGGTGCTGCAATTTCAGGTCAGAGCAGGAAGACCAAGAGGGGAACATCGTTTCTTTCTTTCCCAGTGGGTCAATCACTCGTTGGCTTCCTTTGTTTTGCATTTCCCTGATGCCTTATGCATGAACATGAGAGCGGAGAGGGCTGCATCCATTTATCTAAACTTTACATCTCCTTCTGGAGCCAGCGCAGTGATCTGCATGCAGTTAGACACTTAATAAATGTTTGTCGTATTGATTATTCCACAAGCTACTTAAAGGCAGGGATTCTTTTTTTCATATCCAGAAGCTAACACAGTACCTTGTATACAGTAGATGCTCATTGTTTGCTGAATTTAAAGGATAAGAGGGTAAAAATGATGGAGTGTTCTCTCAGTTCCCTCATCCTCACATTATTGGGGAGGGAGCGGAGGGGAGGAAAAAGGGAAACTTGGATTTATCCTAAACCTACACTAGATATCACTACAGCAGTCACTCTACCATTGTCATTTGCCATCTCTGGCCTTGCTACAAAGAGAGGTGTGTTTGTGACCAATTCTGTCATTCAAAAGCTAAGAAAAAGCTTGCAGGGGTGGGGAACCTGTGGTCCCCAAGGCCACCCTCTAGGTCCTTAAGTGTGGCCGTTGGACCCCAGGTTCCCCACCCTCGCTTTAGAGTAAGAAAGAGAGGTATCATATTGTCTGTTCCCAAGGATGAGCACTAGACCAGGAAGTGGGTGTCTGGGGGCCATCCACTAAGGCGGATGTCATCTCAAGCAAATTCTGTCACCTTTTTCTTATCTCAAGGTTTTCACTGATCCCCCATGGTTATGACGGCTCTCTCTTCAAAATTATTTTGCACTTACTTATATTTGGATGTATTATACTTTTATCCCACCTAATCATCCAATAGAATTATGTAATATTGGAAGAAGCACTCTATTTGGAGCCTGGAAGACTTGGGTGCAAATCCTGCCTCTGACTTTTATTAGCTATGCTACCCCAGACAACTCATTTCATCTTTCTGAGTCTTAACTTTCCTCATCTCTAAAATGCAGAGAATAACAGCAGCTATCTCATAGGACTGCTGCAAGGGTCCAGTGGAATAATGCATATAAAGTACTTTGCAAACCCCAAAGCACAATAGGAGTGTTAGTGATTTTTATTGGTTTTAGAACATAAGTTCCTGGAGGTCCAGGACCATCTTCTTTGTACATTCGGTGCCCGGAACATTGCTTTTCACATAGATTAATTGTGCTAATTGTCTCTAGTTGAATCTGTAAAGTGAGGGGGTTGGACTGGGAGTTGGACCAAATTTTGGTTCTTTGGTTGATTCTCCAAGGGAGTCACAATATTTGAAGGCTGGGAAAGGGAGGTATTAGGAGGCACAGTGATGAAGGTCCCAAAGATCCCAGGACAGAGCCATAACTCACTCACCGTAACATACAGAGCTGAGTAAATGCTCAAAGCAGCATGTTTGGAGGGAAAGGATCTCCTGGCTTTTTCAATGACTTCTAGGTCACCGGTGCAGATGTTCCCGTTATCGATAAACTGCTGGTGAGTTCGGCAGGATGTGCTGGTGTAGTTGGGCTTACACACCGTGAGGAAGTAAGGTGCCAGGTTCCCGGTTACCACTTGGCCGGCATTAACAAATATGTCAGTAGCAAAAAGTCCAAAGGCGAATACTCCTGTAAGGAGGTTCAAACAGGAGAAAAAAGATAGTAAATTAGTGTTAAGGTAATGCATCTACCCCTAGAAAGGAAAAAAAATGTTAAGGGAAGAAGAAGGAATTTCTCTTTTACAATTCTGGATATAATACTCAAAACATCAGCTGAAGGATGGACCCAGGGAGGTGATCTAACAAGAGAGGAAAGGAGCATTTGCTTTAAAATTGTGGAAGTGATAGGGCAGGGCTGATCTTGCTCCCAGCTCCATGGTCTGATTGGAGGAGCAGTAGAGTTTTACCGGGGCTGTCCAAAAACACAAGTCCACTGATACTAAAGAGCCATTAGCAATTCACCCCTTTCCTAAAGCAGTATCCTTTGCAAATGATTCTTTTCAAATGCAAATACACACAGGAAGAAGAACACATCAAATCAGAAATATATAAATGCAACTAAGTTTTTCAGATTCTGGTCCTTAAGTGATTGGAGAATTACAGCAGCTAAAAGGTGTGAAGAGAAAATTAAGGGACCATGGAGTTAAGGATAAGGGATTAGAGATGCAGTAGGAGAACTGCTTTGATTTTTTTTATGGAAGGCTAGCTTGGGTAGCCCTTCTGTGCCTACTATATTTATCCACCCTTCAGTGGAACTTCCTGGGAACTCCACTAAATATACTTTTAGAGGAGGGCCAGCCAATGGTATGCTGGTTAAACAGGCCCCCTTATCTTTGCATTAGACTGTGAAAGGCCACTGGACCATGCACCCCATGAATTACAAGAGAGGTGATAGCCAAATCAGAAATGAACTTGACTTCATTCCTTGACTGTCAAGGAATGAAGATTACTCTATTTTGCTTCTTTGTGCTTTGATATAAGTGGTTCCCCATAGTAAGGAAGCAATCCTCATTCACCTTGAATTCCTATCTTTTTCTTAAAAGCTCAGCTTAGGTGCTCCCTCCTACAGTAGACCTCTCCTGATTCACCCCCTTTCAACATTCTCTCCCTCTTGAAATTGCTTTTGTATATACTTGTATGTATCGACATGTGTGCATGACATATTCCTCCAGAAGAATGTTAGCTCTTTAAAGGCAGGGATAGATTACATTTTTTATTTTTGTTTTTCAACCCCTGGCATAGCACCTTGTAGGTCCTAGTTGCTTAATAAATGCTTGTGGCATTGAATGAATATAGAAACTTTCAGAAGATGACAAAAGACTCTTCTTATCTGTTTTTTTTTTTGTTTGTTTTGTATTCACATTGCTGAATCAAATATTTGTGACTCAGGTCACTATCAAGACTTAAAATGGTAACGCTGACTTGGACCCTATCAGCACGGTGCTTTTAACCAAGATAGCAGGCCTTTATTCTCTATAAAAGTGCTCTAGAGTCCTATTTTCAATGTTCCATTGGGCGTTTTCTTTTTTTAAAACCAGTACTTCAAACTTAATACAGCTCAAACTGAACTTAGCGTCTTTACTCCAAAATGCCCTCCTAATTCCCCTACTTCTATTGATGACATCACCACTCTTTTAGTTAGTTAAACCTATCATTTTAGTAGCCTTTGATCTTTCCTGGCAATTCAACATTTAGAATACAAGCTCCTTGAGGGTAAGAATTGCTTTATTCCATGTTTCTATATCCCTATCACCCAGCATAGTCCCTGGTACATAGTAGGCACTTAATACATCCTTGTTGATTGGTTGATTAAACATTTTCTGTCGAATCCATTTCTCCAATAACTCTCATATTAGTTTCCCTCCCTTTCCATTCCATCTCATCCCCTAGTTTAGGGTACATTTATTCATGTACGCAGAATTGTGACAAGAATGCTAGATTCCAAATCAGGAAGACCTGGGTCCTAATTGCATCCCTACTAGCTGTGTGACCCCCAGGCAAGTCCCTCAACCCGAGTATCATCTTTCTTTCAAAAATGGATTGTTAATTGCAGTTAATTTTCAAGGTTATTGCAGGGATCAGATGAGGTCTTGCATAAAATTTGCAAACCTTAGAGCCTATATAAAAGTCAGCTATTTTTATTTTCTTCTCAGACTAGGTACTGTGTCATTCATTTTTGTTTAACCAGTAACAATTGCTTAAGTGCACTTATTATAAGTGCCTTATGTCGTTCAGTTGTTTTTAGTCATGTCTGACTCTCCATGACCCCATTTGGGGTCTTCTTGGCAAAGATACTAGAGCAGTTTGCCATTTCCTTCTCCAGCTCATTTTACAGATGGTAAAACTGAGGCAGACAGGGTTAAGTGCCTTGCTAAGGGTCACACAGCTAGTAAGTGTCTGAGGTCAGATTTGAGCTCAGGTAGAGAAGCCTTCCTGATTTCAGGCCCTGCACTCTGTTGGCTGTGCAGTGTAGCTGCCCCACCTTATATATAGGAGGCAATTCATAGATGTTTGTTGAGTTGAATATTTTTATTGTATTTCATATTTGCGATTTTCTTTTACGTCAGCTGGAGACTCAAATGACTAATCCAGGTGTATATTCTCCCCCCGCCC
>CM053624.1:303953146-303975656 GCA_028646595.1 Phalanger gymnotis
AGTAAAAGCATTAGCAATGCTGTCCTGATGTTACAGAGGTGGAAAAGGGAAAAGACTACATTTTAAAGCATGTTATATAGCAAGCTTTAGCCCGTCTTTTTTTTTCTTTTAAATATTTTTAAGTATATCTACTATACACCAGGAGTTTGCAGCAGAGAATGTAAGACAGAAGTGACAGGCTATTATGCGATGGAGATGGAAAGGAGTCCTGGGTTATGGAATTGACCAGGAATGGAGGCCTATATGGGCTAGAGAGCAGATAGGATTTCCTCAAGATAAGATCATGGCATCCTAGATTTGAGCTAAAAAAAATGAGCTAATATAAAGAAAGTGCTTTGTTTATTTTAAAGCATTACCTAAATGTTAGTTATTATTATTATTATTATTAATTACTATTCCCTAGTCTACCTCATCATTATACAGATGAGGAAATAGAGACTTGGAGAGTTGAAGTGAATTATCTAAGGTCACATTTTATAGATGAGGAAACTGAGTCTCAGAGAGTTGAAGTGAATGACTGAAGATCACATAGGTTAGTCTAAGAAGTGGAATTTGGAGGCCTCTGATGCTGGAAACAGTGCTATTTCCATTTTCTCAAACAGGGATGGAGAACCTGTGACCTTGGGGCCACATGCGGCCCTCTAGGTCCTCAAGTGTAGCCCTTTCACTGAATCCAAACTTCGCAGAACAAATCCCTTTTATTGGGGATTTGTGTAAAAGTGTAAAGGGCTGTTTGAATGTTTTGTGTTTTCTGTGTTTGTTAATTCATGAATGTGATTGTGTCTTCAATATTTTGTGCTGTTTTTGTGGTAGAAGAAATAAATAGCTACCCAATCAATACCTGATACCCCTTTGTATACTCAGTATTTTTTCTAGAAGGTTATCCACACTTTGGGGAGATCTGAGACATATTTGCTATCTGAACTTTGCATCAGAGATTTCCCTGGAGTTACTTCAGCATTGGAGCAGATCCAAGGAGAGAGGAAATGACCCTTTGGGGTCAGGCACTCCAGGATTTAACACAGCTCTGCATGAGCTCAGGGCCCTTGTTGGGTATACTTATACTAAAGTGTAACTGACTGCTAGATTCCTATCATGAAGTAGGGGCAAAGAGTTAAATACATAGAGGGAACATGGGAACGTTGGGAATTGGAGAGTTGGAAGGAAGGAGGAGTGCCATTAGGAAGAGGAAAGGGGAAGCTCAGGGATGAAAGGTAATTTTTGGACTCAATTTTGCCTTGCTTCAGTTTTGACACCAGGGTGTGGAGGGAAATGAGGAGATTAAGAGGTAACAAAACTTGTAACATAAGGATCCATCCAGCGCACCTCAAATCTAGCATCTGGGATCTACTAGTGAGGTCTGGTGTGCTTAGTTGTTCCTGCTTCCCTCTGATCTAGTGACACACACACAATAGGCTTAGAGGTAGCTGTAGGTGAGTGTACAGTAAATGCTGTATTTGCAGTCAGAGGAATTGAGTTCAAAGGTGGGCTCCACAACCCAGTCCCTGTGTGTGGCCTCGGGCAAGTCACTTACCTTCTCTGGGCCTCAGTTTCCTTACCTGTAAAGTGAAGGGGTTGTTGGACTCTGTGAATAGGGGCGTGAACTCCTTCCCTGGTAGGGCAGGTGTGGTTGGGGTGCTGGAATGGGGGCTCTGAACTGCCAAAAGCTACCTTTAGCATACAGAGTTTTTGTTGAGGGTGCTCAGGTGAAGGGGATTTGGGAGAAAGGGTGTGCTGATATATGTCTAACAACAGGCTCTCTGAAAAAAAAAAGTGTACTCACAGCACACTTTTGAGTTTAATCTGCATTAACATTTGCAAAACAATAAATCAAACCATGATTTGTAGTGTTTGTTGGTTTCAAAGGTATAAATGCTCACATTGAAAATTGAAGACTGGCTCTCAAGAACCTGGAACCTCCTGGCTTTAGTAGGGGATGGGGTTGGGTGGTGGGTAGGGGTGGGGGTAGTGAAAAAGGAAGCTCTTTAACTCACTCAAAGGGAGTGGACTCAAAACAAAAAGTGGGCGGGCTATCTTAGAAGGCAAGGAAATTCTTTGTCCCTGAAAGTCTTAGAGCTGAGACTGGCTGACCATTTGCCATGACATCATAAAGACTTTAGCCATCTAATAAGGATTATGGAATCATAGATTTCTATCTGGAAAGGTCAACACCTTCTCATTTTATCCATAAGGAACTGGGGCTCACAGAGTTTGCCCAGAATCTCACAGCTAGTCAGGATTAGGAGCAGGATTTGAATGCAGCTCTTTCTTCCTGACTCCTCGTCTAACAATACCCATTATACCACATGGCCTCCCAACTAGATGACTTCTGAGACCTCTTTTGACCTAAAGATTCTAGTGCTCTCAGATGTTTAAAACCTAGATCCATTTCCTTTATAATTTGGGGAATGACTAGCTTTAGTGATTCTGACCCCTTGTGATAAGGATCAGCAGCTCTTAGAGGAGATGGGATACTTTTTTTCTTCATAGGACTAATTTCCCAAACCTTTTACCATCTCTGTGGCTCAGAAAAACCTTCATTTTTTTCCTTTGGGAAAGTTTTCCCAAAGTTTTCCTTTGGGAAGATGCAAATACATTTTTCTCATCTTTGCTTCCAGTCCAAATCAAGAGATAGCATGGAAGACAGCATCACACACAGTGCTCCCTAATTGGCTACTACCTTTCTTCTATTCTTCAGAATTTCTCAGATATTCATTTCTGAGATATTCCTCACTAGTACATAGGCGCTGTGTCTTCTCTGCCACCCTCTGACAGAGGGTACAGAATCATTCATTCACTCATTCGCTCACTCACTCATTCATTGATCAAACAGCCAATTACTCAAACCTATCTTTTTCAGATCACTATATTAAGTTCTGGGAGAAATACAAAGATAGTTAAGACGTAGTCCCTGTCCGAACAGAATTTATAGCTGAGCAGAGGGTAAATGGTATCTGATATTGGTATTAAATAGTATTAAATTAAAATAATTAAAATTAAAGTAAATTAAAAAAATTAATTAAAAAATTAATTAAATGGTATTGAAATGGTATCTGTGATTTCATTGGCATAGGGAACTCTGGTGAAGAAATTCCCTCAGTCAGTACAGCTCAGCACCTACTCTGCAATTTAGAGCAGTGCATCTTAAACTGTGGGTCTCGACCCCACGTGGGGTGACAAAAAAATTTGGCTGCAGTAAAAGGTTTCTGAATGTGCAAGGACCAGAAATTGATTAAAAATCAAACATGTAGTGAACGCGAGGTGTTTCTGGCAGCTCTTGCCCGTGTTCCATCATGCAACGTTACTGCGGCTTTGGTTCTGAACTCATTTTGCATTCTGCATTCTGCATTTTGCACCATGCAGGCCCTCAGGCCACATAATGCCAATGAATGCTGAGGAAATTTGAAAAGGGGTCTCGAGTGGAAAAAACTTAAAGAAGTCCTGATTTACAAATTTCCTGGAATACCGAGAAGTTAAATGACTTGCCCTGAGTCCCCCAGCCAACAAAGGACCAAGGCAGGATCTGAATTCAGGTGCTTTGAAGTGGACTTTGTATCCCCCAATCCTCATATGAATGATACATACATAAATATGAAATATTAGGAAATAATTTTACCAGGACCAAAATGCAGATGCCAC
Source organism: Phalanger gymnotis (assembly GCA_028646595.1). Classification (NCBI taxonomy): domain Eukaryota; kingdom Metazoa; phylum Chordata; class Mammalia; order Diprotodontia; family Phalangeridae; genus Phalanger; species Phalanger gymnotis. The sequence continues at coordinate 303,956,786 of CM053624.1, forward strand.
GATCAACCAAAATCAAGATGAACCTGAAGAAGGATGGCAGAATCCCAGGCTCTCAGAGTTGGAAGGCATCTTAGAAGTCATTTAGTCCAGCATGTAATTGAGCAGTAATTTATTTTACAATATTCTTGACAAGTGGCCATGCATCTTCAGGTTGAAAACCATCAGTGATAGGGAGCTCACTACCTCCAGTGTGGTGTAGCAAGAAGGCAATAGGACTGAAGTCAGAAGACTCTGCATTCAAGTCCTGACTTAACCACTTACTACCTATATGACTTTGGACAAGTGATTTTTGACTTCTCTGTGCCTCATCTGTAAAAACAAGGGATAGGTACAAGGTTAGATTCAATGACCTCTTTATTCCCTCTCAGTTCTAAATCTATGAGCCTATGAGCTTATTCTTCTTCTGGGTAGCTCTAATTGTTAGGATACTTTTCGTTACATTGCACTGAAATCTCTCTCCTTTTATTCAGGACTTGTTCTTTTCTCTGCAGTCCAGCAGAACAAATATAATATTTTCAGATGGGTGAAATACTTGGAGACAATCTGTCCTGTCTCCTCTAACTCCACTCTTCTATCCTGAATTCCTTCAGCCAGTCTTCATATGGTATGGCCCTCATGTTCTTCATTATTCTAGTCACTTTCCTCCAGATGTGCTCTCTATTGTTCAAGTCACTCCTAAAACGTGTTGCCCACTGAACATGATGTCCCAGATGTGGTCTGACCAGAGTAGAGCCTAGCAGGATGCCACTCTCCCTTGTTCTGTATTCTGTGCTTCAATTAATACAACCTAAGAAGGTTAAGATGGGGTGGAAGGGATGTTTGTCAGTCCTGGAATGGAAGCCAGAAATGGCATCAAATATGTTAATTGTATCAATTAATTTTCTCTTCAGCCTGTGACCGCCATATTAGATGCCTTGCATCTTGCAGATTGCCCTGACTTCAGCTCACAAAGACTAATCCATCATTGCATCGGCAGAGATGAGCTTTGCTGGAACTTCCATACCAGCTTTCATTCAGATATGCATTGATCATTCTAATTTTATTTTTTGCAGCTTTGCCAAAAGGCGTTTTATTCAAATCACAGGCAGCTATTTTAATGACTCCAGCTGGCTTCAATTCAACAGGGTTTAAATTCTGAGAGAGGACGGTAATCACACACAGCTATCCAACACCCAGCTTGCCTGGAAACCAGACATGCTGGGGCTTTTTATATTTTCTGGGGCAATTCTCTTGGCTGGAGTGAACTGGGCTGCTCTTCTCACTTCCTCTCCTGGAAACTAAACTGACTTCATCCTACAAAAAGTGAAAAGGGCCAGGAATTGCCTCTATCCTATTTTCCAGAAGTGCTGCCCTAAGGAATCTGAATGTCTTCTTGAATGTCTTCTAGGATTCAGGGAATCTATTAGCTCTTTGGATTTTGTGGCTCTGATTCTAGGTCCTTAGCCATGTGACCCACTAACTGAAACTGTCCTGTGACCTTGCTGTCCAGTGCTATAACTATAGGTTCCCTCCATTCTCTCTACCTTGCTGGCTTGACTTTTTTATGGTATTACTGAATATACTTTACCGAGAGTCTACTTTCTAAGGCAAAGTGTTTTAGCGCAATCGATCTCGAAATTACACCAGGGGACTCAACAGGGGTGAAGACATAGTGTCTGGGCAGGCAGAGCCAACAAAATGATTCAAAGATAGCACAAAACATTTGTGTAAGGAAATCCAACTTGCTTCTGTTTAATTTAACCCTGGCTCCCCGTTGATGTGCTTTACTAGTTACTTAGTCAAGTCTCACACTCTAAAAACACAGTTGTTTCTTCAATCTTCTGAATATTGATTGTATCTATGACTACCAACTGTTTTCATCAGGGATAACTTTCCTTAAAGGATCTAGGGAGTCATTTATATGTTAAGATTGGAGGGGAGATGTTGAAAAATCCCGTTTTAATAAATATCTCCCTTATTGCTTCAGGCTTTTTGCCTGAAATTGTGGCCATTAGAAATAAGGCACTGCGTATTCAGGAATGTTCTCTTAAAATAGGAATAGCTACAGGAAAGGTAACATCTTAACTTGTCATTAACACTTCAGTGGGAATCAGAAAGCTAACTATGATCTTGGAAAAGATTCATGGAGTGAAGGAAATTAGCTGGGAAGGACATCTTTGTGAAAGGGTACCGCAGAGTCCCGGGCTTAGGCAGATTAGGGGTAGCCTATGGGCACTGAACGCCTTGGAGGGGAGTGAAAAATAGGAATAAGAGGGAGGAGAAAAAGAGGGCTCAAAGGTGATCTTGAAGTCTATGTCTATACCTCGAATACCCTGAAGTAGGTTGTGACAAGAGGGATCTAAGTACACTGAGGTGAAGAGGGCAGTCTCAGAAGACCAATTAGAGAGAAGAAGTTTAGAGAGGAGGACAATGGCAGCAAAGGCAGATGTTCCCTAGGGCTACTTGTGTCTGGTTCCCTCTTGCTACCTTAAGGGAAGTCTGCAGGCAAAGATGAGACTGAGGTCACTGGTAGTTAGAGATGCTGATCTATCAAGTAATCTACAGGTGATGGAACTTTTCTTATCAGAAAAAGGATTTCAGAACCCCAATCTTCTTGTAGGGTGATATTGGAAAAGTACAGTGATGGACTGCCATTTTAAAGTGGTAAGACCTGAACCAGAACAAAGGAGCTACTCTATTTTATTTTTGAAGGGGAGAAGGGAGGGCAATTGGGGTTAAGTGACTTGCCCAAGGTCACACAGCTAGTGAGTGTGCCAAGTGTCTGAGGCTGGATTTGAACTCAGGTCCTCCTTATTCCAGGGCTGGTGCTCTGCTCACTGTGCCACCTAACTGCCCCCCAAAGGAGCTACTCTAAAAATGAGAGCCTCAAGAGAGATTTGTTTAATTTCAGCCCCACTCCTTGTACTAGCCTGCCCCTATTTACTTTCACCTCTACTCAGCTACTTGGTCAGCAGATTTGGGAGTGAGTGAAAAATAGTATACTGACACAAAGAGACCTACATAACGAAGGAGAGGGAGACTAGGGGAGAGAGAGAGAAGGAGAGAAAGAGAGGGAGAGAGAGAGAGAGGAGAGAAGAGGGAGAGATGCAATGATACGTATATAGCAGTAATGCAGGATGCAGAGCCCATATTATTAGAAAAGCATTGGTGGCCATAAAATAAGTATATGAATTTAGTCTGACACCTGTAAATGACTAATCGCATCATAAGAAGACAAGCTTCTTTTGCAATAAATATCAGAGCAGCTCAGCCTAGTTATGCACCTTGAAAGTATGTTAACTATGCCTTCCAGCTGCCTGGGAAATTGAGGTTAGAAGCACTCTTGTTTATCTTTTCCATTAAAAAACTCTCTAAGTGTATAAATCACAAACACATTTTTCCTGAAACTTACAAAGAGCTTTAATTTCATTTTTTTTTAGATTCATACTGTCAGGCTTCCTTGTGTTTTATACTTAGTGTGTGGATCTTGAGGCTCAGAATTGCTACATCCTTGGTAGCATCATCATGTAAATAGCCTCATGACATGGAAATACAGCCAAAGCACAGTAAAATCCAATCTAGTCACAAAACCTAGGTCTGTACTACAGGAAATAATACCAATGTAAAATCAGGTCGCTTGGAATTGAGTTCAATCTTTTAGCAATCTAAATGAAAAACAACATAATCTAGTGGCATTATTAAGATATGTTTTCTCTCTAATCATTAATCCATAAATCACTCTGGCTTTATAGGGTCAAGCTGGAACTCAGAAGAGAGGTTTTGCTAAAGGGGGTTGTAGTGAATAGAAATGTGAGTTAGATGGTGTGCAGGATCCATAGCTTCTTGATTTCTGAAAAATCCATTCACCAGGGCCAGCATTGTCCTATAGACAGGAATAATCTGAATCTTGGTTAAAAGCTACTTCGGGGCTCAACTTACTGGTCTGACACTAGCTCTTGCTCCTGAGAGTTCTTGACCACAGTGGTAGGTGGGGTGGAAAGCACCACCAGGGTTACCCTCCAGACTGTATCCTTCAGTCTTAACATTTCTTAAGTCCAGGTTATGTGCAAACTGATTATACAGAGCAAAGTTTTGGGATATAGCACTTTTCATGCAGTAGGTAATACCTAACTGAACTGGTAGCGAAGATAAGGTTTGGTCAAATACCTACCAAACTATATTTTCTTCCTCTATTCAGACTTTATATTAGCAAGGAGTTAGGTTTTGTTTATGCATGTTGCAGATTACTTCCAAGTAATAACTCTTTGCTTGGTTTTGTTGATGTAGTATGGCTTGCTTCTGTCACTGTTGTAGGAGATGGGTCCAGGTATACTAGGGATCTACTCAAAAGCAGAGCAGTGACTAGGAGTTCTAGCACCTAGAACAAATTAATTTAGGGGGTAGAGTTTATGTTCTCCCTTGTTTGGATTCATTAATTGCTCAATAGGTAGTGTTTTCCACCCTCTAATACTCTTCCCAACCCAGTGATTTTGGATGGCCAGCTATATTTCCATAGCCATTTCTTGTCCCCCAGCACCTGCTTCCTTGATCTAATCCCCTTCAATTCTACTCCCTCAATGTTCCATTTCAGATTTCCCTATCCCTTCAGGCATTCTTTGGAATTCCTATCCATAATTAATAATTAACAAATTTTGTCTCACTTTAAACCCGTTCCTTTCTCACTCCCTCCACCTTTTGGCTCCCTTATAGTGACACTGCATTTCTAACCATCCTTTCCAGGACTGGTTGTACTTTCCTCATACTTTGTGACTCACAGGTCATGGTGGAGGAATTGGAATACTCCTTGCTCCTCATTGCCATTTCTGAACTTCCTCATCACTCACTAACATCTCCTTCTTAATCCAAATTGATCACCAATCAAGATTCTGGCCATTATCGATCAACCCTCAGTCTATTATTTTCTTCTCTTTAATGAGTTCAGTGCCTGGTGCTCAGTCTTTCCATTTCAACTCATGCCCTCATTATAAGGGACTTTAACATACATGTTGACATGCTTCAAATACCATAACTTCCAGTTCTACAATCTGTCCAGGTTCCATGACTTACTCTTCTACTCTATTTCATTTGCACAGCGAGATGGACATACACTTGATCTTGCCAACATCATTCACAAATGTGTTCCACTTCCATGTTTGTGAACTTCAAAATTTCTTTATCTGATAATAAATAACATTATATCATTCCATCTCTTTCCTGTCTTATGACTCTTAACTCTTCTCTTTGGCCTCACTTCTAATCCCTCTACCCCTCAGCTCTTTCCTAAGTCATCACCCTTGAATCACCCCTCTCCCTTTCCTACCTTTACCCCTCGAAGAACCAGTTCAACTTTATACTATCACTCATTCTTGGGTTCCTTGCCCTCTTGTCTTATCACTGATCATGCTTTTAAAAACTCCCACCTTGGGTTACTCATACCTTGTGCTGCCTTCAATCTTACTCATGTGCTACTGAACAAAGCTAGAGAAAAATCACAAAACTACAAATTTGTGTTATATCATTTCAACTAGGCTCTCACTGAAACAAGGTAATCCTTTTATGCCTCCGCAAATTAATTAATTCACTATCTCCTATACCACAGCACCTATTTAAGTGTTTTCATTTTTCATCATGCCTCCCATGACACACTAACCTGAAAAAAAAATACTTTACTTAAGAAAAAACCCTAACTAATAAAAATAGAGGCCATTCACCAAAAGCTCTCTCCCCTTTTCAGTTCACATCACTCATGTGTCTTCCTTAGTTGTCTCCTCCTTTACCTGTTTCAGATAAAGGTATAACCTTTCTCTTTGCCAAGGCAGACCCCTCTGCATGGATGCTTGATCCCATTCCATCCAGTCTTCTCCAACAGATTGCCCCCTATATCATCCTCACTCTCTCACTAATCATCAGTGTCTCCCTATCCACTGGTTGTTTAGAAACATTCCCATGTCTCCCCAGTTCTTAAAAAAAACTCTTACTTGTTTTGACCATCCCTGCTTTCTAGCATCTGATATTTCTTCTTGTCTTTATAGCTCCCCACCTTGAAAAAAAATCTACCATTAATGCCTCCATTTGCTCTCCTCTTAGAAGATTCCAAGTGCTCTGTAATTTGGGTCCTTGGGTAATTGGATAGGACAACATCAACTAAATCGATTCTCTTTGATTACCAAATTTGTTACCAAAAATTTCAGTTGTCAAATTGAATGGCTTTTCTCAGTCTTCCTCCTTCTTGACCTCTCTGATGCTTTTTGCTGCTATTGATTACCAACCTCCTCTTGGATACTGTCTCCCCTTTAAGTTTTCATGACACTGATCTTTTCTGATTCTTTTCCTACCTGTCTGACTGATTTTTCTCAGTTTACTTTACTGGATCTTCATCCAGATCATATCCACTAATTGTGAATGGCCCCCAAAGTTCTGTTCTGAGCCCTCTTCTCACTCTATACAGTCTTGCTTGGTGATCTCATTAATTCCCATAAGATCAATTTTCACCTCTCTGCAGATGACTGTCAGATCTATTTATCCAGCCGTTACCTCTCTCCTAATCTATAGTTTCAAATCACCAACCGTCTCTTCTATGTCTTGAACCGAATTTCCTATAGACATCCCAAGTACGGTCTGTCCCAAACTCTTTTTTTCTTCCAAACTTGGCTATTACTGCCAATGGCACCATAGTCTTCACTGTTGTGCAGTCTTGCATCCTTGGTATCATCCTTATCTCCTCATTCTCACTCACTTCACAGAGCTAATCTCTAGTCGAGTCTTGTTGCTTCTACTTTCACATCCCAGTCTTTCCACTTCCCTAGTTCCCCCCCTGGGGCAGGCCCTCATTACCCCACACCTGGACTATTGCAATGGCCTGTTGATTGGTCTCCCCGCATCAAGTCTCTCCCTACTCCAATTCATCCTCTACTCAGCTACCAAATGATCTTCTAAAAGCATGGATATCTGGTCATGTCACTTCCCACTTAATAAACTCCAGTAGTTCCTATTACTTCCAGAAACAAATATAAAGTCTTCTGTTTGTCTTTTAAAGCCCTTCACAAACTGGCTGATTTTTACATTTCCAATCTTCTTATACAGTACTTCCATCCACGTGTTCTACAATCCAGCAACGGTGGCACTCTTGGTTTTCCTCAAACACAGCACCACGTACTTTCATTTGTCTTTCAATGGCTGTTCCCCATTGAGTGTGTAATGTTACCCCTCCTTGTTTCCATCTTTTGGCTTCTTTCAAGACTCAACTCAAACTTTACCTTTTGTTGGAGGCCTTTTCTGGTCTTTTGCATCTCCTTAATTCTGTTAATGTCATAACCTTCCATTTGTACTAAATATGTACTTTTGGGGGGGGGCATTTTGTCCCCCTGTTAGAGTGTGAGCTTCTTGAAGGCAGAGATCATATTTTTGCCTTTCTTTGTATCCCTGGCACTTACCACAGGGTTTGGCATCTAACAACCTCAATAAGTGCTTGTTGAGAGTTAGTGTACTAACCTGTGTTGGTAAGCAAGATGGGCTCCTTAGCACTTAGTGCCCTTGAAGAGTTTAGCTTTTATTTGCTTTGAGTAATGCTAAGCCCCAGCCCCAAACACCTATTAGGTGTGGAACCTATGTGGGTGTTGATTGGTGACTGGGGTGGGGCCCAAGGTGGGGCTGGCTAAGGGGAGGTGCTAACTCCAGAGCCATGCCCCATTAGGTGTTAACCTAACCTATGTGGATGTGAACCTCCCAAGGTCCTAAGAGGAGTGGCTAACTCAAGAACCAATCATAGAAGCCTAAATTCTGGTCATTCAGATGCGTTTGCTGATGTCAGAAGCCCTATAAGAAGGGAGGACAGAGCCATTTGTGCAGGGCTCTTGAGATGGTGTTGATGAGGAGACTCTGGGCAGCTGTAGCTAAGGAGCCCTCCAGCTTGTAAACCGGGATGCTGAGACTTTGTTGAACTCTGGTAACTATGTATTGGGATTTGAATCAGACAAGGTCTGTCTGTTGATGTTTGTAATTTGTTTGTATTTTGTTCTGAAGTTCAGGGTGCTGGCTTTTTCCTCTGAACTAAGTGAATGATATTTGTGTGCTGAATTAAAGTAAGCTTGTCAACCCCTTCACCTTGCTCTCCTTATTAAGGCAGATCAAAAGAACCTGTGCTGTCCGGCAGCTTTCTGGGTGCTAGCTGTGGGTGGATCTTACACCCCCACAGAAGCTGCTAGCTGGATTGTGGAAACATAACCTCTCCTTTGTACTGGGGATTTCAAAAGCAATGGTGAGGTTCCCTCAAATGCTCTGGCTCTCTTTGAAGTATAGACCTTCTCCCCTCTGTCTCTTAAGCTAAAATTTCAGCTCTGTCCTCTTTTTTAAAAGATTTTTTTTTTGAGGGGAGAAGGTAAGGCAATTGGGGTTAAATGACTTGCCCAAGGTCACTGCCTCTCTTTCTCAACCTAAGTTTTGGTTGGCAGGATCATTTTAGAAGGCCAGTAATCAGAACTTTGAAGAAAAGTTTTGTGTCCCTGGATGCAGGAGGCAGAGATTTCTACGGAGTGGTCAGAGCCATTGTCCCCCTGCCCTGCTTTGCCCTGTCTAAAATACTCCTTTCCCTGGGGTGGAACATGCTATAGGGGGATGTCTCTAAAGGATCCCCCTCTCTGTGGACTGATAGTGGCTAGCAGACCACTCTTTAATCCATCACTAGCTCCTGGGGTGGTCAAGACCTATGATATTCTTCTTATATCACACTTGGATACAAATGGTCCTTTTGTTTCCTCAGGGGAGATTTTCTCATATCTATTATCAGCCCCTCACATGTATATTCTCTTTCTCTTTGCAGGACCTCCATTTCTTCTAGTAACCCTAATTCCTTCCCATCTCCCCATAGGAGCCTTCCTCTCCTACATTGGGAAGATAGCAGAGCAGGCAGTAACAGTGAGATGGGGGCATCCTGACTTGTCACCCTTTCCAGTAGTGCTCTCCTGCCCTTCCAAAGGGTGTTTCACTCAACCCATGCAGGTGCATGCCCAGTAGAGGATGGCAAGGTGTGAGGAACCAGGATGATTGTTTCTACACCAGAGGAGAAGAAATAGCACCCTGTAACTATTAGCATGTGTGGTAAAGACCCATCTGCCCTACCATAATGGTCTCCAAACTTAAGTCAGCAATAAGGAATGAGTCAAAAGGAGCAAAGACTAACAGAAGTCACCAATTATTCCAGCTCCAAAGGATTTCCCTTCTCTGGACTCCTCTTACACTTAGGTTCAGTACCGTGTAACTGGACCCATTCTTACTTTCTAATTACTTTATGCATATTATTTGCTTTTTTCAATTAGATCGTAGTCTCTTTGAGGACATAGATTATGTCTTATATTTATGTTGCATCTGCCCACGGTACCTAACACATAACTAATAGATATTAGAGATAATACGTGTGCCTCCATGAAATCTGGGACTGAATAAAACAAAAGACGGAATTGTGACATAGTAAGTTATGTTTCCATTACACCGTGGTACAGTGGAAAGAAGGTTGGACTTGGAGTTAGGAGAGACTTTTGTTCACATTCTGTCTTTGATACTTACCAGCCAAGTGACCCAGGGCAAGCCACAGCTTCTCTCAGTCTCAATTTTTGTATCTGTAAAACTGGGATAATATCTTCCTTATCTTCTCGACAGTTGTTATGAGGTTCAAATAACATAATGTTGAGGAGGGGCTTTGTGAACCTTAAAGCTCTATAAAAAAGTCAATTATCAGGGCAGCTAGGTGGAGCAGTGAGTAGAGCACTGGCCCTGGAGTCAGGAGGACCTGAGTTCAAATCTGCCCTCATACACTTGACACATTTACTAGCTGTGTGACTTTGGGCAAGTCACTTAACCCCAATTGCCCTGCCTTCTCTTCTCCAAAAAACAAACAAACAAAAAAGGCAATTATTGGTACTTGTGTGTCTGCTAGCAGGTCATTCCATGCCTCTGGGGCTCATCGGTTTTCTCATTAGTAAAATTGGGGTGTATGTGTGAACTGGATTACTTCTAAAGTAACTTCAAGTTCTTGAATCTATAATCCTATGAATTCTTCTTAAATGTATAAGGAGATTTAGTATAGAAAATTTTGGGGACCAAAGCCTTCATTATCTTCAATGAATAGAAAATAAGAGAAAATAGGTTTGAACTTTAACATAAGCAGCCAAGTTAGAAAGAGCTTAGTGAGAGTTAGAACCAAGTAAGCAAGAGCTTCCTGATGGTAAAAGTTGTAAGACACCCCAAATTTGTAAGATCTCTGAGTACACCAGCTGCATCACTGGTCTGGATTGTTGGTGCAGCCTGTTTGGACAGCCACATCTTGTAAAAACTGTTTCTTATCTTTAGTTTTACAAGGCATATAATGGCATTCTGTTCTAATGACAAGCACATGGAAAGCACTTACAGATCTTTGGGCAGAGAGAGCAAATGTAACATCTCTGACATTTGGGACTTTGTAAAATTAAGTGAGCTGAATAAAAGGCACTATGGCAAAGGGTCTGATTAAAAGAAGAAAAGTCACCTGGTGCATATTAGAAACCTAACAATAGAAACACAAATGAGAGCCAGAGCCAAAGAAAATTCTTTTGCTTGGAAAGGATTCAATTGAATACAGGAGTTACAAATGATATGGTCTATAATTGAATGACTGAATGAACCTGCAGGGACCACCAGGATGACTATACGGGCTCCGGAGAGACAGTTGTTTTTGTGGTATGAAGTATTATACTCATAATCGATAAGGAAAAAGGAAAAAATGGTTGGGTTGACACAATAAGCTGGTGAATGAAAATGAAGCTTTTACAAATTCTGGTTGCTGAAAGTGTTTCAGCTCTATTCATTTCTGTGCTTTGGGGAAGAGCCGAACAAAACAGAAAATCCACATTCTCCACATTGTTATATTCAATCTAGCAAAGATTGCTGAGTATTGCATAAGTTTGTATTTACAAAGTACGTTTACATTTACAAAGTTTTTTCTCCATAATTATGCAAACTCCACACTGTCAGTGTAATTACCATGTACTTATTTCACACAGGAATAAACTATAGAAGTAAAGAAATTTGCATAAGATGATTATCTGTTGGAGGCATATCCAGAGTGAAGAAACTCAGCATCCCACATTCTAATCTAGCCTGTTGCTAAAGCATTGCTTTCCATCCTACACCTCTACGGAAGGACTTGCCCATTGTTTTCTGTTTTGAGAGACTTGTAAATTCACTCCAGCTTAGTAATGTTTTAGTTACAGAGCCAGAGAGATCCATATAATATAACTCTCAGTACATGGAATCAGGTCAGCAAGTCATTGGATGAGTCATTAACCTGATGAAGGTGAGAAAGGATCTTTATTTTGGATTGTAGACATGGCATCTTGCCATTGAAGCAGGTTCAAATTCTTCCTCTTATAGGTCCCCTTTTCTTTAAATTCCATGGGCAAATTATTCCATCTCTCTGAGCCTCAGTTTATTAAACTGAAAAATGGGGATAATTCCTGTAGGGTTCACCTTAAAAAGTTTTGCAAATTGATTTAGATAGTGTATATAAAACAAAAGCAATACATAAATTTCAGCTATTGTTGGATGGTGGATTTTGTGAATTTCAAAGAGTATGGCAGATGGTGATAACTAGGTCTGGGTTTGAATACCATCTCTGCCATTTTCTTGCCTTTGTGACCTTGGGCAAATCAATTAACTGCCTTGGGTCTCAGTTTTCTCAATTGTAAAATGAGGAGGTTGGACTATAGTGCCTTGGAGGTCTTTTCTGGCTCTATTTCTGTTATCTGATGATCATTTAAGTTGCGATTTTTTCCCATTCTACAATATGCCAGAGGCTTTGTAACTGTCTTGTGGTACATCACGGTGGAGGGATATTTCATTATCACCTATGTCAAAGTATGCGCTGGCTACAGAACCACATCTGTATTGTCCATGGGATTCATCATCCTTATTCCAAGAAAGAATTGTCCAAAAATAGAATGTTGGAAGGAGTTTTGGGGCAAATATAGATTCTGAGCTCCTTTAGATGTTAGAGACACCAGTAGGAGGTTAGTCAAAGTCATGCCCATGTTTTACTTTGGTTTCTTCAAGTTTAGAAGAAGGAGCTCCAGAGTATAGATTAGCCTGGAATTCAGACAACTGTCATACTTCTAGCAATAGAAGATCACCATTAGCTGAAGGTCTTATAGACTTCCAAACTTCCCAATGGCTTCCACAGGTCTTTTTGAAGAAGATTAGGTATACATATCACTCTTGTTCTGCTGGCTGTCCTTCTCTGACCTGAGGCTTGATAGTGACTGGTTATAGGGGTTAGGTCAGAGACTAGAGAGACCCACTGGGGAAGGGAAGGGCAGGCAATTGGGGTTGGTTTCATCAGCAGGAAAGATGAAGAAGGTAGATCATGGCACATTGGAAAGAGTATGAGTTCTGGAGCCAGAAGACCCGAGTTTGAATCTTACTTCTGACAATTAACTATGTGGCTCTGGGCAAGTCACTTAATGTCCTTGGGCCTATATTTCCTTGGTCATAAAATGAACTATAAAATTACCATCCCACTCTGGACCTAGATTTCATGACTGTGTGCTTGCCCTGGAAACTAGAATGAGCCTAGACTTATGGGGTATTTGGCATATGTCCATAGAGAGGAGGTCTGGCAGCAAATATGAAGGGGATGGAATTTAAGGGGTAGGATTCCAGTTCCTAGATGTAGGAGAGGCAAAGCAAGAGCCTAGTTTTGTGGGAACTTGGGATCTGGGTAAGGAACCAAGCAGTGGCTGAATAATGATAGAAATAAGACAGACCTCAGTTATCAGTTACCCCAATGACATGACAGGGGCTTAGTTATAAAAGACCAGTAAAGATCTTCATTCCTAAGACAGGTGTAAATAAATGGTCAGAGTGGGACTATTAGTATGGTTGATTTGGTGCTGAGCCACTCCACTGTGGACCTATGGATGGTTCCAGAGGCAGGGTATGGGCTGAATCTTTAAGCAAGGAGATGAAGGGATGTGGGGAAAGGGAGCTATGCCAATCCTCGCTGTCCCTTAGCTGGTGAATGTGGAAGGGAGTGCTAACAAGGCAGGCCTTTGGGGTTTGTTCATGTCCTGTCTATCCTCATTTGTTTCAAGGACAATCTGCTGAGGAAGAGTAATGAGCTGTCAGTGAGTAGTTCTTAGGTCTCGCTCAAGCAGGTGGCAATCATTGCTGAGAGACAGCTTATGGGGTATTCGCGTCCATCAGCACTGGCACTGTCTTTGACCATAACTACATTGTACTAGACCTAAAGTGCCAAGGGACTGCAGCTGGCTATGTGCTCTCTACTCCATATTACCTAATAAACCAAGTCTGCTGAATACATTTGAGAAAGACTCTGGATCAGTGCCCCTTTTGGCATGTCTAAGCTATGTTTGGAAAAATTAAAATTGGACCATAAGATATATCAGCTGTTCAGGTTCTCCATAAGAATGAATGGCCCTGTCACCAACTGTGGAGGGCTTAGATTGAACACGTACAGTTACTTGGAGCCTCTCCAGCTGAAGAGTTGGAGAAGGTTGGGTGAATATCATAAAAGAGAAGGGTTATACCAGTTTTGTAGTAGGATATTTTCTGAATTTACTCAATAATTGATAATATTGCCTTCTCTCACACTGTTTATGATAGAAAGGAGCAGATATTAAATTAAGGTTTAATTTTCTGATTCAAAATACTTATTTAAAGGAAGGAAAAAGCCCAATGTATTTTTGATATTTTAGAGATGTCTAATATGATGCAGCTTGGCCTAGTGAATACAATGCTAGAACTAGTATTACAAGGCGTGGACTCTACCCTCATTTCTGTCACTTACTGGCTATGTGAACTTGGATAATTCATAATTTTACTGGACATCAGTTTCTTTATTTGTACATTAAGATAAAGAAAGTTGTAGATATAAGATATCATGGTATTGGACAAGGGTTTTTAACACAGGGTCTGTAAAATTTTTAAAAAAGTATTTTGCCATGTCATTATAATTGGCTTCCTTTGTAATCTTGTGTGGTTTAATTTAGCACTTAAAAACATTCTTCTGAGAAAGATCCATGGCACCAAAGAAGTTCAGAACCCCAGGTATAGAGGGAAGAGTGCTTGGTTGGATTTAGAGGACCTGGATCTGAATCCTGGCTCTGCCACTCACTACCTATGTGATTTGGGGAAAGTCACAACCTCCCTAACACTTAGTGTTTTCATCTGCAGAATGAGGAGCTTCAGCTGCTCATCTGGTGAGTTCCCAAGACACTGTGTATGCTCCGTCCAAACTCTGAACAGTTGACAATTGCAGTAAAGGGCTAGAATAAGGAATTGCTGGCTAGCCATATAAAGTCTTTGATTTTCCAGTTTAAGATAGAATTGGAGACTGGGCTAGATAGATTGTTGCTTCCATTCCATCTATTGACAAATCTATAAATCTTTGTGACCAATATGGATTGTGCTAAGTGGAAATCCACAGATTTCAACTCCATTCTCTATGTATGTTTTCTAAAACAGCATTGTAGATAAATGATTTTTTTTTCTATCACATTTTGCAGAATTGATCTGTAGATGTCATGAATTAATGACCAATGATTTTTTTCCTGACATTTTTTAAGACCCATTACTGCTATAGGGAGCAGCAAGGGCAGGAGAAACAAGTTAAGGGGGTGGAGGTCATTCCTGGAATTTGCCCTGTAGGAGAGTCAGGGCTAAAAGTTTCTTCCTGGGAAGAAGGCAAGCCCATCCTATATATAGAAAGTAAAACAGGAAGAAGTAAGCACTCATCTTCTCCAGGAGCAGCCCGGCAGCTAAACTGTGCAACGTGGAAACAGCATTCCTGGATAGAAGTTGGATTGGGAACTGTCAGTAGTAGTCTTAGTCACTTGGCAAGAATTGGGCAGACAGGCCATCTAAGGAGTAGAGCCTTAAAAGGAGCTTTGGCTCTGGGTGACAGACATTTAGCCTGCTCTAGATTTTTAGACCAAGTTGCATTTCCGTAGATTTTTATTCCTTCTCTTGAAATCACTTAACCTCTCAATGCTCTAGGCAATTCTCTAAACCACGAGTTACAGAGAAATTGCTGACCTGTGTTGGTAGAGGGAATTTCTATACTGAGAAATTCCCTGAGCCAATGAATCATGGGTCCAGTCCCTATCCCTAAGAAATAGTAAACTTGTTAAACAAACAAACAAACATTGTTAGCTTGGGACTGAGAAAGAAAATCATTCCTGGTCTTATGTATTGTTAGAGAACTCTTTCCAATCTCACATAACACTTTGCTCCTACCTTTATAATCCATTTCATATGGAATATTGTGGGTTATAATTGCATCTTGCTGTCTAAACTTTGTATTCCCCCCCCCAGTACCCAGACTAGTTCTTTGCAGGTGCTTAATAAATGTTTATTGAGGGCAAATGTCCAAAGAGAAGGCATTCTGGAGACAGTGCTCCATTAAGTGTACAGTGGGATAGGTTGGTAAACTCTAGAACTATGGTAGAACTTTCATCTGTCATCATGGCACAGTAAGAAAGAATGAGAGTCTGAGAAGGTTCCTGGGGAATTGACATGGAGTTAGATGGTCTCCTTGGCCCATCCTAAGTTTGCTGTCATAAACTAGTATCTTTTAAAGATTTTTATTTTTAGTTGAGTATCAAAGGAGATGGGGATTCAGGAAAGTTGAAAAAGATTGTTCAGTTATGACCAAGGCTTTAAGAGTAAGAAGAGACAAGGGAAAGGGAAAGGAGAGGAAAGGAAAAGGAGGTACAAGGGAAAAGAAAAAAGGGACTTGATAAAGGACAAACAAAGAATTAGGCAGGTGGGGGCATTAGTTCGCAGACAGACCTGGAAGCTTTCACATCCACTAATAAATAGTTATTTCTTTCCTTCCATCCACTCAAAAGTGGGAAGTGAGGAAGGTGATGGTGACAAAAGAACCAACAACTTTTGCAGCCCCAGTTCAATCAATAAGCACTTATTAAGAGACCACTCTGTTCAAGGTTCCCATTGAAATTATGGAACAGGATGGGGAAAAGTTGTGAAAATCCTACCTACCCTGAGGAAAGAGAAACCCGGTAGCCCTTTCCTCAACTACCCTTTCTGTCACATCACACCAGAATCTTTGTGCCTGTATTCACACCATTTCCTGACCACCTCTCTTTCATCTGTGCCATCTCCAGTCCTTTCCAATGGAAAGTGATGGAGTTCTCCCTCCTTAGTTTAATCCCTGACTTTTGTCTTGCTCTCTACCTTTCCTTTCACATTCTACCTTCTTTTACAACATGGTTTCTTGTCCCCTTTTTAGTTTCTGAACTCCTTAGAGAGTTTGAACCCTTTCTCAGAAGGACATTTTTAAATGCATAAATAAAACAAATAGGATTATTAAGGAAGCCAGAGGTTAGTGAAAATATAAATATATCCTTTTCTCCATCTAAGTCCATGGACCTCCTAAAATCTATCCATAGAGCCAAAGAACCTTTGTATTACAGTTTTGTGTCCATCTCTTATCTCTCCCCCACAAAATTAAATTATAAATATTAGATTTTAAGATCCCGTGGTCTATCATTTCATCTTTCTATTTCTAACACCAGGTCCAATGCTTTCTACATCACTGAAACTCCTTTAGAAATCTCATCCCCACTCCTGTTTCGAGTCCTGACATTTCTATTTATTACACTACAGCCAGTGCTAGTGATCTATGAAAGTTTATGCAGCTTCCAAAAAGGCTTAATTTGCCACCAGAGAGTAGCCTGGACTTTGGAAGAAACTGGCTGCTTTTGTTTTACGATAAGCAAAGTAAGTCAGATCCCCCTTTTAACCGAATGAAGTTATCTAGGACCCTTTTAATATTCCAGAATGAGAAACGGGGCCTCTGGTGGATTGCAGCTACCATTGATCATTAAAATTGTGCAGAAGTGCATAAAGTGTTTTATTTCTATTTAATTTTTTTTCATAAAGTGTTTTGGGAGCACACACAGTAGAAAGATGCTGGCTGTAGAGTCAGAGGAGCTGGGTTTGAATCCAAGCTCTGCCACTTACTATCTGTGTGACCTTGGGCAGATCACTTCTCTCTCAGTCTCAATTTCTCCATCTGTAAAATGAGGGGATTTAACCAGAGGATCTCTAAAAGACTCTTCTAGTTCTAAATCTGATTCCATGAAGCTCAGTCATGGATAAATTCGCTTGCAAATGTGGATTGAATATAGATTATCTTCCAACCTAGAGTGGGGAGACTTAGGTTTGTGTCATTTCTGTCACTTGCTAGTTAATAATAATTATTATTATAATTATTAACAATAGCTAGTCTTTAGAGAATGTTTTAATGTTTACAAAGAATTTTCCATACATTATCTCATTCTATCCTCACAACCCAGGAGACAGGTGGTATTGTCATCTCCAATTTAAACATTAGGAAATGAAGGATAAGGGAGGTTAAGTTACGTAACTCCCTTGAGCCTTAGTTTCCTCCTCGGTAAAATGTACTCAACTAGCTTCTTCAGGTGAAGTGACTTGCCCAGAGTCTCAGATACTAAGTGTCAGAGGCAGGATTTGAACCCAGATATAGAAGCAAAGAAAGTCTCTGCATTAGAGATGACATCTGAATTGTGCTTCAAAGGAAGCTAGGGATTTTAAGAAGGGCAGTTACAGAGGAAATGAATGAGTTAACCTGGAGAAAGGCATCCCAGGGGTAAGATAGGGAATGTTGCATCCTGGGAATTAGTAAGCAAGTTTTACTGGAACAAAGAATTCATAATAGAGAGTTGTAAAAATCTCTGAAAAAATACGGTGGAGTCAGATTGTAAAGGGCTTTAAATGTCAAATAGACGACTTTGTATTTTATCTTGGAGGCAAGTGAGAATAAGGACATACAGCTTTATGGAAACAGACCAGGGGTCATTATGATAACAACAAGCAGGTAGGCTAAAGATGTGGATGTAGATGAAGAGAGAAAGCCTCTAGATGCAGAATATTCTAGAAATGAAGAAGTCAGTCCTCAAGGAAAATTTTAAAAGATCAATATGGTAATGTCTGTGATCTCATTGGCTCCTGAAGATTTGACTTGGTCTTTGCAAAAAGCTCCTTCCAAAGCAGTCCTGCTGCCCTGACTGTCACTGTTGAACTGCATTCTTGGAAGCATTGGCTGCCTCCCATTAAATCTTACTCCATACAGTTTAAGCCTCTCAGGAGCCAGTTTGGTCTTTCTGTGTTCACCTTGCTTATCTCTTAATCCTCTTAACTCCTAATCATGTTATTGGCTCTTGTTTTTGCTCCAAAAGCCCTGGTGATACCTAATTGATACTGGTCTGTGGCTCTCAGCCTTCTGCTTGGAGCTTTGCCTAATTGCTTGTCATCCTAGGTGTGGACTCCCCAGAAAACACACTTGTTTCCTTTTGAACTATGTTGAAACTGGCATTGCAATCTGATATAATTATTGGTAAAATCAATATCAGATGCTTAGAGAACATATATGAATGCTTGTTGACTGATGGGTGATAGAGAGAATTTTTAAAGGTTTTTGGAAAAATTTATACTCTTACTTGATTTTGTGAATTATTATGGATTATTATAGGGCACCCTGCTAGGCCCCTTACAAGTTAGCAGCTACCCTATTGGGTCCAATAATTTTCCTTAAAACCAATCATTTATCTGTGTTCTTTAGCTTGATGATGGCAGACCCCTACGAAAGAAGGAAGGAGGAAGGAAGGAATGAAAGAAGGAAGTTCGAGAGGTAGGGAGGCTGGGAGAAATGGATGGAGGGAAGAAAAAAGGAAAAATAGAAGGAAGGGAAGAAGGAAGGAAAGAAGGAAGGAAGGAAGAAAGGAAAGAGGGAAGGAAGAAAGGAAGGAAGGAAGGAAGAAAGGAAAGAGGGAAGGAAGGAAGGAAGGAAGGAAGGAAGGAA
>CM053624.1:303976156-304029964 GCA_028646595.1 Phalanger gymnotis
GAAGGAAGGAAGGAAGGAAGGAAGGAAGGAAGGAAGGAAGGAAGGAAGGAAGGAAGTTCGAGCGGTAGGGAGGCTGGGAGAAATGGAGGGAGGGAAGAAAAAAGGAAAAATAGAAGGAAGGGAAGAAGGAAGGAAGGAAGGAGGGAAGGAAGGAAGGAAGGAGGGAAGGAAGGAAGGAATGAAAGAAGGAAGTTCGAGAGGTAGGGAGGCTGGGAGAAATGGAGGGAGAGAAGAAAAAAGGAAAAATAGAAGGAAGGGAAGAAGGAAGGAAGGAAAGAAGGAAGTTCGAGAGGTAGGGAGGCTGGGAGAAATGGAGGGAGGGAAGAAAAAAGGAAAAATAGAAGGAAGGGAAGAAGGAAGGAAGGAAGGAAGGAAGGAAGGAAGGAAGGAAGGAAGGAAGGAAGGAAAGAAGGAGGGAGGGAAGGAAACAAGTATTTGTTAAGAGCATGCTATATGCCAGATACTGAACTAAGTGCTTTGTAAATATCTCATTGGTCTTCACAAGAACCCTGGGAGTTAGGTGCTATATTATATCCACATTTTATGGTTGAGGAAACCAAGGTAGATTAAGTAATTTGTCCAGGGTCACACAGCCAATAAGTGTCTGAGGCCGGATCTGAACTCAAATCTTTTTCACTCCAGGCCCAGCCCTCTACATACTATCAAAGAACTTTAATCATAAGGTGAAGTTATACAGAGCATTGGATTTGGAAAAAAAATTGAGTTTATATCATGCCTCTACTACTTACTACAGACAAGGATCGAACAGGAGGAGAAAGCATGGATAGGCTGTAATATGCACTGGTAGAGACAGTATCATATATAGGCATTTTGCTTTATTGCGCTTTGAAGAGATTGTTTTTTTTTAATTGAAGGTTCAGGGCAACCCTAAGATGAGCGAGTCTATTGGCACTATTTTTACAACAGCATGTGCTCACATTGTGTCTCTCTGTCACATTTTGGTAATTCTTGTAGTATTTCAAACCTTTTCATTATTATTCTATCTGTTATGGTGATCTATGGTCAGTGATCTTTGATACTACTACTGTAATTGCTTTGGGGTGCCACAAATCATGCCTATTTAAAACTATGCACTTAATAAATATTGTGTGTGTTCTGGCTGCTCCATTGGCCATTCCCCCATCTCTTTCCCTTGCCTCAGGCCTTCCTATTCTGTGAGACACAACATTATTGAAATTAGGCCAATTAATAACCCTACAGTGGCCTCTAATTGTTCAAGTGAAGGGAAGAGTCAATGGATGGGGCAAACTTCTTTATTGTCTTATTTTAAGAAATTGCCACACAACCACTCCAACCTTCAGCATCCACCACCCTGATCTGTCAGAAGCCATCGACATCAAGGCAAGACCCTCTACCAGCAAAAAGCTGATGACTTTCTGAAGGCTCAGGTAATAGAATATTTTAGTAATAAAGTATTTTTAAATTAAGATATGTACATTGTGGTTGTTTTTAGACATAATACTATTGCACAATTAATAGATGACAATAAAGTATGAATGTAAATTTTATATGCACTGGGAAACAAAATTTAGTGATTTGCTTTATTGCGATGCTTTGTTGTGATGGAACTAAATCTGCAGTATCTTCCAGGTATGCCTATATAAGCAACTTAATGTTGCTAGTTTTAGTTTCCTTATCAGTGAAACATGGCAATCATTCCTGTAGAACCTACCTCATAGGATGGTTAAGATCCAATGAGATAATGAATGTAAAGTGCTTTGCAAGCCAGAGTGCAAAATGAGCATCAGCTAATGTTACTTTTTGAGCCCACAGACCCACCCATTAAGTGTTGTGATATTCCTGGGAAAGACAGATATTAAGGAAGATAGAATTAACTTATGCTTTCTTGTATATTCAAACAGATCTGTGATCTCACCGATAGGGGTATTTCCTCCAGTAACAGAGATCACAAACCACCCACACCGCTGTCCTGCATTATTCTTGTCCATTTCCTTCAGTAAGTTTGCCCTGGGAGTCTACCTGACACGCTGGACATATTCTTTATCTTTTATCAATATCACAAGATTTTCAGTGGCGCATGCAGCCTATTCACTGATCATTCCTAAACCTCACCATGTGACCAGCCCATTTTCCTTTCAATCATATGTTTCTCTAATGACGATCTTTACGTAGGACTTGCAGTCGGCTCAGACTCATCATGCACCTCTCCTTTGCTCTCTGAGAAGTACAAATTTTTGATTCTTTTGATACAACACATTTCATGACTCTTAGTCATACACCACCAGTACAATATTGACAATAAGAAGATAAGCCATTTTTTATTATATGTGGCAAGAAAAAAAAAGATCCTAGCAAAATCTATGCTACTGTTCACATCTCCTTCCACCTGTTAGATTGTAAAGCTTCCGAGAGTAAAGACCAGGTGTCTTTTTGACTTTGTATCTTCCCCCTCATCTGGGTAGAATTCTGCACATAATACATATTTTTTTGTTTTTGTTTTTTGGAGGGGAGAAAGGAAGGCAAGTTAAGTGACTTGCCCAAGGTCACACAGCTAGTAAGGCCAGATTTGAACTCAGGTCCTCCTGATTCCAGAGCCTGCGCTCTATTCACTGTGCCACCTAGCTGTCCCCACATAATACATGTTTGATAAATGTTTATGAAGTAAACAAATGAATGAATCCTTGGATTCCAATTGGCCCTATAGGATGTAAGAAGCAATATATCATTTTGTAGGAGAAAGTATTTTTTTCAGATAAGGCATATGTTAAAATTTTTCTGAATTGTAAAGGAGTCTTTAGTTTTAGAAAAGACCTTAAGCATGCCCCATGGTATTCATTCTTACATCCATAAAACACTGTGGCCTTTGAAACTGCATTTAAAATATTTATCCTTCATTTGGAATGCCTCTAATTATGTGGCAATGAATTAGTTGTTAAGTGAATTAGCTGTTTACCACGGCATTTCTTGTTCAATGTAGCCTTTTTCCTTCCTTGGTCTGATTTAAATGGCAGGAAACTTGCTTGCTATTCAATTTTTTATTAGAAGCAATAATGGAGCAACCGTGCAATCCCAAATGAAAAGAATAACATAAGTGAATTCATTATGATTGACTATCTTAGGTACTATTAGATGGATAATTAGTCTAATCTCAGCACATTTAGGTAGTTTTTTTCTTCTTCCTCTGCTTTCCAATAAAGATAAGTGTTTAAGAAGGGGGAACTAATTTGTTTTCTCGAACATAAAGTCTTTCTACATATAGTACGGAGAGGCAGAGCTTTTGTTCTGAGAAGAATATTTAAAAAAAGATCCAACACTTTTATTATTGGAAGATATGCATGATAAAGATGGGGGTATGGTCCAGGGGTTATGTGGTAGGTAATGCTCCTGTTTATTTCATTTAGTATTTTGATCTTGCCCACAACTTCAGCTGCTTGATAACAAAAGAGGATCTTGAGAGGAAGAAGGCCACCAAACTTTAACCCCACCATAGTTCCTTTGGGTTTAGAGGGAGTAGAGGTCTTGAAATGGCATTAGGGATGTTGACTTATGATTAGGGAATTAACAGGAACTGGAAGATCTTTTTAAATCTCAAGCTAGATAGTCATCAAGGACCTAAATAATTATTTCATCTGAACCTAAGGGATTTTAGTGGCATTTGTTGGTGGGTTGGCTAGGTGTGATGATTCCTAGTCCTTGGATGTTGTCCTAAGTGAGCTATAGCTCTCTCCACCAGTGAAAAGTCTTTTCTAACCTCTATGTTCACATGGATGGCATCAGAGAACTGTAGGTGGCCCTGAAGCCTAGCAGATGACAATGCAGAGCAACTTGATGACTACAAGACCAATGGATATAGTCAGCTGAATCTATGGGGAATAGAGACATGACGTCCAACAAAAAGCAGCTGAATGTCAGCAGAGGAAATCAGCAGCTCTGTACTGTCAAAAGCTGGAGTTGCTCTGAACATAGTTCCCTTTCATGCATGTTCTCATATCACATATGTATGCCCCTCTGTGCATCTTTCTCGGTCATGCATATTCTTTATATGAATGCCCCCCTTCACTGGTGGTATGGGAAGCTGTGCAACCGTGGGGCTTATGAGCACATGGGGGCATCTTTTCTTGTCACTTTATTTTTTTTATGTTGTTTGACTAAATAAATGTTTGTTTGTTTTGCTTTGAATTATGTTCTCTGGTTGGTTGTTAAAAGTAAAAATATAAGTGAGGGCTCATTAGCTATGGTTTTGAAGGGATCCTAATTCACAGAGTACCTTGAGCCTGGGACCATATCTTAGTGTCTTATTCTGAGGAGGGCCCCAGGGATTACAGTAAGAAAAAAAGAGATTTTAATAAAACTTATACCATTATTCTTCTTTGTTTTCAATACTAATAGTCACTAGAATAACTGTTCTTTGGTAATTAAAGTTTGGGAGGATACGATCCCATTTACATTCAAGTAGTTTCTTAAATCTGTTAAACACAAAACAAAAGAATTCAAGTTTCAGGGGAACTTAAATATTTTGTAATCATGACTCAATTTGGGTCTGGCAAAACTTTCCTTTTGTACTTAGCTCAGAATGCTGAAAAAAAAAATAAGTGAAGGAATTTATGTCACCTGAAACCTTGAACCTAAACACTGTTCTTATATACTACAGCTTAGTGAAATAATGGACTTTGGCCAAATGGACTTTGGCCATGCTTACAAAATGCCAGACAATTCATTCAGTTGAGTAAGAAGGCTCTAGGAAACTCTTTGGTGATGCCTAGATCAAATAAACAACTTGATTAAATAAAAATATTTGCTTTTCCACTGTTAGGTTGGCAAGATGTGGATTTGAGTGAACAAAAAAGATCACAGGTGGGGAGAAAAGCAACGGCAGCATGTTAGACTTCGGCGTTTCACATGTGACGTTCAAGAGATGGAGCTTGAGTCTAAAAATACTATGATTTGGTCAGATGATGCACTCCTCCTCCTGGATTGGCTCCTTCACTGAAGAGCCAGATTTCTCTTGATCAAAATAAGTATTTTGATGATAACATCTGTCCCCATGTGGAGTAATAATGTGAGTATTACTCCCTTGGCTTTGCTCTGCTTGGCATTTCCCCGTTGCATGTGTTGCTATTGTCACCTAAGGAGCGAACAGTGAAAAGCATCACAGACCAGGAGCCAGGAATCAGAAGATCTGAGTAGTTTTTAACTCTGCTCCAGGCTTGAAGCACAACTAAGGATAAATTCTGCCATCCTTTGTCTCCTCCTTTTGAAAAATGGAGCAGGTTGAGGCTTGTGGCCAAATAATATCTATCACATGCTCTGAAATATTTTAAAAAGTAGCAAGATTTTTAAAAAATCACTTTAAATGAAGTTTCTATTTTATTAGAACAAAGAGCTAAGTAGTGGTTTCCTGACAGGTTGTACATGGCAAATTGTGTTTCATGTGCTCTTGTGGTCACTGTTCTAGAAAATGAGGCTACCAAAGCTTTTTATGGTAATATTTCTTCTTAAAAATTATTATTTAATGATGAAAAAGAAATCTATTTTATCTCCCTCCCACTCCTACCCCATTAAAATTGCTACACTTGAGTCTTTTCCAAGAAATAATAATACTCTCCTAGCATTTATATAATGCTTCAAGTTTTACAAGGTACTTTACAAATATTATCTTGTTTGAGTCTCAGAACAGCTGTGGGAGGTGGGTGCTATTATTATCCTCATTTTATAGCTGAAGAAACTGAGGCAGACAGAGGTTAAGTGACTTGCCCAGGATCGCACAGCCAAGTTTCTAAGGCAGGATTTGAACTCCTCTTCCTGATTCTGTCTACTGAGCCACCTAACTTCCTCTTAAAACAAAACATCCTTATATAAGGGATTCCTGCATTCCAAACAACAACAAAAACCTAATATGTAACAAAGATAATGGACATCTTTCTTCTCTTGAGACTTTAAAAAACAAAAACATTCCACATGTTTTCTTTTCTGAAATAAGTAGGCTCTGCCCTTCACAATGCCCATTAATGAAAAGCAATCTAGAAAAATACAAGACAGACGTGACCTTTTTTTTCCGTAAAAAAATTTCCTCTCTCATTTATTGAATATAAGTAAGAAGAGTTGGTCCTGCACAGAATTGTAATGGATACAAAATGTATCTCCGGCATTGGCACTTACAAATTTGGGGCACACCCGTGACAAATTCTTTCTGATAATACCTTCCTCAGCTGCTCAGCGCCATCATTGTGGGGCTTCACCTATGCTTATCTTGTCCAGGCAGCTGCTGAAGCTCTTGACTTTTTACTTCCCTCAACAAATAAGCCAGTCTTCTGTCTTATTTATTTAGCACCTGTCTTTTTTGTGGGGTGATCTGATCAATTTAAAAGTATTCATAAGTTAGGCAATAATGTTTTAATCTTCTCAAACCTCACATGCCTATAAGCATCTTTGAGAAACAGCATTTTAACCCAAAGAAAGCACCAAATGACGTGAATTTCAGGAACCGTGGCAGGTAGGGCAACAAAGTACATGTGGACTCTGAGGGTTTCTTAGCAACTTAAAAATTATATCATGTAAGTGGCTGCATTTTCTCCATACCCATAGCCCCTACATATATGATCAATAGCCAGCCTACCAGTTATCATTTCAGTTCTTTTATTCTTGATCTGTGGAAGACCATTTGACCTAATATTTTTAATAACATGTGCTACATTTTTTTTCAGTCTATACCATTTCCGTGAATTTAGTGGGATCTTCCTACCCTTGTATTTGGCCAGATAGTTCCTCCAGTCATCAATCTAACTGTGCTTTCCAGTCTCAGTAAAATTATATATGTATACACGTGTATATTTGTACATAAACATGTATTCTCACCATCTGCATCTAGCTTACCATAACTTCCCTGGTTTACCCCTTCCTTAGTGGGAATTTAAAAAAGGCAGAACATCGTATCATACCACTGATGTATTTCAGAACACATGAGAGCGTTTTATTGCATTTCTACGAAAGAGTGAACTAGAAAATAACTACTATATTTGGTAGAATACACACCTGAGTGTCCAATTTAGAATAGTTATCTGCAGTTCAAAAATATTTGCTTTTTAATTAGTATTTCCTGGGTTTCTCTCTTCCCTCTTATCATCTTTACTCCTATCAAATGAGATTTTTCATGCTTATTTTTTTCCTGTGGCTAGTTGCCTAGTGGATATCCAAACTGGATGTTCCAGAGACATCTTACATTTAACACCTCTAAAACAGAACTCATTATCTTTCTCTTTAAACATCCCCCTCTTTTGAACTTCCTTATTTTTGTTAAAGGCAACACCATATTTTCAATGTCTCAGGTTCATAACCTCAGCATTATCTTAGATGCTTAGCTCTTCATTATCCTGTATTTCCAATCAGTTGCCAAATCTTATCATTCTACTTGGTAGCATCTCTTATATCCTACCCCTTTTTCTCCACTTGCATAGCTACCATCAGGCCCTCATGACCTCTCCTCTAGATTATCGTAACAGATTCCTAGCTGGTCTACTTGCCTCAAGTCTCTTACCACTCCAGTTCATTCTACACACCATTGCCAAAGTAATTTCCTTAGGTGCATGACTCCCCATATTTGATGAAATAGGATGAAATAGAAATACCTTTGTTTAGCTTTTAAAGCCCCGCCTGTCCCCTAACTCCCTTTCCAGCCTCATTGGACATTACTACTTTCCTTCTCCAGCACTCTGCAAACTAATCAAACTACCTTTCTTTCTGTTCTCCACTCATTATGTTCTATTTTCCATCATCTTGCCTTTGTCCCCCATTTCTGGAATGTTTTCCCTCCATATCTCTGTCTCATACAGTTCCTATCTTCCTTTAAAACACAGATTAGATATCATCTTCCGCATGGAGGTTTTTTTTCTCTCTTCAACCAGGAGTGTGCTCCCTTGCAAACTACCTTGTACATTGCCACTTTGCACACACATATTTACTTTATATTTATCATGAGTATATTATTAGATATACTTTTATTCCCCCATTAGAACCTAAACATTGTTTGAATAAAAATTTTTAAATTCTTTGTACTTGTTTCCCCAGTGCTGGGTATTATTTATTAAGAGTTTAATAAATGCTTGCTGATTGATTGAATGACTCTGATTTGAAGAATTTCAAACTTTTTTACATATAGGAAAAATGAGTTAAGCAATCCCAGAACTGTCACCAGGGTCCCATGACTTCTCACTCTTTGGGTTTCACAACTTATGACACAGACTCTCTTCAAGGACAGACACAGCACAGAAGAAATCAAGGTGGCAGTAATTCATGAAAGGATGTGAAAGGCATAGTTTCACTAGAGTCTAAAGAAAATCAACATATTTGGGGAAATCAGTTGAACTAGCACTACATGGTGAACTGATATTATAATTTTTGTACCATCTCAAAAATTTCAAGAGTTATTTTTATATTAAAGTAAAAGTTTTATAACTTAGTTTTCGTGTGTATTACCTTTTGTATTTCCTTTTAAAGCAAAGAGTTAATTGTATATTTATTGAAACTTACCTATAAACCGGATGATCCTTCGGAGCAGTGGGCTCAGGTAACAGCACTCTCCAGTCAAAATCATTTTCTCCTGGGCAATCAAGGTTTCTCTGGTAGACTTTATGAAGTACATGGATAGTTCCCCAATAAAAATCTGACAAAGAAAAGTTTGAGAAACTTCAAGGCAGAGAACTGCATAGTAAGAGGCTAACTGTTATGAAACCCTTTGAGGAATCTCAAGCTTTTTTTTTTTTATCAAATGAGAAAGACAGAGTCCTCAGCAACAGTTCACTTTGAGCTGTTCAGGAGAACTAAGGAAAGAGTTCTTGGATAACATCAGCTGGTATCCCCATTGGGATGCTAAAATCTTCGGTGAAATAAACCACACTAGAAGTACAAACCTTTTAAATATGCTAGGAGGGTGGGTGTGTGGTCTATGATATGGATGAACATTTTTATGCTTTCATTGGGAATGTGTGCAATGGTGTCAGTAGGGAGGGTCAAAGTGCAGAATAGTCTATGTGTCTGTCTCTAGAATTCTGTCTACACAATGGCAAAATAACCACCTACTTTAATGGATAAATGAATAAACATAGGGTTATTAGTACTCAAAAACAGGGTTCTTAACTAGAGGTCCATGCACATATTTCAAAATATATTGAAAATGATTTCAGTGTAATTGGCTTCCTTTGTAATTCGCATGTGTTTTATGCATTTAAAAGCATTATTTTGGGAAGGGGTCTATAGCCTTCAGGGCAGCTATGTGGCACAGTGGATATAGTGCTAGGCCTGGAGTCAGGAAGACCTGACTGAGTTCAAATGTGACTTCATATATTTACTAGCTGTGTGACTTTGAGCAAGTCACTAAACCCTGTCTGCCTTGGTTTTCTCATCTGTAAAATGATCTGGAGAAGGAATTGACAAACCATTCCAATATCTTTGCCAAGAAAATGACAAATAAGGTCATGAAGAATCAAGCATGAATGAACAGAACAATAACAAGAACCACAGGCTTCACCAGATTACCAATGGGGACACAAAAAAAGATTAAGAACTCCTGGATTAGGATGTGAACACTAGAATATTTGTTTATTCTTTTATATTCAATTCATAGTAGGCATTTAATAAGGCACAGTGGATAGAGGGCTGGGATTGGAATCAGGAAGACCTGAGTTCAAATCTGAGATTATATACTTAATTGCTATGTGACCTTAGTCAAGTCACTTAACTTTTGTTTGCCTTAGTTTCTTCAAGTGTAAAATAGAGATATCAGTACTACTTACTTCCCAGAGTTGTGATAAGGATCAAATAAGTTAATATTTGTAAATACTGGCACATAGTAGGTAGCACATAAATGTTAGCTAATATAAGTACATCTTAATTGATTTTTATCCTATTTGCTGTTAAGTCTCTTAAATAACCCTTCCTTCTCTGGTCATTCCTTCCTTCTCTCCACTTTCTTTTTCAACCCTAAAAATCCCATTTTGGTTATAAAAGGGCCCTGGATCTTTTGGTTTATAGCATAAACAATGGATCAAAGTCAGGGGATAAGCAGAATGAAACGAAATCTCATATTCCATTTTATGTCTCACTGCTCAAGGCCTATTTTCATTTCAAAATCAGAATTGCTCATTTTCCAGAATGCTTATGTTATCACTTTGGAGGATGTAGAAGTGGGGTAGCCCTCAGTGTTCTAGAGTGCAAGTGCCCTGGAAGGAAATGAGCAATGATTCATTGGCTCAACTGGTCACACCTATTGAGCAATTGAAGCCAAAGAGACAGTTACCACAGCAGAGGGTTAGGAGGGAGAACAGGCACATGGCAAAGAGCAAATATTCACGCAGGCAGTTCTGTTGGAATCATATTCCTGTCAGCTTGTCCTGTTCTAGTTAGGTAGTCTGGTCCCACATCCGCCATCTTAACTAGACCTGCTTCATTGCTAGGAATCTGACCGAATTCTATTTACAACTTATTGCGACGGATTTTGATAAATAGTAACAATGGCTGAATGCATATCAGGATATTTGAATGGCACCTTGTGCTCTGGATCTCCAATGTCTGAGTTCCCTTCATCAAATGGCCTTTTGTGTCAATTTTTGTGGTGTCTCCCTTGGGCTTAACCCCTTTGGAAGTGACGTAAGAGGCATATGTCATGACCTTATGTTCTGAGCAGGGACCTGCAAGGCAGGGGATGGGGTGGGAGGGACTATATGCTCCTACCTGTTGATGGCAGGAAGAAAATGAGGAACTGTCTCTGAGGCTCTAAATTTTTATTATAAAAAGATGACAGTGGAGAAAAAATGCCCTCTCGGTTGGGTGACTGAAGTCTACTCACAGTACTGAAAGAATGTGAATCTTAATGGCTCCTTAAATAAAATATCTTGAGGATATACAAACTGTTCTATCTATCTATCTATCTATCTATCTATCTATCTATCTATCTATCTATCTATCTATCTATCTATCTGTCTGTCTGTCTATCCATATATGCACATATGTAAACACACATATATTCTGAGGAATCCACAGGCTTCCCAGACTGCCAAAGGGGACTACTACACAAAAAAGGTTGAGACTTGTACTCTAAAAGTTACAAATTGTGACACTAGATGATTGGTAGTTCAGTAACTGTATGTATGTATGCACACAACATATTGGGGGAGAGGAGGGAGGGAGAAAGGGAAAGAGAGAGAGAAAAGGAGCGAGAGAGTCAGAGAGCGAGACAGTGAGAGAGAGAGACAGAGAGAGACAGTGACAGAGACAGTGACAGAGACCGAGAGCGGGGAAGGGAGAGAGAGGAGTTATTTAACCCCTTTATTTTGTAGATGGGGAAACTGAGGCTCAGAGAAGGGAAGTAAGTAGCCTAAGCATACACAGCTAGTGAGCTGCAGAGCTGGAATTTGAACCTAAGTCTTCTAACTTCAAATCTAGGGCCCTTTCTTTTGCACCAGACCATCTTCAGTGTAAAACCACTCACATGGCAGATGAGTATGTAAAACATAACCGTTTTCCATAATCATATGGATGTACTCAGCACTAAACATAGACATACGCCCAGCAGCTGGCACATAAGCGTGACTAGTTTTATAGTTTTCAGTTTCTATGGTTGTATGGCAAACAATTCTCTTTTAAAACACTTCAGGCTTCCCACTCCTAAGGAGTGAATTTCCCCTTGTATTTTAATGCTAAACATCGTCTGACACACCTGCCTCTCTGTTCAGGAGAATGTGGAGGTGAGCAGAAGCCTCACAGCAGAAGTCCATCAAGATTATGTGGGCTTAGAAAGCCTGTGCCCCAATTAAAAATACCCACAAATGTTTCCTATTCACAGAACACAGAAGCACATGTGTGTGCCTGTATATGCTTATACAGGCATGCACATACACATTCACCCAACACATGCACACACACACATACACATGCACACACATACACATGCACACACACATATGTGTGTACACACACACATGTACACCCATCTCTTGCACTGTTCAGATCCTTCCTTGGACCTGCTCTGTTTCTGGTTTTCCTGACACTTGCTTTGTTTGGCCCTAAACTGCTCATTTATCTTCACCTGTGTGTCTCATTGCTTGCTTACTGCTGATTGCTTCACTGAGGTTTATTGACACCTTCTTTGCTTCTAGCCCTTTCTGAACTCTATGAGGGGAAACCTTTATCGTTCACTTCCAAGATGCAGGGGTCTGTCTTTGCTTTTGGCCTTTTTGGGGATACTAAATCAACTTTTTCCCGCCAACAAGCCATGGCTGTTGATCCCCCTTTGGTATCAGCCAGGCCCCGATGCATGGTTCTACAGCATGAAGGACCTTGGTCAATGCCATGGAAAGCTCATGGCTTGCCCCATGCTGCTGTCCATGGCCCTGAACAAAATTACCTTTGAAAAGAAGAAGAGTTCTGCTTTGTGTCCAGACCCTGCAATCACATGGTTTCCATGCAGGACTTGATTCTGCTTGGAGCAAGGAATTGGATGAGAAGGTATGCCTCTCATGCTGCCTGGCTTCCAATTCACACCATGTGCAGCCTTTGCTCAGTGTTCCAGATTTCTGATTGGTTTTGGCAGGGGCTGGATCCCTCCATCTGTGCTCCTGCCATGCACACACAGTCCACACCCATCACAGAGCTCAGTGAGCTGTTGGGTGCATGCGATTTTTCCATATGCCTGGCCCTGGCTGCCCCATACACTCTGCCCTGTCTGACTGTTTTGCTGCCAGACATAGTATAACTCATAGCAAATGGAATTAGCCTTGGGTGAAAAAAATTGCTGAATCTGCACAGAGGATTTGGCAAACGAATGAACTGGAAAATGAATCCCATTTTCTCTTTTCGTATCTGCTCTCTGTGACTGCTGCTATCCCAAATTAGTTAGTCCATTGACCCTCTGTACTGCTTAAGTGACAAGAGCAACTGAAGATCCAATTTGTGGTACAACACCTCTCACATCACTGAGAAGCATGCTAACTTCTAGGATGTAGACACCTGAATGGCAAAAGGCTGCAATCTAAGCTAGCATGAAACAGCTTGGCCAGGTCCAGAGAAGTCCTGTGTGTTAATGTTTCACAGGATACTTACCTTTTCAGCTTCTCTGTATAGTCTCCCTTACACGCACTCTGTATTCCAGTCAAACTAGACTCCTCATTGTCCCCTGATGATATATTTCCCATCCATTCCTCCATTCAAGCTGGCTACAATGTTGTCCTCCTCCCTGTCCCCATCTTTATCTGTTGAAATTTCAGAGCCCTGCAAAATCAAGCTTAGCTGTTGCTTCCCGCATGAAGTCTTTCCTATTTTTCCCACGTGGAAGAGCTCCCTCTTTCTCTTTCCATTAAGTTCTCAAATCACACCATCACCAACATTGTTAAGCACTTCAAATCTACTATATTGCAGCTATCTGTGCACATATTTTATCTCCATTAGATTGTAAACACGTCTTGAGGAAAGGGGTTGTATTTTAGAGCTGTGCATTTTCTCTAGTGGCTAGCAAAGCATCTGATATACAATAAGACCTTTAATAAAGGTTTGTTGAATAAGTGAATGGCAGTAGGGAAAAGGAAGTGATATAAATCACAAAGCGTTTTAGTATATTCCTCTTAGTGCATGAAATATAAAGGTTACATGGGGAAGATTTTTGGAATAAGAAAAATTCAAATTATAACATTGTAAAACATGGCACATACAATGTGACTGGACTTATAAACGTATTGTAGAGGAGAGAGAGAGAGAGAGAGAGAGAGAGAGAGAGAGAGAGAGAGAGAGAGAGAGAGAGAATATCAGATTGTTTATTGTTATATGTGAGATAATGGACACAAGCATTTTAGAATTCTGTATCCAGAAAAGCTTTTGCTATTTTCATAGAACAGAGAGATTGATGGAGTGAGAAATACACAATCTTCTTATTCTAGAATCTTTCAAGACCTTTTCTGTTTGAGGAAGAAGAGACCTAGGGAGATTTGCTTCAATCAAGGGTTATGAGCTAACTTAAAAATGAAAAGGAGTTTCTGATCGTAAGTTAGATGAGAATTGAACTAAGAAATGTAAGGGGGAGAGTGGAGGACAAGGTGATTAAAAAGTAATTTAGAAGAAGAGAAACAGTGTTTCCTGTATAAGAGTTGTAAGAGGAGTTCAAAGGACACACCGGCTTGATAACAGATTTGGCTTCTGAATCTTCTGGTGCACTATAGCTGAAGAAGCAGACACTGACTGAGATACTATGTCTCTGTCGAGTTTAGTCGAGAAGAATTGATAGAACTTAGTAGCCACTATCTGTGAACTCTGACCTAGGAGAGTTATTGACCCCTGGGGAGATGGTTACTAATCCTAGCAATTCTAGGAGGTGGAGGATTTAATTGCAGATGACCCTAAAGATGGCATCTCAGCCAAGAACTAAGACTGACACACAGAAAGAAATGGGAAAAAGGGTGATGGAGTGAGTTGATTTTTCCTCTGCAAGAAAACAGTAGATGTTGTAGGCAATTAAAAGAGTTTGGTGAAAGAGATATGATAATAGCTTCACAAGTGATTATCAATATAGCTCACTCTGAAGACCAATCAGAATGGAAGTCAATGCCATGGAGAGTAGAAAACCATGATTGGCAGAGATCAGTACATACATATTTCCCTTTGATTGCCTCTCCACATGTGTATGCTGGCCACTTGTTCCTTAGGTGTACATTTCTCACATGTGGATACCCCATGTAATTTTTAGGAAGTTATACTTTTCTTGCTGAGTATTTGCGCATTTGTGAAAAATTTCTGGGGTGTACATGTTTGTGTGTGTGTGTGTATTCAGTCATTTTCTTTACGGGATTTAGTTAAAATGCTTTTGTTGTGCATTGTTTGTCTTATTCTGATTAGTAAAGGTGAAGCATATAAGTAGGGGTTCTTGAACCGTAGTTTAGAGAGGATTCTGACACACAAAACACCAAGAGCCTGGAGTAGCTAATTGAGTATCCAGATTGGGCGGGGGGGTGAGTCAGCCCATGGCATTGAAATATTTAGAAATAGTATAGTATTATGTTTATATAGACTACATAAGTATTTGTTGTACCACTAGTATTTTATGATGACTATTTGTTACTTATTTCTTCACTATCCTGATTTCGCAATATTTCTTGAGGGTTAATGGCTTCATCACTGGATCTGCTCTCATCTGTTTTCACAACTCAGAGAAGACTGGTGGGTTTGACTGTGTCAAATAAAAGACAGATACTATCTAGTGGGGTTTTATACTCCATTCAGATAAATAAGAAAGTCAAGGTCTTGAAATTTCATTGAGTGGTTCTTCAATTAACTATCTCTACTCTTTGTGTTATCGAATTGGATCTTTCCAGCTAAAAGAGCACTGTCTTCTTCTCTCAGTTTATTATTTTCGTTGAAGAAACCAGAAGCTCTAGAGGCTAAGTCACTTCCCAGTTTCCTCCCTACTATACATATAGACAGGCACAGACTATCTCTACTCTTCCCACTTCCCCATACTCACGTGTAGTATAGTAGATAGACTGTTGGACTTGGAGTCTGGAGGACCTTGCATTAATTCTTAACTTTGACAATTATCGCCTCTGCGACCATGAGTAAGTCACTTAACCTCTCTGTGCCATCATTTCCTCATCTATGAATGAGATGGTTGGTTTAGATGGCCCCTGAGATCCTAATCTTTCTGCAAGGCAACATCAACATGTTCTCAATGTAACAGTAGGTGTTGCCTCTAATATCCATGTGGTTGGAATGAATAACAGGCCGGCAATAAGTACAATTCCGGTCAACATTCTTAATCTCTTGCAATGACCAAACAGCCAATTGCGCTCTATAGAAGAGTCTCAAACCTTGCTTCAGATTTAGTTAGTGGCCCAAGTGGCTTCAAGAACACTATTAACTTTGTTGTCAGTAGTAATGATTTTCAAATCAATTAATCTAACCTTTTTATGGGGATTAGCAAACTTTAGCTTAAAGTCTGACTTTATGCTGCTCTGCCCAGAAACTCATTCATCAGATCTGTAATAATGGTTCATGTTTACAAGGTGCTTTACATATATTATCCCATTAGATCCTTAGATCTTGGGACGAAGGTTCTATTAGTATCTTCATTTTACTTCTGAGGAAACTGAGTCTGAGACATGCTCTTGCTGCCATAGGTTTCTAAGGCAGAATCTGAACCCAAGTCTTTCTAACTGCAAGTTCAGAACTCGATACACAACGATCTATTTTATATATAGCCTTACTCTTATTCTGCTTTGATGCTAGTGTCAACCACTGACCTATACTATGTTAGCATGATTAACTGTTTTTAAAAGTATTTGGGGACCATCGAGGAAAAACATAAAATGTCCTAGATAGATATGATACTAATTTTTCTTGGTCTAACTGGTTTCATTATGCTCTTTAGAAGGTTGTGTTAAATTTTACGCGGCATTTTTATTCTGGTCCAGCTCTAGGGAGTCATATTCATTACATCCTTGAAGCCAGAGCTTGGTAAATCTCAGAAACATTATTACAACCCTGTAGGGTATAATGTGAGAAACTAAAATTGCTAGCTTTTTATCTCAACACTTTTCTCTGTTTCTGAACACAAGCAAATTCAGGGACACGAGTGAGTCATGGAAAAGGAAAAAGGAGGAAGAAAGTACAAACATCTCACAAAAGGGCATTTAGTTCTTATACACTGGCTCTTCAGGAGGAAGTTCATTGAAAGAAATAAAGAGAACCCTGTTTAGGGATCCACAGAAGGAGAAAAGTGTGTTAACATTAACATATTTACCAGCTTTCATTGAACTCCCTGGGGAAGAAACCAGTGTGTGGCAAAGCTCAGTAGTCAGCAGCCAAGTGTCTTCCTAGTCTAAGCAAGAGTCCTTTGTGAAAACCTGATGAGGGGATTTTTTACCTAGATATTGGCTTCAGTGATTAGGGAGAATAGGTATCCCTTTATTTCTCAGAGACGAGATGATTGCTATAAAAGCCAACCAGGGGGATCAAAGTGATAAAGCTGGAAATCCCTAGGAACAAAGTAAGAAATACAAAATGATCAGGATGTCAGCTTAGAAAATGCTTGAAGAGTTTTCCGGTGATGACTCGCATCTATGTAGTACTTTATCAATTGAACACAGAGAGCCAGTGAACCCTCGGCCTTAACAAAGCACAAAGATATCAAAAGATACAGTAAAGTTGATGCTAGTGTAAACCACTGACCTATAATGTGGTGAGATTACTACATCAGCATCTGGCACGAGTAGCTTTGATTCTGGAGGGAGTGGAAAACTTTAAGCAATATGGATTTTGGCCTTTTGGATCCAGTGTGGAAGTACCTTGGAAGGATCGGGATGATAAGAGCATTGGAGAAGTACCAGAAGAGCTACGGCTCTGATTTCAAAGTGGGAGCCAAAGAGAAAGCTGTATTTGGTGTCATAATATGGTGTGTATGTATGGTTATATAGGCACACACACATACACGTAGGTGTGTGCTCTTCCATTTGTGTGTGTGTGTACACGCACACATACATATCAGATACAGGAAAGCAGAAACAGCTTATGTTTGTATTAGAGTAGAGAATTTAGGAGTTCCCTCCACCAAAACAGATATCAACCAATCTATGATCAGGCAAATAAATAGTAGGAAACAAAGGTTTAAGTGACTTGTGTAGGATCACAGAGCTAGTTAAGTGTCAGGAGCAGGTTTCAAATTCTGGCTCCCAGCACAGCTCTCTCCGCTACAGGCTGACTTAGGCAACAGGGTAGGTTAACCATAGGCACTGGGGCTTCCAAAACTCAGTTCAGATATGGAATTCCCCAAGGAGGGGGAGCTTCTACGCTGACCATTATCATGAACTTAAAAACCAGGACAGCAAAGGGGCCCAGTGAAGAGAGTCCTGGGCCTGGAGTCAGGAAGACTCAAGTTCAAATCTAGCCTCAGACATTTACTAGATTGCAACCATGCATAAGTCACTTAACCTCTGTTTGCTTCAGTTTCTTCATCTGTGAAATGGGGACAATAATAGTAGCCACCTCTCATTGTGAGGATTAAATGACAGAGTAATTGTAGAGTACTTAGCGCAGAGCCTAGCACACAGCTGTTGCTGTTCAGTCGTTTCGGTTGTGTCTGACTCTTTGTGACCCCATTTGGGGTTTCCTTGGCAAAGATAGTGGAGTGATTTGCCATTTCCTTCTCCAGTTCATCTTACAGATGAGGAAACTGAGGAAACAGGGTTAAGTGACTTGCCCAGGGTCACACAGCTGGTGAGTGTCTGAGGCCAGATTTGAACTCAGGAAGAGCTCCTGACTTCAGGCCTGGCATTCTATTCATTGTGCCACTTAGCTGACTATTAGCACACAGTAGGTACCATATAAATTATTTATTTATATTATTATTATTATTATTTAAGAGTTTGGGAAGGAAGTGTAACTACTAGAAGGCAAACAACAGCAAAAGTAAGTTACACATGCATCTGACTGATTCTTAGAGGGTTCCCATCTCAGGATAACCTATAGCTAAATATTAGGGAGTTGCCTGAAGTGTATGATATTAAGTGACTTACCTAGCATCATAGTGTCAGAAAAAAATATAAAATATATACATACAAATTACCTTTCCCAGTCCTTAATCTCAGTGCCTGCCCTCTGAGGTTATCTCCAATTTATCCCAAATATATCTTGTTTGCATGTTGTCTCCCCTATTAGACTGTAAGCAACTTGAGAGCAGAGGTGGTTTTTTTGCCTTTCTTTGTAGTCCCAGAACTTAGCATAGTGCCAGGCACACAGTAGGCACTTAATAAATAAGTGCTCATTGATTTGACTTAATATTTGAAATATACACACACACACAAAGAAACATTATATATCATATATTTAAAATTGGCAGAGACCTGAAAGTCCATCTAGTCCCTTTCTCTGTCTCCCCTGCCCCCATTTTACAGATGAGGACCAGAGAAGTAGTGACTTGTCTAAGGTGACACGAGCAGTATTTAGCAGATCCACAATTCAAATATAGGTTGTTTGACTCCAAATCTGCTGTCCTTTCCACTGTAGCACAATATTTGGCAAATGAGACCTAATGAATTGCCTGAGACGCATGAGGTCTGAACCGCCTAGACTAAGTGCTGGAATGGATCGTAGAGGCCATCTGGCCCAACTGCCCAATTTTATGGCTTTGGAAATCAAGGCCCAGAGAGGTTAAGTGATTGGCCCAAGATCACACGGCTAGTAAGCATCCAAGGAAAACTATTTCTGGTGGTGGGAAGCTTCGATAAACCTCCTGGCTACATTTCAGCAATACTTCAGTTGTATTTTGTCTTCTCATAGACACTTCTTTCTCAGATGCTTAAAGAGAATTTTCTAGTTTCTAGATCTGTGAGCATGGTCAGCAAAGGTGTCTGTCTGAATTGAGTTCAGGGAGTATGAGGTCAATGGCTAACCTGCTCAATTTCCTGGTTGGGTAGAGGTTTTAAAAACATAATCAAATAATGTAATTATGAATATGCCTACAGAAATGTATTAGATTCATGCATAAAAACATGATTTGTCAGAGCTTTCAGATGGCAGAGTAAAGAAAGAAGGGATTCTCTCTTCTTTTGTTTCTGACTAGCGCTTTAAAAGGCAACATTGAAATAAGAGTGAACAGAATGCTCATACTTCTGTATTACAAAGCCACCATACCTTTGAATCAAAATTGCCTGTGGAACAACTCATTGTGTTGAAGGCTGGAAAAAAAGCAGAGAGATGGAAGGGGGGAGAGGAAAGAAGAAAGTGGATGATACCAAAAGGACCACTCTTCCCTTCTTCCTCATATCTGTTATATTTTGCAATAAAAGGTACCATTGTCCCTTTTTCTGGGCACACAGTACATTGTACAGTACACCAATTAAGAATTACTTTTCTAAAGTCAAGTATGAAACCAAAAAGTATAAGCTCATGAAAATGTCAAATATTGAACATTCAAATGTCAGCAATTTCTTTGAGAGGAAAAGGTGGTCAACCTCTGCTTAATTATAAATTCCTATTTCATTCACAACTTTTTTCCCCCAGTGTTCTGCAGAGAAGATGATAATTTACTGACATGATGTCAGGGCTAAAAATTTTGTGTGGAAAGATGAAAGGCTATAACTAATTGTTACTGGAACATTTGGAGAAAAATTCATTTAATTTATTTTCTGAATTTCATACTGAAACCCTCCAGTAATTTAATTTCAGAGACAGAATTTAAGTAGTTTCTGAGGTTCTCCTGATTACTAAATACTAGGGCACTATAACCTCTGACATAGGAAAACCAAGACACTGATCTTGTAATAGTCTCTATTTTCCAGTCCTTTTGTATTCTTTGTGATTAAGACCTCAGGCAAGTTAGTATAGAGCCTAACACACAAGACTTCACCAGAGTCAACAAGTTAGAGAGAGATACAGGTTAGAGTGGCTAAACATATGGATAGGAACCGGACCTGTGATTTTACTGGTATAGGAGACTCCCACACGAAGAAACATCCTCTATCATTGCAGGTTGGCACCTCCGCAACTTATAGCTTTGAGAATTGCTTTAGAGCATGGTGAAGTTCAATGACTTGACCAGGTTTACACAGAGGTATGAGATAGAAATACACAGTGGACAAATAGGGACACATAGGCCAAGTCACCCAGGTAGCCAAACTACCCAGAACACCACTGCTTTGTCAAAAAGAGGTCTCATCTAACTTTTTTGCCCTCCCTAATGTCAATACAATTTGTTTCATGCTATAAGGTTCAAATTAGGGAACATTAGTTCAGTGATTCTGGGTCTTCCTATTTTTAACTACTATCTACTGGGAGCCACAGAGTGAGAGGTTGATACCCTGATTGTGGTTACTTCCTTGTCTCCCTAATTTTGGTAACAAGCCTGAGGAAGCAGGAAAATATAGGCTAGCCCAGCAAATGTACAGAATTTAGAGAGCAAAGGGGAACAAATCTCAGGCAAAAGCATTCACATAAGCCAAAGGGAACCAGGAAAATGAGAAAGGCTTAGGTCCCTGTTGTTGTAAGCCCAGAAAAATAGAGCATCACAGATTTAGAGCTGAAAGGGACCTTAGAGAGCATGTAACCCAAACCCCTCATTTTATAGATTAGATGACTGAGGCCCCCCAGAAGTTAAATGAAACCTTAAACTGGAACTTCTTTCAGAGTCCCCTTCGAACATTCAGCTATCCACACAGCCTTCTCCCCTTGGAATATTCCTCTGATAGGCTGGCCCTCTTCTCTTATTGATGAATATCTCCAGCAGTCTCCATTTTGTGGAAAGGCCCAGGCCAGCTAACCTTCATTCCTTTCCCAGCTTTGCTCTCAACTTTTTGGACTTCATAACCATACCCCCCACTTTGGGAAAATTCATCTCATCCCCGTTCCACTCCTCCCCCCTTTTTAGCTCCCTTTAGTGTGCAGTGTTCCCTTGTTAGAATGTAAACTTTTTGAGCATAGGGACTGTCTTTCTTTTTGCTTGCATTTGTGCCCTCAGTAGTTAGTATAGTGTCTGGCACATATTGCTGTTCAGTCATTTCAGTCGTGTCCAATTCTTCATGACCCCATTTTGGGGTTTTCTTGGCAGAGATACTGGAGTGGTTTACCATTTCCTTCTATAGCTCATTTTTCAGATGAGGAAGCTAAGGCAAACAGGGTTAAGTGACTTGCCCAGGGTCACACAGCTAGTAAATGTCTGAGGCCAGATTTGAACTCAGGAAGACTCATCTCCCTGACTCCAGGCTGGGCCACCTAGCTGCTGTCTGGCACACAGTAAGCACTAAATAAACATTTGTTGCTTTTCCTTAAATAAGTTGCACAAAGGCACACAAGTATTAACTGTCTGAGATGGGATTCAAATCTGGGTTCATGACTTTGAAGCCAAGACACTTTCCACTACAGCATGGATGTTCCATGTATCACTTCGCCATCATGTTGTGGAGAAAAATGTCTTCCCTGCTTTTTATTTTTAAATTTAACTTCCAATATAATTAGTTTTCCGTGTAGTCCTACATATTTTGTTTTATACATTTAAAAACGTTACTCTAGATTTTTGCAAGTAAAAATAGATCGGAAAAAAAG
This sequence comes from Phalanger gymnotis, assembly GCA_028646595.1. Lineage (NCBI taxonomy): Eukaryota > Metazoa > Chordata > Mammalia > Diprotodontia > Phalangeridae > Phalanger > Phalanger gymnotis. The sequence goes on from CM053624.1 coordinate 303,998,207, forward strand.
GGAAGGGACTCTTCATATGCTAGTCCAAATTGCAGCAATCTGTTGGACACTTAGTTATCTACACTGGCATCTTATCTTACTAGTAGACTACTATGTCTTTTTTAAACTTTTATCTTCCACAGTGCCTAGTGTAGCACTCACCGTTTAGTAGGTTGTGGTAGGTCATAGAGGTGTATTGAATGAAATATTTGTTGAATAGAAGGATGTATCAGTTTAATATTTAAATTATTGGGGATTCAAAATAGGTAAACTGATCCTTAGGTCTGGCCTTTCTATGGGAATCACTTCTACTCCCAAAATACTCATATTTCCTCCTCCTACCTTCCATGCTGAATCTGCTAAGATTTTTAATTCATATTTAAGTATAAATGATTTATTTTTGTCCAAATTTCCACCACCAATGCAAATCAGTGACTCTCCTGCAACACAATCTAAGAGAGTTAGCTGAGATTATTGAGAGGCTAAGTTATTGTCCAGGGTCTCACAGTTATTATGTGTTTAACCCAGAGCTTCCAGGGCATTTCTGTTCCCACCACTCCATTCAGCTATAATGAAAAATGATTGATAACATCTTAAAATATTACACTTCCCAGGGGGATTTGTAATTCAACAGGGGTCATAGGTTTAAACTAATGGAATAGAGTTTGGACAGTGGAATTTTAGACAGCAGGTGGGAGAGTGAGGAGGACTTTATTGGTGGTAATGGGAAATCAGAGCCTTCTTACTGACCTCAAAATCACATCGTGTAGACCAATACCTGCTCTTTCTAGTCAGGCCTCTGGGATCTGTTTGGCACAATATAATATTAACAGTGATAATAATAGCTCAGATTTCTAGAACTCTTTCAGGTTTACAAAACTCTTTCCAACTGCCCCATAGCTATTTCTAATAAATTTCTATTGTAAAGTAAAAGGCCTTCTTTATAGTGTGGTTTTGCCATTTTGGGGTATGGTGGTGATAGAGGGTAGGTAGGGGGGGCCTAGTGGGCATAGTACCGAGAAAGCTAGAATTTGAGGAAAATCAATTAACTAAAACAATGCCTGTACTTTTAATACTGACAATAATCAATAATGCATATTTGTTAGATGGTGCCTAATTTCAGCATTATTCATTAACCTACATCTTTACTTTCTAGGCATCTGGAACAAGAAGAGTAATAATTCACCTCCCCACTTCCTTCCCTTCTCTCCTCCTCCCAGATGGCATTGATAGACTTATAGTGCAGGGCCTCAATCTAAGAATGGTGGGTATTTTTCTGTCTCTCTGCTTTCTCTATTTTGCTTTTTCTTTCTCTTTGTCTCCCTATGTCCTTTTCTCTGTCCCTGTCTCTCTGTCCCTGGCCATGTCTTTCCCTTTCCCTCTCTGTTAGGTCTGTGGCTCAGCTACATTTCTGCCTTCTCACCCCACCCCCACCCCACTGCTTTTCAACTGTGGGTTTGGTGTCTTGAGTTGGCAGACTGCATGACCTTGTGTCAAAAAAGCCCTATACGAGAGACTCGTTTGGAATCTATTTCCATTATCTTTAAAGGGATAATCTTTATATTTAATGTTAATAATTACAGTCTCAATTTATAGATCTAACATGTTTGCTTTAAGATAGAAATTTCTCAGACAGTCCAAGTGCTTATGACACCTCATTATATACTTCTCTCTTTCTTCTGAGGTTTGATTGATATTCAACCCACTACAATGCTCTCTTTGTCACATGTTCAACATCCTGAAAATCACAGGCTTGAGAAGTGTTGTTAATATACTGCAATCAAGCAAAGTGACCATTTGGACTTTTCTTGTCCCGAAAACCAACACAGTCACTTTGAGGAGGTAGATTATTATAAGGCTCTCCTCTTTTCCCCCCTATTTTGCTTGGGTATGTGATTTCATCTTTGTAAGTGACTCCTGATGTGGGAACTTCCTTCACTGGTGCAGACCAGCAACACTTTCATAACATACAGAATGATTCATGGGCACTGAGATGTTAAGTCCATAACTTGTCCACAGTCAGACAGCTCATATTGTCAGATGCAGTATGGGAAACCAGGCCTTCACGACTCCAAGGCCAGTGCTTAGTCCTGTCTTACATGCAACATTTTGAGTACTCTCATTAAAGTACATAATAAACTAATAGCTTGTTTTTTATATTGTTTTCTAGAGGACAGCACTCGATTTGGAGGACCTTGCTCTGATTCATACTCTCTGTGTGACCTGGAGTAACTAGATGACCTCTTGCATTCCTTTCAGCCCTAGCTCTCCAATCTTTTGAATCCTTTAAAGTAGGTAGTACATTTTAATTTATCTTTTTATAGTTATTTTATTTTTTTTTTGGAGGGAGGAAGGCAAGGCAATCGGGGTTAAGTGACCTGACCAAGATCACACAGCTAGTAAGTGTGTCAAGTGTCTGAGGTCACATTTGAATTCAGGTCCTCCTGACTCTAGGGCCGGTGCTCTACTCACTGAGCCACCTACCCGCCCCTAAAGTAGGTAGTATAAACATCATTAGCCCTATTTTTCAGATAAAAAATCGAGGCATGGAGAGATATAGTAGTGTGCTCAAGGTCACACAGCTAGTGAGTATCTAAGCTGGGACTTGAACCAAGTTCTGTCCCCAAGTTCAAACTAATTTTTATTAGACCATGCCTCTTCCCAGCATAGCTCAGACTAGGAGGAATCCTTTAAAGCAGGAAAAAACCCGTAACCATTTTAGTGGGACAAAGAAGGAGCTAAGGTACTAACTGGTGTAAATGCAGGAAACTAGTTCTCTCAGATTATTTTCACTACAAACACTAATGATACTTATATGTCTTTCTAAGAAATGAGTGAAATTTGTAGACAATGCAGGGCAAATTATGGGAACACCATTAACCACAATAGAAAATGTAATGACTTTTGACAGACTGAAAACACAAGTGTGGAAGATGAGAACAAAGAACTTTAACTATGTAGGTAGGTTGTCACACAAAATCTGGACGAGGTAGGCCATAGTGAGTATCAGTAGACTTCTTTGTTCTTCTGACTTTTTACATTTATAGATTTGGAGGTAGAAGATTTTAGAAATTACTTGGCCACCTGCTTCTTTGTAGCAATGAAGAAACTGGGGTCCACAGGAGTTAAGTGAATTCATTGCCCAAGGTCACATAAATAAGGAATGACTATGGTAGGATTTGAACACAGGTGCTCTGCTTCTAAATACATTGCAAACTTCACTGTTCCATTGCTAATCAGTACTGAAGCTTCAATGAGAGCTTGCTGTTTGCTCAGCACCGAGCTTTCAGCCTCTCACAGTTCTGTGTCATCTTCAAGGTAGCAGAGCCCCAGGGTCAGGATTCCCACAATTCCCTCGGCCTGGCCCTTGCTTATCAGAATGTGTTTTCTTGCTTTGTTTAGGAAATTCTGGACTTAGGTGTGCGCATATACATTCATGCAAATAAACTGACAGTGATTTTTATTCTTTACCATTGGGAGTCAAAAGTCCTGTTGTTCTCCACATTTATTGCCTCTGCTTTTTGCTAGGAATGCCAATAAACAGGTTTATAGCCAATTTCTCATGCCATGTGGTGCTGGCACTAAGATAAAATAAGGGTAACAGTTTCTTAGGAACATAAATCCTTCCCAAATTGATTCATTACTCTCTGCCTCTGACTTCAGGGACAAGTATAGGCAGCCTGCCCAGGAAGCCTAAGGCAGCCAGTTAGTTCAGTCTTAAGGGTCAATTAGAACACACACTGCAAATGCCCTTGTCCTACAGTTCAAAGACTTTTAGTCAAATAATTCTGGAGATAGGCTTGAGAGCCTACACCAGGAATAAACCTGTGGACTATGGCTTTTATTAAAGAGGTAGAGGAGCATGGGTACTACCACTTCTTCCTGCTTGCTCCATATGGACTTGCTGTGACTGGATAGTAATCGTATCTGATGGTGAAATGAAAAAAGAGAAGTTTAAGATGAAATCCAGATACTTGGAGAAGGTATTTCTTTTATGGATCTCTTCATATGCTCCTGGATGACATGGAAATTTACAGGGGCATCAGACACACATGCAGCAGTGTAGGGTTTACATTTCTTGTACGTAGTAAACATAATACTCTTTGTAATATAGTTCTTTTTGTATTCATTGCATTCTTCTGGCTGACTGAAGGCTCTGAGAAAGGCTGGGGATGTATCTTATTCATAGGAGAGCCTTAGTAAATGCGTAGTAGTAGTAGTAGTAGTAGTAGTAGTAGTAGTAGTGGTGGTGGTGGTGGTGGTGGTGGTGGTGGCAGTAATAGTAGTAGTTATAGTACTAGTAGCAGTAGTGGTAATGGTGGTAGTAGTGGTGGTGGTAGTGATAGTGGTAGTAGTAGGGGTAGTTGTAGTACTAGTAGCAGTAGTGGTAATAATGGTGGTAGTGGTGGTGGTAGTAATAGTGGTAGTAGTAGGGATAGTTGTAGTACTAGTAGCAGTAATAGTAGTAGTTATAGTACTAGTAGCAGTAGTGGTAATGGTGGTAGTAGTGGTGGTGGTAGTAGTAGGGGTAGTTGTAGTACTAGCAGCAGTAATAGTAGTAGTGGTGGCGATTATAGTATTAGTAGTGAGAGGAGCAGTAGTGACAATTGTATTATTGTTATAGCTGACACCAGACCAGTTTGACTACAGTATTCCATATAAGCCTCACGCTAACCCTAGGAGGAAGGTCTCACAGTTATTATTATCCTGATTACACTAATAAAGTAAGATGACAGAGACTCAGAGAGGTTATGTGACCTCTCCACAGTCATATAGATAGTCAGTATTACAGGCAATATTTGAATCAAGATTTTCCTTAAAATAAGTCCAGCACTTGGTCTGCTATGTCACTTCTTTTAGGCACTAAGCTTGGTCTGTTTGTTCCCAAGGGGTAGAACTAGCAGCAATGAGTGGGAGTTGCAAATTTAGTCTTGATGAATTTCCCTACAATCACAGCTGTCCCTAAGAAGAATGAGTCTTCTGGGGAGAGAGAGAGTTCTTCCTCATTAGAGGTCTTGGAGCAGGGGCTGGATGCCCACTTTGGGGGGTGCTCTGGGGGGATTCTTCGCATGTAGATGGGACTGCATGACTGCTTAAGTCTTATGCAACTCTGAGATGCTGTGATTTTGCAATTCTGTGAGCCTCTTACTGAATTAAATTATATGTTGGGTTATTGTCTTGAGAATATTATTGAATCATTAGCATAATTTAATTCCTTTGCTACTGTTGTTGTTCAGTCATGTCTGACTCTTCATGACCCCATTTAGGGTTTTCTTGGCAAACATACTGGAGTGGTTTGCCATTTCCTTCTCTAGCTCATTTTCCAGATGAGGAAACTGAAGCAAGCAGGGTTAGGTGACTTGCTCAGGGTTACACAGCCAGTAAGCATATGAGAGCAGATTTGAACTCAGGTCTTCCTGACTCCAGGCCCAGAACTTTACTCATGAATCACCTATCTGTCCCTAATTTAATTTAATTTAATTTTAATCTAATTTAATTCCTGCCTCTTTTATATTCTGGAGGCCACATGAGAAAGAACAAGAAAGATCAGGAAGAAAGGGACAGTGAGGTTTGGACAACACAGCTGAAATATGAATATATTGGCAATGGCTGAAATCATGGTTGGTATCCTCAAGTTCTGAAGTCAGGCTTGAAGAACATCTCAACTTGCAAAAAAGGGAAATTTGGTCTTCTAGAGCCATCAGCCTGGAAAATTATTCCATATGCTCCCAGAGAATCATCGAACGCAAGAGCTGATAGAAGAATTTAAGAGTCATCCTAGTCCACTGCTTTGACTTTTGGGATGGGGACTGGATGTGGGCTTTGGTGGCATACAGGAGTCCTTAGTAAGGAAGCTTCCATGCCCCCTGAAATTTGCTGAGAGATTAAGTGACATACAGGATTCACACAGCAGCGTCAGAGGCGAGATTTGAAGGCAGGAGATCCTGACTCTATCCACCACATCACTTCGTCTCTTCTTACTTTTGTTTTAAAGATTAGAAAACTGAGATCCCAAGAGGCTCAAAATCACAGAGCTGTTTAGTGGCAAGTGGTGCCAGAACTTCAGACTTGATCAAGGACTTTCCTATAGTCACTTAGCTTGTTCTGTTTCATACTCTAGTTATTTGTGTCGTTGTCACATCATCCCTATGATATTGGAAGCTACCCAAAGGTGGGGAAGATCTCCTTCTGCCCTTCATCCCTCAAGTCCAAGACCTTTTTATACAAATGTGATTTTGACCACTGATCCAGGTCCAAATAGTGGGATCAGGTGGTTATGTTTCTATATCTTTTTACACAGTGGTATAACTAAGTGGAACGGTAGATAGAATGCCAGACCTGGAGTAAAGACCTGATTTCAAATTTGGCCTCAGACACTTACTAGTTGTGTGATCCTGGGCAAGTCACTGAACTGCTGTTTGCCTCAGTTTCCTCATCTGTAAAATAACCTGGAGAAGAAAATAGCAAACTACTCCAGTATCTCTGCCAAGAAAACCCCAAATAGGGTCACAAAGAGTCAGACACAACTGAAAACAAACAAAGAGCAGCAAAACAATGAATAGTGAAATAAACACAGGAGTCAGGAGGCCTGGTTTCAAGTTCCAGCTCTGCCAATCATTAGTTATGTGACCTTAGGCAAGTTGAAGAACTTCTCTGGGCCTTGGTTTTCTCACTTATAAAATGAGAATATTGGGAGTTAGAGGATATTTAAGCTTCCTCCTGGAGAGAAAATTCTGATTCTGTGAGCACGAGGACACTTTCTGCCTATCTCACCAGGTCACTGTGAAAAGAAATTAGACAGTGGCAATAAAATGATAGTATCTCCTCGGAGAAGGGGATGATGTAAACACAAGTGATCATTGTTACTGCTATTCTTATTTATTATTTACTAATGATTCTTTTAAACATCCCTTTGGAGCACAAATTTTCCCCAGTAAAGTCAGCCACAGAAGAGTGAATATGGCTTGCTTAGAGACTCAGACCCAGAGTAGATTCATGAGTCAAGATCACAGAACCTTAGTAGGAGAAGGGGCTTCAGAGGCCATCTAGCCAAATTTGTGGCCTGATATGAATCCCCTCAACAGCTGCTCTGACCAATGATCATCTAACTTCTGCCTGAAGACCTCCAATGACAGACAACTATTTCCTGAGGCAGCCTAATCTACTGTTGGCCAACTTCAATTATTAGGAAACTTCCTTTTATTGAGCAAAACTCACCTTCCCCATTTGTCCTTCTTCTCTACTCCCATTTGTTTAGGGCCAAGACAAAAACAAATCAAATCCCTCTTCCACATGACAAAGTTCTTGACTTTTAGTGCCCTGCTCCCCGAGTAGGCCTCTGTGGCCTTCCATCCTGGGGTACTTGGCCTATAAGCTTTAAATAAAGGCATTCTTGGAAAGAATGGTTGATTGACATGACTCTTCTTTATGAAAAAGAGGAAATTGTAGCTTGGAAAACAAAATATTGAGGGGAACCATTAAAAAAGTCTACTAAACTCTTTCAAAAACATCGAGGTTCTGAAGCTTAGCTCAGACAGAGGCAGAAATTCTTTGGAGAAATGTCTATAAAAATGAGGAGTGAGGACAGGTTATTGATAACTCCTGCATTATATAGAGAGGCAGAAGGAAACTCAGAGACCATCTAGTTTAACCCACTCATTTTACAGCTGAGGAAACTGAGGACCAGAGAAACTAAATGATTTGCTAAAGGTCACCCAGGTGTTAAGCATCAGAAGTGGGATTTGAAGCCAGATCTTTTCTCTAGACTATTGGTCTTCCACATCGTACATGTAGCATAGTAAGATTTGCAAAGTGATTTTCTCATAAAAATGAAGTGAAGTAAGGAGTAGAAGAATTATTATTTCCACTTTACAAAGAAGGAAACTGAGTCTCTCAGTATTAAAGTGACTTACCCAAGTTGATACAGCTGGTAAATTTCTGATATGGAGTTTGAACCTGAGTCTTCTCATTCTAACCTTTGCACTCTTTTACCTATGTCCTATAGTCTCTTTGGCGGTCGTGCTGTATATATATTTTTTTCTACTTCAAGTAATTTTTCAATTACATGTTAGTTCTTTTAACATTTGTTTTTAAAAATTTTGAGTTACAAATTCTTTTCCTCCCTCTTCTCTCCCGACATTGAGAGGGCAAGCAATTTGATATAGGTCATACATTTGCAGTTATTCAAAACATATTTCCATATTAGTTATGTTGCAAAAGAAGACCCAGATTCCATCGCCTCTCCAAATAAAGTAAGTTAAAAAAAGTATTCTCCAGTCTGTCTTCAGATTCCATCAGTTCTTTCTCTGGAGGGGGATCATGTCGTACATAGTAAACATGGAAAGACCTCTGAGGTCATCGAGTGTAACACACTGCATATTTTAAACATGCCACACGATTCCAAGCATCTTTCCAAAGTAAAATGATGGACTTGAAATAACTCTGTGATTACCCAAGTTAGAACTAGTTTAAAGGACACAGTATTAAATGTACCCTGATCATTTACAAATGATTTTTCTTTCTCTGGTGGTACTACAGTATTTAATGCCAAGAGGTTTCATTCTTCCATGGCAACTCCCTACACCATCCTATGGAGGGGTGGGGATGGAAAATGCTACCATCTTGCATAGTAGGCCTGTAGGTATGAAGAGTTATATGCACTGGAAGAATGGGAGCAAATAGATCAAATAGAAAATGTGAATAAAAGCAATATAAGGGAGGGAGGCGGAAGTATGTCTAAGGTAGAACACCATGAATGCCTGGTAAATGACTTATGTGATTCGTAAGAAGCCTGGGACAGCTGCTCTTCTTGCAGAGGGTCAGCAGAGTGACACTCACACGGCTATGTGCCCCTCAAGGACAACTACCTTCTTTAGCTGACACATTATTATTCTGAAATATTTAATTTGTTGTGAACCAGCTAGTAGCGGATGTAAAGGACCAGATGATGTTTGATAAATCTGTTGGACATTTCTTTAGAGAAGAAAGAAGCTGCTAAAATCAGAACCAGAATTCAAAGAGACCTTTGAGGCATCAGGGAACACCAGATCCAAGATTACACTTGGTGAGAGAGCTGACAGTGGAAGACCTCCAGTGGAGACAAGGAAAGGGGGTGAGAAACCACTAACTTCTTAAGGGAAGATCCAACTTGTGTGTTACTTATTAAGTGTTAGAAAGTATTTTTTTCCCCTCTCCCCTGTAACTAAGACTTAGTCTTCCTCTCTTGCACTTTCTACCCATTTGGTCTTGCATCTCTTCTGCAGGACAAAGCACAGTGAACCGGACACTGGACTTGGGAAGAACTGGAGTTAGGAAGACCTGGGTTCAGATCCTGCCTTAGATTCTTGCTGGCTGTGTGACTCTGGGCAAATAGCTTAAACTCTCTATGCCTCAGTTCCCTCATCTGTAAAATAAAGAGTAGGGGAAAATAGACTTGGTGGCCTTGAATTTTCCTTTTAGCCCCAAATATTTGATCTTTTAATCCCTGTTCAATTCTTCTCCAGATAAATGCCTTTATTTGCTTTAAATGATCCTTTGTGGAAAGATTTCTAGTTCTTTAGCCAGCCTGGTTGCCCTCCTTTGGCTGTGTTCTAGTTTGTCTACATCTATCTTCAAGTATAGTGCCCAAAACTGAATATGACATTCCAACTGTGTCCTGACCGGGTCAGGTGCTGTAGGACCATCATCTCCCTAGGTCTGCATATTGTGTATCTTTTAATGTAAGCAAGGAGATCTAGGTAAACACCTTGATTGTGGATATTGGAAGGACAGATATGACTAATGATAATTTGCATGCAAAAAGTGGTAAAAAAAAAAAGATACAATCCCTAAAATGTATTATTGGGAAAGGAAGTGGGCTGGGCAAGTCCTGTGAGTGGGAGATGACGGACAGCCTGAGGGTTATACAGGTAGCCACAGAAGGCTGAAAGACCTAGAGGAAGCTCTCCATGGTGTTGGGTAGATATTCTATGGAGGATTTATGGGAGAATGCAGATAAGCACACATGAGAAGGCTTAGCAAAGTTGCAAGCCATTAGAGGGAAGAAAAACCATGACTATTGTCATAGCGAAGTTATAGGAAGGAGAATAGAAATAAAAAACAACAGCTGACCTAGAGCTCTCCAAAGTTGGCCAAAATGTTTTATGTATATTCTTATATTTGAGTCTTGCAATATAGTTCTAGGATGCTGGTACTGTGAATGTTGTTATCCCCATTTTTATAGATGGGGAAATGGAAGCTCAGAGACAGTAAGTGATGCAGCAAGTAAGGATAAGAGGTAAGATTTGAACCTAGGTCTTTCTGACCCCAGGTCCAGCACTCTATCCTCTATACCAAGTTTTCTCTCAGTAATGTCCTTGCAAGGACTTTAGAACACTAAGAAGAAATGTCTGTGTGAACACAAATTGTAATCATCCATTTATAGGACTGGAAGTGACCTCAACAGGTCATCTGATTTCTGCCTCAGTGTAAAATTTCTAATAGGACCCTTTCAGACAGAGGAAAACCTGTTCTTGTTATTTTGTTTTTCCAGTTCTTCATGTTGCCATGCAAGGCATGTGGGTGGCAATCTTTGGCTCTCTCCCTTGTTCCTAAGGTTGGCAAGGAATTGAGTGTGATACAGGCACCAGCGCTTTTCCTTCTTCCAGGGGGAGGGCACACCTCCCATAACTCTAGTACTTTGCATGAGAAAGGAATAAAGGGATCCAGGTAGAATTTAATGTAGCTCTGTTCAGCTGAGAAAAGCCTACTTACGTCTCTAAAGCTGCTAATGAATAGGTTTGGGCAAGTTTACGAGTTCCATAGCCAAAATAACCTCCTCTGCATTTGGAATTCCAGAATTCCAGAGATCAAAGGGACCTTAGCGATCATCTAATTCCCTCTCTCCCAGCCCAACCTTGTACATTCTATAGATGAAGAACAAAAAAGAAAACAAGTGACTTTCCCAAGACTGTATAGATAATAGGTGTCAGGGTTGGTTCTCAAAGCCATGTATCCTGACTCCACGATCAGTACTGTTTCCACTTATTGTGGGGGCTGCCTTTCACTCCCAGACCCTCTCTGCCCCAAGCCCAACAATGAAAAGGGAGGTTTGAAGTGAGTCCATCTTATCTTTGACCTGGTCATTTTAACAGTCTCCACCCAGCAAAAATATCCTATGAAAGTACTGTGATTAAAAATGCTATTCAAATAGAAAAAGACAGCTTGGTGGAAGTGGAAATGGCTGTGGACCTGGATGGAGTCCAATGAACCTGAGCTTAAATCTGGCCTCAAACACTTTCTAGCTGTGTGATCCTGGGCGAGTCACTTAACCTCTGTTTGCCTCAGTTTCCTCATCTGTAAAATGGTGATAATAATAGCACCTACCTTCCAATATTGTTGTGAGGATAAAACAAGATCTTTGTAATCTGATTAGCACAAGGCCTGGCACATGCAGGTGCTATAGAAATGCTTATTAAAAAAAGAAAATAGAAAATTTTAAGAAGGCTTAAATAGCGCTGAAAGTAGATAATATTCTAATACCACATTACAGTTGATCAGTCCATAGAACACAATTAATATTCAACCTGAGTCGGGTGCTTTATTTTTGTCACGACATCAGTGACAAAAACACTTCAATTTCATCACCATTTTCACTTACTAGGCTGCCTTTCACTCTCAGATCTGCTCTACCCCTAGCCCTAAAATGAAAAAGGCTTCTGTCCTAGATACATTTCGTAGAAGCTGTTCTAAAAATCTTAGCACAGCTTACTTTTGGGACACCTTGTATAATTTCTTCTCAGAATACTACTCCACAGCTAACTCCACAAATCCCAAGGTACGACTACATAATAAACAAGCTAGACAAAAGGCTGTGCAATCAGCATATTTCAGCATGGCGGAAAGAACTCTGGTCTTCAAATAAAAAAAATGAGGGTTCAAATCCTGTCTTTCCCACTTACAAGTGGGAGCAAGTTGCTTAGCCCCCTCAGGTAGTGGTGGTGGGACAACTTGGATTGTGTGTGGAAGGGGTGACATGTCATAAACAGAAATAATTACAAACCTAGGTAATTTGAGGTAAAAAAGAATGCCAATGATTTCGGGAATCCAGGAATTCCTCACAAAGGAAGAGTCAACTAAGAACACACCAGCTAGCATTTAGAGCCCTTTGAGGTTCTTGAATGAAGACCAGCATTACGAGAAGTGATGATGAGGGGGGAGTGTGTCAACCCCATAAGGAAAAATGACTGCATCCTATCTGACCAGGTGCTATATTTAATTGAGTATTGTCTTTAAAACATAATAATACCAAGCCAGTCATCATTTTTACAGTAAATCATTTCAACAAGCAGCCCAGATGCTTTGGCTTCTTACTCTGAATGCAGTGTTTCCCTAGAGGATCATCTGGGAGAAGTGTATTGCCTTGCAAGAGAATAAAGTAAATGAAGGTAAAGATGAAACTTAATTGGGTGTGATTTAAAGGGATTCCAGATAAAGACAGAGAACTACAAAGGGCAAAATACAAAAGAACTCTGGGGAGAAACAACTTTTCCCTCCCCTGAACTCTCCTGTAGTTCTTTTAGGATAGTAATAAAGAGAATTTTGAGGAGCTTTCTCCCTTTCCTTTCAATTTCAATCCTGACCCTATGAAGATCATGGGAAGGGGGAAGGGAACAAGCATTTCTTAAGCACCTTCATGTGCCAGGCACTGTGCTAAGTGTTTTTACAAATCTGATTTTTATTTGATCATGGAAATGGCAGCAATAGCATTTGGATCTGGGGCCTCTGTTAAAAACATGGAATGGACAAGTCATTAAAAAATAGCTATGCTTCCACTTTGGAATATGCTACACGAATTGTGCCTGCTGGCTTTCTGATGTTTAAACTTGGCGTTGTTTAAATTTGATTCCTCAGAGAATAGCAAAGGGACAAGAGATCAGATCAGGACATGAGAGAAGCTGTTATGTTTCATTCTAAAACAATCAGTCATTGTAACCTGCATGATTAACTCAGGATTTTATTGAAGAGGCTACCGCTGGATCTTATCTTATGGCTTTAAAGCAGCATCAGATTCAGTGCTACTGCTGCAAGCTACGGAGGACAAAGAAGAGGAGAAGGCAATAAAAGGCAAACAGGATCTTCAGCATCTCCAGTGAAGGATTAAATTTATTTTTGTACTTACAATAGCAGTGGGGGTTGCAGCCAACACGCAGTACAGCACAAGAGGCGAGATGAAGCTTTCTTCTTCCGTCCCAGGGTAAGGCTTCATCAAGTCTCCGTCCTGACAGAAGAAGCCTTGGATATGCACCTGGAAAGTGTCAGTACACTCAAAGTAGTAGGCGAGTAGAACGGTCCCAGCCATGATGACGAGCTGAAAATAGAGCATGATCACACACACACACACACGTTAGTCGCTGTTGCCTTGTTTCTTAGTTGCTTTCACCCCACAGGGCAGGCTCCCTACATCGCTCAGCATGATGAGAGTGCATGTGCTTGACTGTGCCTGTGCTCAGGCATGGGTGTGCCTGTGTGTATGTATGTGCGTCTGCCTTGTAACATCTGTTAAGTAACACTAATGCAGGTCTATGTTGTCTAGGAAGAGGAGTCCAGACACTTCTGACATGGCCCTGAGCTTCTGAAGCTACTTCTTAGGATGTCTAAAAGGCTGACAGGACAGTTAGTGACACTATTGGAGTTGGCAAGATGTCCAAGTGAGATCACTGCACAAACGATTTTCCTTTTCCCCAATATGGGCTTTGCCTTGATACCAAAATGTTTTTCTATGGAGGAGCTAAAAATCCTTTGTAGAAGCTACACCCTTATCCTTCCTTTCACATCTCTGATAATGTTTTTGGGGGAGAGGCATAGATGAATGATTCTTTAATAGATTCAGAAACACAATTATATGTGAGGTACTTGTAGGGCTGAAGTTAGGGTACATGTAAAATGTACCCAGTACTGACAGTGCTGCTAACAAAGGGTCAATTAGCACCATAGGAGTCCCACCTATGTAGGGTCTGCTTTTTGGTTATCAGGTTGGAAGAACAGTGGCTATCAAAGGTAAGGAGATCACAGGTGGGTCAAGACTGTGTTGTGGCATCGACAGTATCAGAAGGGGGAGGATTGGTGGCTACTTTGGGTGGAGGAAGGCTGGACTGAGTAGATGGGGCACAGGATGCAGAAGATAATCAATCAACAAGTATTTATTAAATGGCTACTACATTCCAGGCATTGTGCTAAGTGCTGGGGATAGGAAGACAAAAATCTTGCCCTATTAGGGGAGATGAATACATCTATGTATATGTGTAAGTATACATTCACACAGATACACAGAAACACACATATCTATCTATCTATCTATCTATCTATCTATCTATCTATCTATCTATCTATCTATCTATCTATCACAGAGTAATTTTTTGGTGGGAAGGGGTCTAGCAGTTGGGGAATTAATCAGGAATGTCTTAAAGTAGAAAGTGATGTTTGAGCTATCTAGAAGGAAGTGGTGGAGGGGAGGAGTGAGTATATTTTCGGTATGGAAACAGCCAATGGAAAGATATGGACATGGGAAGTTGAATATTGTGTGAGGAAGAGTGAGGAAGTTAGTTTGACTGGACCATAGATTGTGGGAAGGAGGGTAATGTATAATAAACCTAAAGGATATGTTGTGACCAGGTCATGAAGGGCTTTAAATACCAAACAGAGGAATTTACATCTGATTCTAAAGGCAACAATGAGTCAGTGGAGTTTATGCCTAAGAGAGTGACATAAGCAGCCCTGTACTTTAGGAGACATAAGTCACATTTAGTCTTTCATTCATTCAGCAAATGTTTATTAAGTATTTACTGTGTGCTGATTACTGTGACAATTTCTGTGGAAGATATAAAATTTATATGACATGACCCTTATTCTCATAAAGCTTGGAGTCTAGAAGGGAGAGTCAGACACAAATATAAATTGACTTTAATACACAGTATTACTTCAGATAGGCTAAATCAAAGTACTCTGTGAAGTCTGGAGGGAAGAAGGTCTTTATTTACAGGGAGGATCAAGGAAATCTTTGAGGAAGATATGGCATTGAGTTGGTCTCTAAAAGATGAGTAGGAATTCCATAAGACAAGACAAGGAAGGATGTTTGAGAGATAAAGAATAATGTCAACAAAGACATGGAGGTGAGGAAGTGCAACATTTCTCTATACCCACCCAGGCCATTTTCAAACAAGCTACTTTGTAGTATGTCTGATCTACCCAGCAGCTGTGCAGTTGACTTTTTGAACCAAAATGCAGGAATTTACATTTATTCTTAAGAAATTTAATCCCATTTAGCTTATCATCCTAGCCTCTTAATATCGTGTTGTTCCCAATTCTGTCATCTGAATGATTGGTATCATCAACAAATTAGATGAAATTATTGCCAGAGCATGACAAGCTACTAGCTTTTTTTTGGAGGAGGGGAGGCAAGGCAATTGGCGTTAAGTGACTTGCCCAAGATCACAGAGCTAGTAAGTGTGTCAAGTGTCTGAGGTCAAATTTGAGCTCAGGTCCTCCTGACTCCAAGGCTGGTGCTCTACTCATTGTACCACCTAGCTGCCTCAAACTACTAGGTTTTACAAATGCAATTACCTCTGCATGGAATGTCCTCTTTCCTTTTTTGTCATCTTTTGTAATCGTCTCCCTTAAGTAATAACGGAGACTTAAATGACACTTTTGGTTTACTTTGGCTTTATAGACAGTGCCTTGCTCATAGTAGGCATTTAATCCAAACTGGACTACTATCTGTCCCCAAGACACTCCCCTACTTCCATGTCTCCATTGACACTATTCTTTATCCCTCAAACATTCTCCCTTGTCTTCTCCCAAAGAATTCTTACTCATCCTTTAAGTTTGTTGAATTACCTAATTTGATCATAAGCATGTGAGGTAAATAGTGTAAATATTGCTCCCTTTTATAGAAGAAAAACTGAGACTCAGAGAGGTTAAGTGACTTACTCAGGGTCATATAATTAGTAAGTGGTAGGGCCAGAACTCAAATTCAGGTCTTCAGACTCTCAATTCAATGTTTCTTTGCCTCCCACTTCTCTGTCGTGAGTCCATCCTCCAAAAAGCCCATCTTCCTAGCTTAGGTAGTCTTTCTATTTCTCTCTTGGAACTCAGGTAGTATATATATATATATATGTCTCTGAACATCTCTAATCTCACCCTCAAATTTCCTGCGCTTTTCTGTCTTCTCTACATTTATATCATAATTTATTATTTGTGTATGTTTTATTCTCTTTACTAGATTATATTTGAGAGTTTTCTCAAAAGTAGGGGCTATGTCATTTTTTTTAATTTTCAAATCCCCAAGACTGAGTACAGTGCCAAACACATAAAAGGTGTTAAATCCATTTTTGTAGAACTGAATCTATAGTTATTTATTTATTACAGGCTATTCCTCTGTCAGGTATAAATGACTGATGTTACAACTAGCAATTCATTTTATCACTTCAAGAAATTAGTTGAAAAAAATTTTTTCCTCACAGGCAATTAATAGTGAAGGAGGGGCAATCATAGCTGCATGGAAACAGATAACCAGATTTTTATCTTTTGCTATAATTCTTCCTTGTAATTTATATACGGCATTTTAAATAATGCTGTTAGTCATATAATTTCTGATTGTACTGGATTTGGCAAGTCAAACTGGTCAAAGCAATGAGACCCAGCATTGTGTAGTAGAAAGGATGCTGAATTTGTAGGTGACTGTGTGATCTTGGATAAGTTACTTAAAGTCTTAATTCCCACCTCTACAATCTCTTTTAACTCTAAATCTATAGTCCTTGAATCACAATAGTTGAAAGAGAGAAGGTAGACAATCCTGAGTGACTATATTGATCATGAATCAGCCAAAATTCAATTCCCAGTATCACAGAATCTCTGAGCTCAGTAATCTAGTCCAACCTTAGCAAGAATCCTCTTTATAGCATACCTAGCAAGTGGTCATTCCGTATTTACTCAAAAATCTCCTGTGAGGGGAATCCCATTGCTCATTAAGGCAGCCCATTACAATTTGTATAATTCGGTTACAAAGTTTTTCTTTAAATCCAACCTAAATCTGCCTCCTTGCAACTTCAGTTCATTATGCCTAGTTCTGCCTCCTGGGGCTAAACAGAAAAGCCTAATTCTTATTTCATAAGACAGCCCTTTAAATACTTAATATACAGCTATCATATCCTCCCTAATTCTTCTCTTCTTCAGGCTCAACATTGCCTTCAGCTCATCATAAGATGACACGGTCATATCTTCCTTTAACTCTCCCTTTCTACTGAGAATAAAACCAACTATTCTTCATGGTTTAGATAGGGGCAGAATTAAATAGAGGTGACACAAGAGATTATGTCAGGGGGTGGCACAGCTCTCTAGGCATCAATAATGGTAGCTCTACATAGCAGAGGTGAGTTGTTGTTTAACCTTGAAGCTGAAACTGATGATGGGATCGGAAGTCTCAATGTCTCTAGCCAGCTGGTCAATTATGCCAAGACACCCTATTAGGACACCAGTAGGACCACAAACTTGTGCACATTACACATCTCATTTCTTTTTCTTTATATCATAGCTTTGAATGTGTATGGTTTCCAATGTGAAAATGAGATTACTAATAAAATCGTGCAAATGCTTGAAGTCATGAAAGTTAAACATGAATGTGGAAGATTGGCTGTATATGCACACCCAATTGTGCATAGAAATCTCTTTTACTCAATAGGGAAATAGGAGAGGAAAGAGATAAGGAAAAGGGGGAGAGAGTGAAAGGGAGGGTAGATTAAGGGAGGCAGTGATCAGAAGCAAAACAGCCTTTTGAGGAGGGACTTGATAAAGAGAGAGAAGGATAGAAGAAACTGGAATGGAGGAAAATACATAGTTAATAATTATAACTATGAATGTGAATCAGATGAAATAACCCATAAAAAGAAAGCAAGTAGCAGAATGGATTAGAAATTAGAATCTAACATTATGTTGTTTACAAGGAGAATACTTGAAACAGAAAGGCATATACGGAGTTAAAATAAAAGGGCTAGAGCAGAATTGGATATACTTCAGCTAAAGTTAAAAAGGAAAGGCTAGTAAACATGATCTCAAACAAAGCAAAGGCAAAAACAGACTTAATTAAAAGAGATAGTCAGGGAAACTATATTTTGCTTAAAGTTACCATAGACAATGAAGTAATATAAAAACATTTAAGAGTAAGTTTTCCTGATAAATGGGTTATTTCTCAAACATCTAAAGAACTGAGTCAAATTTATAAAAATAAGAGCTATTGCCCAATTGATAAATGGTCAAAGGATTTGAACAGGCAGTTTTCAGAAGAACCCAAAGCTCTCTATAGTCATATAAAATGCTCTAAATCAGCATTTATTAAACTGTGGGTCAAGACCTCATACAGGGTTGCAAAAAACTTGGTAACAGTGAAAGGTTTATGAATGCATAACGACCAAAAATTAATTCAGAATCAAATGTGTAGTGAATCTGAAGTGTTTCTGGCAGCACTTGCCCGTGTTGCATTGTGCAGCTTCACTGCAGCATTAGTTCTGAACACAAAACGTGTGCATTTTGCCCTGTGCATGTCCTTGGTCCATGAATACCAATGAATGCTGCTGAAACCAAGAAGGGGTCACAAGTGGAAAAAATTTAAGAAGCCCTGCTCCAAATCAGGTACAATTATGAACTGGTCCAACCATGCTGGAGAACAATTTGGAACTATGCCCATAGGGCTATAAAACTCTGCATACCCTTTGACTGAGCAATGTCACTACTAGATTTGTAGCCCAAAGAGATCAAAGAAAAAGGAAAAGGACCCGTGTGTATAAAATATTTATGGAAGTTTTTTTTGAGGTAGCAAATAATTGGAAAGTGAGAGGATGCTCATCAGTTGAGGAATGGTCAAACGTGTTGTGGCAGATGATTGTGACGAAGTACTGGTGTGTTATAAGACATGACTGTGGGGCTAGTTTAAGAAGGAAAAAATGTCGAGACATATATGAACCGATGCAAAATGAAGTGAGAAGAACTGAACGATCATTGTGCACAGTAATGGCAATGTTATAATGATGATGATCAACTGTGAAAGACTTGGCTACTCTGATCAATACAATGATCCAAGACAATTTCAAAAGACTTGTGATGGAAAATGCTATCCACCTCCAGAGAACTGATGAACTCTAAGTGCAAACTGAAGTATACTTTCCTTGCTTTCTTTATTTTTCTTGCTGTTTTGGCAATACGACTAATATGGAAATATGTTTTGCATAATTTCACATATATAATTCATATCATATTGCTTGCCTTATCAATAGGTAGGGGAGGAGTTGGTAGAAAGGGAGAGAATTTGGAACTTAAAATTAAAAAAGAATGCTTAAAATAAAGAAATAATTTAACAAATAATGGTAGCTCTTCCTGTATCCCTGACTTATAGGGCTGCATCAATAAACTAGTGAGTATATAGAGGAGTCCTTCTTCTTTTATATCCTATTCCATTATGACCTTCTTTCATTAAAAAGACAAATGTATCTCTTCCATTTACAGAGAAATCAAAATAAAGGACTTCTATTCTAATTCTGTCTTATGACATAGCCTCTTGATGGACTGACGATGCCTTACAATCAAGTACCAACATCCTTGTTTCTTCATTTTCCTAGGTCTATCATTCATTACTTCTTTTCACCAGCATGTGTCACAGTTGTCTACTTGTACATCTGTACCTACAGGCACTGTTGCTTTCCCCTGACTGATGTTTTTAATGATTCAGGAGGGAGCCATGCTGTTAGGTGTCACTTAAGCAGATGGTGAAGTCCCATTGGGGCCCCCAGGGTTGTATGGTTGCAAGGAAGTTTGAAGGGGTCAATAGGCATTGTAAAAAGAGCAACTGTGAGTGGTAGAGAAAGACGAGAGGAAGCAAGTGTGTGGAAAATTAAACACAGATGTCTCTTACGGGGTAGGAAAATAATGCGTCATGAAAAGAAAGGGAAAATATTAGATCCTTGCTATTCCCTAAGGATTAAAAAAAGAAACAGCCTACTATATCTTTAATCTTCTTAAAATTAATGACAAAGGAAGTTTAGGCAGATCACAGGTCTCTTGCTACATTTGTTATTATGGTTTCATCTAGACTCTAATGGGAGAAAAAGCAGAGAGCAGCTAAAAACAAGGAGAAAGGAAAATTTTAAAAAAGACAAAAAGGTGAGAGGTCAGACAGAATATAACATTCTATTGGAAAATGAAACCCCTTAGTCATAGATAGTGAAAACAGAGCTTCCAAATGATCTAATTCAGGCAATAGTACAATCGAATAGTAGAGGTCTGAGAAGTGTGAGTGTATGTACTTGAATAGGGTTAGAGCAAAAAATTCCACACTGTGGCAAAACCTGAGTCCAAAAGACCCTGTTCTTTCCTATGGAAGTTGTCTTTTTTTTTAAATCTCAGTTTGATTAGGCGTTAGCCCAACACACCTCAATCAACTATCACCTACATATTTGGTGATGATCATGTTTCTATTCCAAGCTAAAATTTTCAAGGTATACTGCAGAATTTTAAGACATGGTCCCCATTCAAAAGGAGGTTATAGTCTAGTTGAGAAGACAGTACTAACATACATGAAATACCTAGGATCAATACAAGACAAAGCTAAAGACTTAGGTTAATTGTGGGATATAGACGCAGAATACCACAAAGAGGAAAGATAGGACAAAAAGTGTTGAAGTAATGGGATAAAAGTTTATGAACTTAAGATAGGTCTTGAAACAATTCCAAAAGACTCATGATGGAAAATGCTATCCATATCCAGAGGAAGAACCATGGAGTCTTAATGCAGATCAAAGCATACTATTTTCTCCATGTTTTTTCTTTCTTGTGTTTTTTTCCTTTTGTTCTGATTCTTCTTTCACAATATGACTAATGTGGAAATATGTTTAATGTGATTGTATATGTATAGCCTGTATTGCTTGCCATCTTGGGGAGGGGTATGGGGAGAGAGGGAGAAAAAATTTGGAACTCAAAATCTTATAAAAGTGAATCTTGAAAACTATCTTTACATGGAATTGGAAAAAAATAAAATACTATTAAGTAGAAAACGATAGGTCTTAAAAATGGCTAGGATTCGTACTCAGGATGGTAGTTTTTATTTTCAGAGCCTCTTCTAAGGATCACTTTGTTTCCATCATATCTGGTTTGTTTTGTGAGTGCCCAGTTCAGTGTTATGCATACACATAAATGTGAAAGTTTTTGGAAGGCAAGTCTATGTGCATAGAGGTCTGTTTACTAACTAGTAAAGATAGGTAACTGTATTTCTGTAGGGCAAACAGTTGTGAGGGTGGAAAGCTAGCTGTTGTGTACCCTCAGTATCTCTATCATTCTCAATGGAGAACTGGAGGATGGAGCAAAGAACCCCCCTTGCTCCCCATCCAAGCCTCTAAAGAAGGAGTTTCAGGACTTCATGGCTCTTTGTTCCATTTCTGAGTTTCCCTCCAAGGAGGTTCCAATCCTCTAAGCTGCACTACACTACAAACACACACACACACACACACACACACACACACACACACACACAAATGATTCAAACTTCCACTTCCTGTTTCTCACATTTAATTCAAGGCTATAATGTGCACAGCTCAAAAGGCCCATTTCTTCACCCAGCTCCAGGATCCCATGAACCTTGACTGAATTTTCTAAACTTCTTTCCAGTTCCATCTCATTGAAATGAGGAGAATGAGTGGGGCATGCCGATGCTGTGGAAGGAAACTTGCTTCAGGAGGCTCGTGGGAAGTAGGGAGGGAATCTTTAGACCAAGAATTATGTCCTTGTCTGTCTGGCTGAGCTTAGCAATGACAACTCGGCAAGAGTAGTATCGCCTAGTGTTAGTCTCACCAAAGGCATTGTTTATACATTTGCTTCTTGCAAAGACAGATTCAGAGAGTCCAATTTCACTTAAAAGCACTGAAAACAAGAGATTTGATTGTTTCTTAATATATGCTGCAGCACAGCTCATTCACATGCTACTTTTCCCACACTGCAACATTAATTCCTTTCTGCCTTTAAATCAAAATAGATACTCACTGAAACAAGCACAATGCAAATGCACTGGCTTCTCACTATAAAGTCATCCTCAACAGCCAGGCCGTGGCTCTACTGTAAGAGAAAACTCATCTCATAATAAGGTTTTATTGATATTGCCCTAACAAAACCACCATGATTAGGTTCAAAATAGAGCTTCCTTATACTGAATGTTGAATTAGATACCTGACTGCCAAAGCGACTTGCAAATATAATCTCATAGCCACTGTCTGAAATATTTGATAATTTTATACATGTTTGTGTTTACTTTATATTTATGCTGTATATATTTGTATATGAGTAGGGTCCTTACATGTAGGGATTGTATTTTTTCTTTTATCCTCGGTGCCTAGCACAGGGCTTGGTAACACTCTTGGTGCTCTATAAATACTTACTGATTAATTGGATTCTTAAAGAGTAGAAGGGATGTTAGAAGACTGGAGAAAGACAGTGTTATTCCATATGGTGAAAGGGTAAACTAGGAATCAGAATGCCAGTTCGATGTTGAGATTTAGCTAAATTCTAAAACTGATTATCAAACAGTTTGTGTCATTTAGAAAAGAATGTGGTAATCACTGGGAGCCAAAATGGGCTTATTAAGAATAGCTCTTGCTGGGAAGGCTGAGGCTGGTTGATCTCTTGAATTTAGGAGTTCTGAGTTGTAATGGGCTAAGCTGATTGAGTAGTCACACTAAATTTGGAACTAATATGGTGAACCACGTGGACATGCGCCACCAAGTTACCCAAGGAAGGGCAAACAGGCCCAGGTCGGAAATAGCAGATCAAAGGTTTTATGCTAATTAGTGCAGGATCGGACCCATGAGTAGCCCCAGTACTTCTAATCTGGGTGAGATAGGGAGACCCAGTCTTAAAAAAAACTTTCCAAACTAACTTCATTTTAAAAAATAGCTTTGTTATATTGATGACCTCCAAGAACAGCTACTAAAATAAAGCTCTGATGGCTAGCCTACAGTGACCATCATGTGTAGGTAACCCTGAAATGCTATATCAATTGGAAACATATGCTCTCAGGTCCCACCCAGCTAAAAGGCTTTGGATACAAGGGCATCAAATGGACTTTGTGTCCATCATTTGAGAACTTGAACTGCTAAGTTTGGAGAGGTTCATAAGTAAATGATTTTTTTTTGGCTAAAATGACTCATGAAATGTTGTACTAAATCATAATGGGATTATACTTTTCCTCAGTAGAAGGAATACTTACGTGGTAGCAATTTAGGAAGTCTGCTGGATATAAGGAATGCCAATTGGAAATGATATAGCATTTTGGCAAAGAATTCAAAAGACTTCTTGCATATAAGATAGGTGAAATATGGGTTGGATGACAACATTTGGATAACCACATCCAATGTTGATTAATGGTTTTGTGCCAATCTTGAGAGAAGCTACTGATAGAGTGCTAGAGGGTTCATCTTTTTTCTTGTGTTGCTAGATGTTTTTATCAGTGACTTAGAAGAAATTATGGAAGAGAGGCTTACAAAATCACAAATTTGGGAGGAATAATTAATACCATACTTGTTAGTATGAGCATTCAATTCAAGCTTGACAGGCTAATCATAGATTTAGAGGTGGAAGGTGCCATCTGGTCTAATTCTATAGTTTTATATATGAGAAAACTGATTAAATGTCTTGCCCAAGGTCCCAGAGGTAGTGAGGAAAATTGAGGGAATTGAATGGATCAAGACAGTGAGTGGTTAATTGTGGGAATTGAGGGAACCACATTGACTCCATCTTGTGACTCAATTCTGGAGCTGGCTTAGTTTCTCTTCAACTATGGGTCTAGTCCAACTTTATTCAATTATGGGAGTTGGGCGAAAACTTTATTGCAATATTTGAACCTAATCTCATGTGTCTGAGAAGCTGGATCACATCTCCCTGCTATTTAGAGACCTTTAACTAAGGATCTAGGTTATGCTGACAAGAAACCCAGTCATATCCAAAGGCTGATGCAAGGAGTTTTTTTCACAATTGTGAATCTCAAGCAACCCATATGTCTTATCTGGAAACTGGCCCCACACTGATCAATCAGTTATTGTTTCCATGTTCCTTTGATTGTTTATAGACACTTGGGGGGAACGAGACATCTCTTTTTTCGAATTCAGGGAATTGCGCTTGTTTACTCTCCCCTTCCCAACTTGGAAAATTCTTAATTTTTCTCCAATTAGGAACCACATTACCTAATGTTGAATTGTTTTCTTTTAATTAATTGGCCTTATTTGATTAATAGTTTTTAATTTTTAAAAATCTGTCTCATCCTATATTTGGAGTTCAGGCAGGCCTAAGCTGATGAGATCTGGTCCTGGTTTGCTAGGCAATTGGCATTGTTTAATAAATCAGCATGCTTAGAAAATCAAATCTTTGTTTTCCTTAGTCATTTCATCTTTTGCCTGCCACAGCAGTAAATGGCAGAGCTGGGATTTGAACTCACGTCTTGTTCAATACTCTTCCCACCACACCATCATGCTCCTTAAGACTAGCCTCAAATAAGAAAAAAAATTCAGTGGGAAAAATGTAAATTCACAAATTTTAATTATGAAATTCAATTTTGCCAGTATAGAAACTACCTAAAGACACTGTTAGGCTCAACCTCAGTAAGAATTTTTAAATGAATAGGGTTGTCTAACAATACAATGAAGAAAAAGAGAGTTATGAAATAAAAGAAGTAACAAAATGTCAGAAATGGAAGCTATATTAGAGTCAATCTAGCCAAATTCTATTTTATGTATGAGGAAATTGAGTCTTAGAGAATGATACTAATTGATACTTATGTGGCACTTTAAGGTTTAAAAAAAGTATGCATATATTTCATGTAATCCTGTAAGAGAAGTGCTAGAAGTATTATTACTGCGCATTTTATGGATAAAGAAAGTGATGCTCAGAGGCATGGATTGTAAATGTCGGAGGTAAGATTCAAACTAAGGTTTCTCTAGGTGGTAGTACATTCAATGGAAGAACCAGGACCAGAACTCAAATCTTCTGATTCCTACTGGGGCTCTTCCCCTTTAAACCACACTATGTCTCTTATAGCTAGAAGTAAAAGTAGCAGAGCATGTCTTCTAAAGGGTCTCCATTTACAACACTGGTTATGGACAGTCCTAAGTTGCTGGCCATGGTGCTGACACTATCCACTCAGCCTTATATGTAACGGGCAAATTCCTATATAACAGCTATTGTCAATGAGGGTCGTTTGAATGGTGTGTTCATTCACGTTTATTAATTTCAGTAAATTCTGCTCCCCTACTTAATCCAGTTACTGTTTTCAATTCTTAACTTGTCCCTTCAGTGGAATGAAGTTTTCCTTGGAATTCTGAATTTTTGGCCATATTGATTGACAGTGCTAATGTATAGGAATAGATTTACCTAGAAACCAATGGCTCAGCATTTGGTAGTCTGTCCATCATACCCAAGTTTATGACTTACGTGCTATTTCAATTTTTATAACTCCTAATATCAAGAGTAGCATTCCATTATACACAGTGGGTGCTTAATGAATATTCTGACCTGAATTGTAATATTGATTCTGGTTATCAGAGGATTTAAGTAGAGGCTATATGACCATTTACAAAAGATTCTGTAGAGAGGATTTCTCTTGAAGTGGATAGTTAGTCCATTAGAAGTACCCTCAGGCCCCAGGGTCTCTTTCTCTGATTAGATGGCTCCTTCCAGAACCTCCATTTAAGGAAGGTGACCAGGCTGGCCATCTCTTCACATCTCACCAGGCTGCACTGCAAACTCTCCCATAATAACCCCATCTGAGATGACATTTACCCTCACTCTTTCAGCTTCTTTTTATATATTGTCTTCCTTTACTAGAATGTAAACTCCTTGGAGGCAGCGGCTGTCTTTCTTTCTTCTTGGATTTGTATTTCCAGCAGGTAGCACAGTGCCTGGCACATAGTAAGTACTTAATAAATGTTTGTTTGGCTGACCATATAACTTTAAACTTCCATGATTCTGTGGCTTCTACCATTCATATTGGGGAGTCTTACAGTGGGATACCAGGGGCATTTTTAATTATGATTCATCAGAGGCAGCTTTCCAAAGGTGTCCTAAGACTGAATGATGCCTAAACTGCCTCAGTCTTTTTAGGAATAGTTGCTGTTTAATGGAATTGGCAAGGGGGAGAGAATTCAGTAGCTATGCATAACTCCATTACACTAAAGCAGAAAGACCTTGAGTCTTGCCATCATCATCATTATCATTATCATCATCTTGCCATCACCACCACCACCACCACCAGCAACATCATCATCAAGAAAACCTGACAGTGCAGGAACTTACCAATAATAGCTGACATCAATATATCGCTTTTTAATGAATGAATTAATTTATTTTTAGTTTGCAACATTCACTTCCATAAGTTTTAAATTTTCTCTGCCTCCCTCCCCTCCCCCTTCCCCAAGATGGTGAATACATCACTTTTCAAAAGGTCTACAAAATGCTTCATATTCATTAACTCATTTGATCTTCACAACAGCCCTGTGAAGTAAGTTGTGAAAGCATTATTATCCTCATTTTACAGATGAGGAAACTGAGGCTTGAAGAGATTAGGTGATCCATCCAAGGTTCCATGGCTAGTAAGTTCTGCAGACTGGGTTTAAAGACAGGTCCTGATTCCAGGACCAGCGTTTCTCCTACTATGTCATGCTACCTCTTTCTAGAGATTTTCTAAATTCAGGTGAAACAAAAAATGAGCACAAGATTTGAAATTCTTTCTAACTTCCAGGGGGCAGTTCTTTCTTTCTTAGTCCTTCCAGAAAATGTGATGGTTTTCACACTAAGGAGAAAGACTAGGCATGGCTCAGATCTCCAACTAGGAGCAAAATATAGCACAGTGGATCTTGCCTCTGTTATTCTGCTCTTTCTACATGGGCAGAATTCCCATTGATATCAATATGTTGGTTCCCCATCTGTGTAACTTGAAAATCTGTGGAGTGACTGAATGATTTGTTCTGAAACAGAATGGGATTTGCTTTTAGGCTGCTATGTTTTGTACCACTATATATGCACAGAGTTTTGCAAAACTGAATAACAAGAAAGTTTTAGATATTTGTGATAGATTTATCCACCCAACTCCCTTATGGGTAGGAGCTAGGTGGCACAGTAGCTAGAATATCAGGCCTGGAGTCAGGAAGACCTGAGTTCAAATGTGTTCTCTGACACATACTAGCAATGTGATGCTGGGCAAATTACATAACTCTGTTTGCCTCAGTTTCCTAAACTGTAAAATGTCACTTCCCAGGGTTGTTGTGAGCAACAAATGAGATATTTGTAAGTACTTAGCACAGTTCTTGGCACATAGAAGGTGCTTAATAAATGCTTATTTCCTTCCTTATGAATTATTTGCATTGAAAGGGATAGAGAGGAGGTGTTGGGCAAATTCAATATTCTACTCTTATTGCTAAAGGATTAAGTTAGGAAGGTAGGCATTTAGGGAGAAAGCAGAGTGTAGTGGGGATGTTTTTATTACCTTACACAGTGTCATCTCACTACAAAGTATATGTCAGGTTGCTTCTAGAGCTAACTGGATACCATACAGAGGAATTAGGAAGGAATATAAATGAGAATAGGAATTCTACCCTCTGTTAAAAAGGAAGCGCCTGCAGAGATGATGAGTATCTCTCTCTTAATCCTTGCAACCCCTGCACTCCCTCCACCATAAAGCCTAACAGAGACATAGAGTTCCCAGAACCCCAACTGAGGAGTTTATTCTCTTCTCTTCATGCAAGCAATATCTCCCACTGACATCAAATGTGCTACCTTAGGAAGAGACATACTTTTCAGTGTGAGCCTGGGCATGTCATATGCTAATGCATCTCATGACTGAGTGATCACTTTTCAAATGCTTTGGAATTGGGATATTAGAAGCATAAATGTTTGTATCCATGAAATTCCCTTTATTACATGGAATTTAAAAAAAAATACAGCCTAAGTCTCTTCCTGGCCAAAGAAGGCTCTGACCCATGCTTGAAGTAAGCTCATTTCTCTACACTTTCTTTGAAGGGAGATGAGATAGACAGAAGAGAGTTGACTAAGTCAATTAAAATCCTTGACTTCTCATTTTATCTCAACCTTCCCCAACCTCAGCCAATCTATGGCCAAATCCAGGCAATTCCACTTTTGCAACGTCTCCCCTCTGACATTTCCATCATTCTGGCACAGGCCCTCATCACCTTACATCTGAATTATTGCAGCAGCCTGCTAATCGATCTCCATGCCTCAAATCTCTCTCCTTGGCAGTCCATCTTATATCTGGTGGCTAAAATGATTTTCCCAAAGTGCATTTCTGACCATGTCACCTGACTCCCTCAATGAATTCCAGTGGCTCCCAATTACCTCCAGGATCAAATATAAAATCCTCTGTTTGGCATCCAAAGCCCTTTATAACTGAGTTCCTCTTACCTTTCTACTCTTTTCATATCTTACCCTTCCCCAAGTATATTCTGATTCAGTGACACTGGCTTTCCTTGCTATTCCTTTCTACCCAACTCCAGGCATTTTTATTGGCTGTTTCCCATGTCTGGAATTCTTTCCTTTCTCATCTCTGCCTACTGGCTTCCCTGGCTTCTTTCAAGTCCCAGCTAAAAATCTATCCTTTTACAAGTAACCTTTCTTTATCTTTTAAATGCTAGTACCTTCCCTCTACTGATTATCTTTAATTATCTTGTATATATCTTGTTTGCGCATATTGCTGTAATGTTGCCTCCCCCATCAATAGACTTCGTGTGAGATCCTTGAGAGCTGGAAATGTCTTTTGCCTTTTGTATCCCCAGAACTTAGCACAGTGCCTGGCACATAGTAAGTGCTTAATAAATACTTGTTGACTTGACTTGGTTCCCTACATTGGGATAGTTCTTGAACCAAGCATTCACCAATGGAAGCCCACAAGGACCCTTATTACTGTTATTTTTCTGTGCCTCAGTTTTTCTATAGAGAATGGGAGTTGCCACATCCACAATCATCATGTTTTTCCAGTACTCTGGCAAACTTGAATAAAAGCTAATCTATGTATAGAAAATGTTTTCATTTGACTGCCAGTCTTCTGCCTCTAGCATTAACGAGTAGGAAGAATTTGCTCTTTTCATGGTATGTATGCAGTGGTGTAAGTCTGTGATATGTTGTGCCTTCAGCTTAAAACACCAAGGAAAAGCCTTATGAATCCCATTTTCCAAATAGACAGGATAGTTACACTGCTCAAAGAAATCAAAAGGACTTTGATTTCTGGCTGTTGAGACATGGAGAAGACTTAGCAAGAGACTAAGAAAGGCCATGGCTGAGGGTGGGGGTGAGAACAGCAGAGGAGAGGAAGCCTCATTAATCTAAGATGAGGCCTTCCCCATTTGTAAAGAGGCAGTGGAAGAAACTACAATTATGCTAAAATATCAAAGAAAATTATATTTCATTCTTATCTTTTAGAATCACCTTCATTAATAACTCAAAAGCCAATAAGAAAGATTTAATCACTATGTACTGAAGACATGACAGCCCCAACTTGACACTCAAACTAAATATGTGAGCACAGTACTTGAACTAAGGGCATTGCTGGCCTTTGTTATTTATAGCTGAGCAGTAACGGACTTGGTGAAAAGTACTTTGATTCTCCATTAATAGAAAAGGAGAGGAGGAGGAAGTAAAGTAATTTTTTAAAATAGCATCTACTACATTGGTGTTTCTCATGGAGCCAATGTACAATATTCATTATTTCATATTGGCAGCTCATAACCCTGTCTTAAAGCTTTTATCTTTGACTGTGCCTTTTCATTCACCCACCTTTCACTTACCAAGTTTCATCAATTTCATTTCCATGACCTCTCTCATAATAATCCCCATCTTACTCATCCTCACAGTGGCCACAACTCTCATTCAGGCTATCATCATTTCTTGTCTCTAGACTACAGCAATGGCCTCCTAACTGGTCTCTCCTCTTATCCACTTTATCCTTCCTACAGAGGCCAAAATTACCTTCCTAATGCACACACAGTTCTGACTCCTGTTATTTCTCTGCTTAAAAAATCCTCATTGGCTCCCTTTTGCCTACAGGATTAAATGTAAACTTTTTATCTTGGCATTTAAGGTCTTCTCTATATGGCTCCATACAACCATTACAGGGTTCTTTATTCTCATGAACACATTTGATGTCCTTGTTAAACCATTCTCTGAATTTAACATGCCACCTCCTGCATTCATGCGGTTTCATGGGACTTTCTCATGTTTGGAACGGACTTCCTTCTCTTCCTTCAAGAATCATCTTGGATGTCACTTCTTTTCAGAAGCCTTTCAAGATCCTCCCAGAGGAAAGTGCACCTTTCCTACTCACATGTGTTAGAGGATTTTGTTTGAATCTCTCCCTTGCTCTCATAACACGTGACCTTGGATTATAGTGACCTGTGTATTTGTCATATTTTTCTCCCCCACTCCCAACTGCAATAGAATGAATGTAAATTTTTAAAAATTTATTTATTTAATTTAACATATTTAGTTTTCAGCATTGATTTTCACAAGAATTTGAATTACAAATATTCTCCCCATTTCTACCCTCCCACCCACTCCAAGATGACGTATATTATGGTTGCCCCATTCCCCAGTCAGCCCTCCCTTCTGTCACCCCACTCCCCTCCCATACCCTTTTCCCTTCCTTTCTTGTAAGGCAAGATAAATTTCTATGCCCCATTGCCTATGTGTCATTTCCTAGTTGCATGCAAAAACTTTTTTTTGTTTTTGAACATCTGTTTTTAAAACTTTGAGTTCAAAATTGTCTCCCCTCTTCCTTTCCCATCCATCCTCCCTAAGAAGGCAAGCCATTGAACATAGGCCACATGCGTATCATTATGTAAAACCCTTCCATAATGCTCATGTTGTAAAAGACTAACTATATTTTGCTCCTTCCTAACCTATGCCCCTTTATTAAATTTTCTCCCTTGACCCTATCCCTTTTATAAAGTGTTTATTTTTGATTCCCTCCTCCCCCTAGCTGCCCTCCCTTCTATCATCCCCCTTTTTATCTTCTTTCTCCTTCTTTCCTGTGGGGTAAGAAACCCAATTGAGTGTGTATGGTATTCCCACCTCAGATCAAATCCGATGAGAGCAAGATTCACTCATTCCCCCTCACTTGCCCCCTATTCCCTTCCTACAGAACTGCTTCTTCTTGCCACCTCCATGAGAGATAATTCACCCCATTCTATCTCTCCCTTCCTCCCTCTCTCAATATATTCCTCTCTCATCTCTTAATTTGATTTTATTTTTTTGTATGTCATCCCTTCATATTAAACTCACTCTGTGCCCTCTGTCTGTATACACATATACATACACACACACACACATATATATGCACATATATATATATATATGCATATTTCCTTCAGCTACCCTAATACTGAGGTCTCATGAATCATATACGTCATTTTTTCATGTACAAATGTAAACAAAACAGTTCAACTTCAGTAAGTCCCTTGTGATTTCTCTTTCTTGTTTACTTTTTCATGCTTCTCTTTATTCTTGTGTTTGAAAGTCAAATTTTCTATTCAGCTCTGGTCTTTCACTGAGAAAGCTTGAAGGTCCTCTATTTTATTGAAAGTTTATATTTTGCCTTGGAGCATGATATTCACTTTTGCTGGGTAGGTGATTCTTGGTTTTAATCCTAGCTCCATTGACCTCCAGAATATCATATTCCAAGCCCTTCGATCTCTTAATGTAGAAGCTGCTAGA
>CM053624.1:304030464-304096796 GCA_028646595.1 Phalanger gymnotis
GGAAATGGGGAGAAAATTTGTAATTCAAACGCCTGTGAAAATCAATGCTGAAAACCAAACATATTAAAAATAAATTTAAAAAAAATAAATGTAAAAATTGTTTTAACATGTAAAAAAAAAAGAATGATGTTGTGGGTGCTGAAGCTTGGGATGACCAAAGGATGAAGAGGAAAGGTAAGGGCAACACAAAAGGGTTTTCTTCTGGTTATATTGGAGGTGAAATAAGGAGCTATCTCTTCAAAGAAGGGATCGTGCTACTGCTTGATGTGGTTGGGACAACTATAATGGGTGATTAAGAGAGAAGGCTCTTAATCCAATTTCAATACTCTTTTTTGCTGTTGTTTTCTATGCCAGGGAGCTGGAAAGGACCATACAATAGTGGGGAGGGGGAGCTGATATCAAAAACAAGAGGAAGATATCAAGAGACCTATTGAATACTCGACTTTGTCATTAGTTCCAGATGGACTATATCTTTGTGTATTGAAAATTAAAACTCTCGGATTTGACAGGACATCCAGGTAGAGCAATAGAGAGAATGATAGGCTTGGAGTCAGGAAAATAAGAGTTCAAATCCTGCCTCAGACACTTTTAGCTGTGTGTCCTTGGGGAAAGGATTTAACCTATCTGCCTCAATTTTCTCATCTGAAAAATGGGGATAATAATAGCACCTACCTCCAAGGGTTGTTGTGAGGATAAAATGAAATATTTGTAAAGCATTTTGCAAATCTTAAATTGTTATATTGATGCTAGCAATAATAATATTTAGATGTTAATACTGAGCTATTGTCAGTTGTGATTACTGAAAGACTGTGGCTTTTGGGAGAGGTATCAAAGGATTGCAGAAGTGCAAATGTTCTAGTTTTCAAAAAAGAGCAGAGAATGGAGTCTTCAAACTACAGACCAATGAGTTTAATTTTTGATACCTGACAAAATTCACTAAAGAATCATTAAAGGGATGGTTTGTGGCAATTAGAAGTAATAATAATCATAGCTTTTATATAGCACCTACTATGTGCCAGGCACTGTGCTAAATGCTTTACAATTATTATCTCATTTGAGCATTACAACAACCCTGGGAGGCAGGTGCTATTATTATCACCTCCATTTTACAGATGAGGAAACTGAGGCAAACATGTTAAGTGACTTGCCTGGGATCACACAGCTAGTAAGTGTCTGAGGTTACATTTGAAATCGGTTCTTCCTGACTCCAGCCCGGCACTTTTATTTCCTTGAGAAGGTTTCTAGACTGATTGATCAAGGGAATGCAGCAGATGGTTTGTCTATATTTAAGCAAAGGATTCGACAAAATCTTTCATGCTATTCTGTGAAAAAATATGGAGTGAGATAATCAGTCAAAAAACATTTATTAAGTACCTACTATGTGCCAGACACTGTCCTAAGCACTGAGTAGGGGCTATGATAATAGATGATAGGTGTGCTGGGAACTGACTGAATGATTGGAACCAAAGAATAATCATTAATGGCTTGAAGTCAGCTTGGAAGGAGGTTGCTAATGGTGGATCCCATGGATCCCATAGCTCAACCCCATGTTCACATTTTTATCAACCACTTGGATAACTGCATTAATTGAATGCTCATCAAAGTTGCAAATGACACAAAGCCAGAAAGCACAACTAACAGATTGGATGACAGAATGAGGATCCAAATAGCTTTTGGCAGGTGAAGAAACCAGGCCATATTTAGTAAGAGGAAGTCTTATACTGGGATTAAAAAATCAAGTTCACAAATACAAAATGAGGGTTAGAAACGACATGAAAATAATCTGATGATTTTACTAGAATGCAACCTCGATATGAGTTAACAGTATAACATGTGGGTTTGTGTTCAGTCATGTTTGGCTCTGTGACCCTGTGGCCCATGCACACCAATATTGTCCATGGAGTTTTCTTGGCAATGATGCTGGAGTGGTTTGCCATTTCCTTTTCCAAGGGATTAAGGCTGACAGAGGTTAAGTGATTTGCCTAGGCTCACACATAGTAAGTATCTGAAGCCGGATTTGAATTCAGGTCTTCCTGACTCCAGGCCCAGAGCTCTATCCAGTGGGCCACTTAGCTACCTCCTATGGTATAATATAGCATGTTTTGTAGAGTCATAGACATAGTGTGCAGGACTAGGAAGGCGATAACTCCACTGTGATAGCTCTGGCTTGATCAGATCATACCTGGAGGATTATATTTAGTTCTGGGTTTCATGTTTGAATTAATGAATGACGAAGCATTTATTAAGAACTCACTATGTGCCAGGCACTGAACTAAGTGCCGGAGATAAAAATATAAGAACATATGACAGTCCTGGCCCTCGAGGAACTTACATTCTAAATGGGAGAGACAAATTCTATGCTATGATCCTCTAGTCTCCTCCACTTGAACACATAAAGATGAACTGGAAGAGAAAAGAAAGTGATGTACATGGTAGCATGGCATGGATATGACTAGGGAGTGACAACGGAAGCCAGATTCAGGGTAAGGTAAGGCAAGAGGTCACCTATCCCAGAGTCTCTGGGACAGATCCCAAGATTCTAGTGGGAGGGGAATGAAATGGATGGCAGGAGAGCAAGCAGCATGGTCTAGTCATGGTCAGGGAGTGCCTTAGAGACCTGGTTCCAGGCAAAAGAAGAGAGGTCACCCATCAGAGCTGAGGAAGG
Source organism: Phalanger gymnotis (assembly GCA_028646595.1). NCBI lineage: Eukaryota > Metazoa > Chordata > Mammalia > Diprotodontia > Phalangeridae > Phalanger > Phalanger gymnotis. The sequence continues at coordinate 304,033,130 of CM053624.1, forward strand.
CTATTGATAATGTGGATGCGGTCAGAGGATGGCGAGGGGCCTATCATGCCATATGAGGACTTCTTGAAGGAGCAGGGGATGTGTATCCTAGAAAAGAAGACTTAGGGCATGGTAGCTGGCTTCAAGTATTTGAAGAGCAACTATGTGAAAACTAGAATTGATTTATTCTGCTTTTCCTCCAGGGGCAAAACCAGTGGCAAGAGCAACGAGGAGAAGCTGCAAAGAAGCAAATCTAGGTTCGATGTCAGGAAAAACTTCCTAACTATGAGAGCTTTCCAAAAGCAGAATGAGCTGCTTTGGGAGGGAGGGTCTATCCTATCAGCGGAGGTCTTCAAATAAAAGTTGTATGACCCTTTGCCCCATGTCTTGTAGAGAGGGTTCTTATTTAGCTGTGAGTTAGATTGGATCCCCCGGAAGTCCTTTCCAACTTGGAGATGCTGTGATTCTACATTTTCAGATTCTTCAGCTTCCATCTAAGTTCTAGCCTCACTTCTCCAACTGCTTACAGGATGTCTCCACCTGGATAGCATATCAGCATTACAACAAACTCAACATGTCCAAGTTTACTAACACTTCCTTTGAACTTGCTCTTCGTTTTGGCTTTACTGTGTCTGTTTGTGGTATTACCATTCCATCATGCTCTATGTTTGCAATCTTGGGATTTTTATCTCGTAGTCTTATGTGGCATTGTGGATAGTGTGTTGTCTGCAGAGCCAGGAAACTCTGGGTGCAAGTCCCACACCTGGCACAGCGTGTCTGTGTGACCCTGGGAGAGTCTTTACTACTCTTGGCAACTCTCTAAGGATATTTGTTGCAAAGAAGATGTTGACTTACCTTGGTAGAGGGAGTATTAGGGCAACTAGCTAGCTTAGTTTATAAAATATTGGACTTAAGTCAGGAAGACTTGAGTTTGAATTCCACCTCAGAAGCCTGCTATCTGTGTTACTCTAGACAAATCATAACCTCTCTCAGCCTCATTTTGCTCATCTATATCATGAGAGGGATTAATTTGATGGTCTCTAAGATTCCTCCTAGTTCTAAATTTATAATTCTATGATCCTCTGAATTTCCTCCTCTGGAAGTTCCCTATGCCAATGAAATCACAGACCCAGTCTCTACTGCCTATTCCCTGTTGGGTCATCTTGATTCTACCACAGAAATATCTCTAGCATTTGTTTCCACTTCTTTGTATTTATCCCCACCACTTCAATAGTCTCCCAACAAGTTTATCCACCACTACTGACTTCCTGCTTCAATCTATTCTTTCTTTCTGCTACAGGAATAATCATTCTTTTGCATAGCTCTGGCCAGTTACTATTTCGCTAAAAAAAAATCTTCAGTGGTTCAGTATTCCCTCCTAAGTGAAGATCAGACACCTTTGTCTTTATTTATGTTCCTATATAACCTGGCCTTTCTAATCTTCCTACTCTTTTCTATGAACTCTCTTCTGCTAAACTGTGTAATTCTCTACACCCTACGAACATGTGAATTTTATCAAAATGTTGGACTTATCAAATGCTGGACTCCACATTTGCATGGCTGGAATGTCCTCCTTTCCCAACTTTGCCTAAAGTTTTCTATTCCTTCTTTATTTCATAAAATATCATATTTTATGCAATATCTGGTGTTTATTCTTTCTTTTTTCTAATTTGCTTTTGACATTTTGTTAGTTCAGCATTTTGGCAAGTGGGAGTAAGTGACAGCTTACTGAGCTGTGCAGTAGAGAAATTTTCCCTGGTTCACTAGTAGAACCAAGAGAGGTGTGGACCTCTTTACTTGACTCAAGCTCTTTGTTTTCATGGATGGACATCTCATACACACAAGTTCTCCAAAATAAAGAAATGCAGTTCTTAAGCTTGTTTTAAATAACAATAAAAACAAAAGCCTAGTTGTAACACCTACTTGGCCTTATTCTGTTAAATATTTTTATCAGTGACTTAGAAAAGAGTATATATGACATGCTTGTAAAATCTTCAACTAACAGAGAGCTGGTAGCAGAGGATAAGGAAGCGGCCAGATGGCTCAGTGGACAGAGTGCTGAGCCCAGAGTCAGGAAGATCTGAGTACAAATCTGGCCTCAGATACTTACTAGCTGTAGGGTCCATGGGAGTTACGAAGAGTTGGTCACGACTACGTGACGGAACAACAACACAACAAAAATGGAAGATAAGCAGTGGAGGCAGATGAATAACATGTTGGGTAACAGAGTTAGGATCAATTAGAATTGAGAGAGGCTCTGTTTACCTCAGTTTCCTCATCTGTAAAATGAGCCAGAGAAGAAAATGGCAAACTACTCCAGTATCTTTGCCAAGAAAACCCCAAAAGGGGTCATGAAGAAGTTGGACACCAATGAAAATGACTAAACAACAAAATGTGCTGGGCACTATGTTTAAGTGCTAGGGCTATAAAGAAAGAAAATAACATGATTTTTTGTCCTCCAGAAGTTCACATTCCAATGGAGGAGACAACATGAAAATAACGTTTTTGTTCATACAAAATACATACAGTATAAACAGAAAGCACTTTCGGGAAAGGTGCTGGAGAAGGGGAAAAGGAGGTAGAGAGAGGGAGGAGAAGGATCAGAGGAATTCTCATGCATAAGGTAGGATTTGTTGAAGGAAGGTGAAGGAAACCAGGGAAGTAACACAATGACATTTAAAACATTTCATAATCTGTTCCCAATCTACCTTTCCAAATTTATTTCACATTACTTCTTTCCAAAGAAATTTTTTAAGCCTAATTAGTCTGCTCAGGATTTCAGCTTTAGGAGGTAAGGCTATGGAAAGGATGCTGGGTTTGGAGTCAGCAGATATGGATTTTAATCCCAGCTCTGTCACCTACTACATATGTGACCTTGGACAAGCCATTTAAGTTCTTTAGTCATCAGTTTCCTCATCTCTAAAATGAAAGAGTTGGGTTAGCTGTGCTCTAAGATCCCTACCAGTCTTAAATCTATGATCCCACAGTCTTACCTTTGTGCATTCCTACAAGCTCCCTCTAGCTGCCATGCAATTCTCCACCTGTTTAGAAACTATAGTTTTCTTCAAGGCTCAGTTTAGACGCTACCACCTAAGTGAAGCTTTTGCTAATCCTCTTTGTGACCAGTGCTCTCACTCTCTTCAAATGACCTTATAGCTACTCATCCATGCCATTGTTGTATTGACTAATAGAATGTAAGTTTCTTGAGGGTGAGGATTGTTTTGCTATTATATCCTTAGTACCTTGTATGCACGATAGAGTTAGCATGGCATAGTGAACAGAGAACTGGTCATGGAGTCAGGGTCACCAGACACCTATACACATATTTTATATTTACATATACACACATATATAAACACATTCATATATGTGGTGCATGTATGTATCCCAGATACACAACACACATACACATACATACACTGGCTGGGGAACCATAAGCAAGTTGCTTAAACTCTCAGTGCTCTCTAGGTAATGCTAACAGTATAAGTTGCTAACCCCCGTCGATTAAAGGGAGTTTCCTCATACAGGAGTTCATTATACCAATGATGCCATAGTAATAGTCCTTATTCCTTAGTACTCACTTTTCACAGAACAAACTCAATAAATTTTTAATTGAATTTATTAAGTGCTTACTGCATGCAGTGTGATATGCCAGGGGCTGGGAAAGATACACAGTTTAGAGAAGAAATGGCCTCCGCCCTCATGGTACCTACAGTCCTTGCCCTTAATAGAGAGGAGCAAGGCAAGACTTTCTTTAAAGGTATCCTGTGATGTCATGTGCCCACACAGGAACTTCTGCTTTTTCCATGATGACCCAGAAACTCATAGAACACAAGACATGATCTAGGATAAACCCAAGGGGATCTTGTGGTCATATTCTATTATGGCTTAGAGATCTGAACAATCTCATAGGCCCTCCATGTGATCTCATGTTTTTTGTACCCTTTATTCAAAATTGAAACCAGGATACGTCAAAACTCTGGAGTTCCTATCCTTTTGTTTCTTTATCTAAAACCGAGACGTAAACAAGCAGGATATGAATGCATATGTATATAGTCGCTCAGTGTATTCTTAATCATGCCCAACTCTTCATGACCCCATTTGGGGTTTTCTTGGCAAAGATGCTGGAGTGTTTTGCCACTCCCTTCTCAGCTTATTTTATAGATGACGAAACTGAGGCAAAGAGGATTAAGTGATCTGACCAGGGTCACACAGCCATTAAGTGTCTGAGGTCATATTTGAACTCACAGTATTCCTGAATCAAAGCTTGGTGCTCTCTCCACTGTGCCACCTAGTTACCCACATGTATATACACACATGTATAATAGAGGTTAATCTGTCAAACAATAGATAATTAGATATACTCTCATTTTACACATATGTAATAATACGTTAATCTGTCAATCAATATCTATCTATATTTTCATTTTATGCATCTATATCATATCTAAATATATATTCATTTAATATATATTCCCATATGTAAAATATAAGTGTAATGCTAATTAATTATCTGATTGATTGGCTGCTGCCTGGTTTAATGGGCAGGAACCTCTGGCTTTCTATTATCTTCCAGTCCAAACCAGGGCTTAGCACGTCAGTCTGCTACTCAAGACATTTTCAAGGCTCCCTAGTGCCACTAGAGGCTCATTTGACTCCAACCTATCTTTCTATTCTGAGTTCACATTACTCCCCTTCATACACTCTATGTTTCCAACAAATTGTCCTACTTTCTTCCCCTGTTAACAGGAGATTCTATCTCCAATTTCTTTGACTTTGTAGAGGTAACATGTGCCTCATGCCCAGAATGCTCTCCCTCCCTGCTCCCTTCTGCCTCTTGGAATCTCTAGTTCCGTCTAAAGTTCAGCTCCGTCACCACTTACTACACAAGGCCTTTCCTGATACCCTTCGTCAAATCAACAAACAGAAGAATGGAAGGTAGGAAGCAATCAGGTTCTGAAGAGCTTTAAAAGTCAAGTCAAGGAATAGCAAGGACGCCAGTATCATTGGATCACAGAATACATGAAAGTGAGCAAAATGCAAGAAGATTGGAAAAACAAGAAAAGGACAGATGATGGAAGGCTTTAAAAGTTAAATTCAGGATTTTATATTTGCTCCAGAAAATAACAGAGAGCCACATGAGTTTCTTGAGTAGAGGAACAGCATGGTTAGATTTGTCCTTTATGGAGATCACTTTGGCAACTGAAGAGGATTGATTGAAATGGAAAGATATTTGAAGCAAGGAGACCAACTAGAAGGCTATTCTAATAACCAAGGCCTGAGGTGATGAGGGCCTGCACCAGGGATGTGATTGTATGACAGGAGAGAAGGGGACATTTACAAGAGATGGTATGAAGGTGTGAATGGCAGGACTGGGCAACACTTTGGATACATGGGGGTGAATGAGAGTGAGGAGTTGAGTGTGACACCTAGTTTTTGAGCCTAGATGCCTGGGAGGATTAGTAACAAGGAAGTTTGGAAGAGGGGAAGGTTTTGGGGAAAAGGATAGTGAGTTCAATTTTGGACATGCTGAGTTTAAGATGTCTACAGGACATTCAGTTTAGATATTTGACAGGCAGTCAGAGATGCGAGACTGGAGGTCAGGAAGGAGGTTAAAGCTGGGTAAATAGATCTGAGAATGATGAGCATAGAAAGGATAGTGGAATCTACAGGAGGTGATGAGACCAGGTAAGATAATATATACACAGATATACACAGGATCAGTATAGAGCCTTGGGGGATAACCATAGTTAATGTGTGTGACCTCTACGAAGATTCAGCAAAGGAAACTAAGAAGGACTGATCAGACAGGTAAAAGGATAACCAGGAGAGAGAAAACTTAGAGAGGAGGAGAAGACCAGTAGCACCAGAGACAGCAGGGAGGTCAAGAAGGATGAGGACAAAGAAAAAGCCATTAGATTTAGCAATTACAAGATGACTGGTAACTTTAGAAAGAGAGGTTTCAACTGAATGATGTTAGAAGCCAGATTATAGTGAGATTAGAAGGGAGAAGGGAAATGGAAGAAAAAGCGGAGGACAGAGACGTAGTATCAAGTTTGAGGAATAGCTAGTAATTCTGTTTTGCTGGAATGGAGAGTTCACAAAAGGAGAATAATATGAATTAAGGCTAAAACATTAGGTGAGAGCCACATTCTAAAGGTCATTCTATGGATGGTGAGGTAGAGCTATTGGCACAGTGTTTTCACCTCCTTTGGCCCATGAATCTCCTTAATCTGACTTGGGAATGATTGTTACATAATGGAAGTGGATGAGAGTACCACTGAGGCTTCAACAGGCATAAACTTCTTTACGTTCCTGGGGTCATTTGCTTCTTCGACAAACATTTGTTCAGTCCCTCCTATATTTCCGAAGTCCAGGGCAAAGATGCTTGAAAGAGGGCATCTGCTCAGTATCCTAAAAGGAACTATAATTATAAAAGTTGCAAGAGGATTAGAAGGGAGAGAGGAGCTTCTATGTGAATAATACCCACAAATTCAGAGGCGGATGAGCTACGTCTGATCTGTGGAATTTTTCTCTTACCTATTAGGCCTGTCTAGTAACCCCAGAACCCCTTCTCAGGCTGTGCTAAAGGCCCCGGTCATTGCCAATTGTGAAGGTGTGAGAGGGACTTTCTTCACGTCCATGTCTCTGAGGCATATGGTCAAGCTGAGAATCCAGGAGTTTATAGTAAATTATTTCATTTAGTAAAATGGTTACTAAACAGACACAGTGCTTTTATTTTTTTAAAATTGAAATTGGATAAGGACTGACATTAAGCTGCTTAGAGACTTAAATAATGGAAACAATTATTCTAATACACAGAACACAGAGTGCATCTCGAACCGAATAATCTCCTAATTCTCATGAAACAGTGCGATTCTGTGGATGGCCACGCTTGACTGCAGGTTCTACAAAGATACCCTAAGCCCCCCTCTTCCCTTTATCCTATTAGAGTGGCTTTTGTTTCCTTTGCAAACAATTATCCTGCATTCAAACTTTCCAAGCCTATCACAGCCCACAATATGATTTGACTCTCTGAATGTGCTACCACGATGCCAGTGTTCTTACTATTGGATGTACCTTGTAAATTGAAATTCATTCAATGGCATGTTAAAATGCTTCGGAAGACAAATTTAAGGCATTTGGCTTGGACAAGAATTACTGGACTGAATTAATTGGACTGAAAAAAGATTCAGGGAGCTGTAATTCCTAAGACGAGAGCAAGCTAAGCATTGATATTCTCAAAATGACATAAATATTTATGACATTATAAAAGATTAAGTTTCCTTTGTTTGTTTGTTTGTTAATACCTTTGCAATTTCTCCTTTTGTCCTTATGTGGGGTGATTCTCTAAAAGCTTCATGGAGAAATCACCTCTGGCTATGGCTTTGGGAGGTCCTGATGGTTACTTTTCATTTTCCTAATTTTCCTGAGATGAGAGCATCTATACCCAACGTATTCTGCCAGGGTCTGAACCCAGCACTTGCTAGTTCCATCTCTGCTCCTTCTGTCCCAATTTCCAGTTCAGCTAATTCCTCGAAGATCCCAGCTGCTTGGGAAAAAAAAAAAAACTTCTGCAACTTAAGAATATCTGTGTCATCTCCAGAGTTGACTATGGACCAATTGGATCTCTAATGCCACCTTATTCAAAGCATGAACCAGTAAGAATCTCGATGTAGTGGATAGAACATTGGGCTTAGAGTCAGAAAGACTTAGGTTCAAACCCTGCTTCTATCAATTACCCTAAATAAGTCAGTTAATTTCTTTATGCCTCAGTTATTTCCTTCTCTTTACAATGAGGATGCTGGACTTGACAAACTCTATGGGCCATTGCAACTCTGAATCTTTATTTCTATGATCTTTATGTATATCATTTGGTATAAGAATGGAAAAGGGTTAACAAGAGTAAATGCTGGAAGACAGAGTCAAGGATAATCACACAAAATTAACAGGGATGGCGTTACAATGTCCCATTAGGCTGATTTAATTCAGAGCGGTCAGTGGCATTGAAGGCTGTGAGTCAGAAGGAAGAGAAGTCCAATCCAGGTGGTCAGTTTCTGCAGTTGCTTAACATATGCCTTCTCATCACTAAAGGCTGGTCTTCTAGGTTCACTGATGATAAACTAAGTCTGTACTTACAACATTTTAAAATACTCTTCCTTGTTGCTTTTGAAAAATAATAAAGTCAGCAAAGAAAGATTGGGACATAGTCTCATCTTGGATCATTCACAGTAATTCCCACTCACTTGAAAAAAAGTAGGATTTAATACTGAGTGATCTGTCCATTACTAACTTGTAAATATGAACCCCAGTAGAAATGGAAAATGTTTGAAATTGGAATTCCAATAGATAGAATATTGGTTGTATTTGATAGAACTATGATGAGACTGCAAGCTGTTGGAATTGTGTTTATGTGGAGGGGGGAAGTATGCAGGTGGGAAAAGGAGTGGGGGATCAGAAAATGGCCTGGAACTATGAAATGGTAGTTTAGCAATCATTAGACATGATCTAATGATTCTTAACATGGACTTAGTGATTTCTATGAGCCTAAATTGGAAAATGACCATTTCATTACCAAAGGGGAAGGGCAAGGTGAAACACAGCACAGCTACTCTTACACACAGCCTTTGGTAAAAACCCAGGGTCAGCGCTCAGAAATGACAGCAAAAAAGACAGAATCATAAATGAGGAGTCATTCTCCAAATCACCCTCTTTTCAGTATCTCCCTGTGCCCCTACAGCAATTCAGCTCACATCTATTCTATTCTCTCTCTCTCTCTCTCTCTCTCTCCCTTCCTCTTCTCTTTTCTTCTCTTCTTTTTTCTCTCCCTTTCTCACTTCTCCCCACTCCTCTTCCTCTTTCCCTCTCTCTCTCTCCTTTTTTTTCTTTCTTTCTTACTCCCTCCCCACATGCCCATATACTCCTGTAGAAGATAGGAAGCCCAGCTGTTATACACAGGTGGAATCATTTGCACTTTGAGAGTAATTTCATCTAATTGAAAACTGGCATTTCATCAGTTTTTATATTAAACCAGAATCAAATGGTATGAAGGAAAAATATCAATGGCCTTGGTCTTACAGTGTTATTTTGGTAAGGGGTTGAAATAAAATAATGGATTTATTTTGGTCATAAATATTTCCAACAACAACCAACAATGAAACACATATATATAGTATGGCATCATGGAAAGGGCCCAGGTTCTAGTTCTGGCCCTGTTGCTGATTGGTTGTGAAATAAGTGAATTATTTCATGATCTCATCTATAAAATGATGAGATTGGATTAAATCATCTTTGAGGTCCTCTCCAACTTTGAAATTATTTTTTTCTCAGTGGTAAGAATTGTATAGAATAGTAGAAAAGATGCTGGTGTTAGAAACAAAAAACTTGAGTTCAGGTGCTAACGCTGACATAAACCATATGACCTTAGGCAAGTTGCTTTGTCTCTCTGAGCCTCACTTTTCTCATCTGTAAAATGGAGATAACAAAATTCACATTACCTACCTTATGGGATTGTGAGAAATATATTTTGTAAAGGTTAAAGAAGGGCAGAAAGGGAAATAATTTTTATGGATGGGTAGCGATCTGCATCTCTGAGGGGTTCAAATGAATGAGATCGCAGATCTACTGGAAAGTATTGTATCTTGACTAGGGGATCGTAAGATGTTCAAAGTCACTCTTCACTTGTTCTTGCAACTAAATATTCCTTAAAATACAGGGAGATAGAAGAGATAATCTCTCAATCTTTAAAGACGTTCTTAAACACTATACTATTTCTTCCCAAGTCAGTTGTATGCACACAAAACCAACGATAATGGACTTGTGTGTATGTGTGAGCATTGTATAGACACAGGCTTTATTGTAATGGCAGATATACAGAGTTCTGACCAACTATTTCACACTTGTAAAATGCGAGAGATAGATTAACGTTTCTTCCAGCTCTCATGTTCCATGTGGATTTTTCTGTTTATCTTTTAAAGCCCTTTACAAGCCGGCACCATCCTGTCTTTCTTGCCTCATACATCGCTGCTCTTTCTACATCCTGAGCTTCAGTCAGCCTGGCCTTCTTTTCTGTTCTTCACACACAGCATTTCATCTTTCATCTTCATGCTCTTGCACAGACCATCCTCTATCCCTGGAATTCACTCCCTTCTCATCTCTACCTAATAACATTCTTACTTTCCTTCAAAATGTGGCTCATGCAGTACAATCTACCTAAAGTCTTGCCTGATTCCCTGATTGCCAGTGTCCTCTTTAACCATCTTCTATTTATTTTCTGTTTGCTTTGTACATATTTATTTTGTACATGGATGTATACATATATGTGTGTATGTATACATGTGATTCTATATACACATATTTATGCATACACATATACATACACGCACAGTCACATGTTGCTGCCCCCTGTAGAACATAAGCTCCTTAAAAGTAGGGATTGTCTATTTTTATTTGCATCCTCAGTGACTACAACAGTGCCTAGCAAATAGTAGATATTTAATAACTGTTTTATTGATTGATGATTGATGCAAATTATTTGATGTGGTTGATTTCATGCCACTCTTTCCTCAATAATGTCCCAATCTATACAGTCTTTTATTTAGTCTCCTTGTGACCAGTGCCACATGCATATTTGGTGTCTAGCCAGGATTAAGACTCTGTGATCATGAAATAGAATAAAGCCACTTGCTCCTGTATTTGAGGACTAAACCTGTCACTCTGGACTCATTAGTGCTATGCTGTAAGTAACTGAGATAACCAGTAGACCACAAAGTATTGTAGCATCTGTAAACAGTTCTGGGCAACTTCCTCATCATGCTGTGAATAAAAGCCAAGTTATGATCAATCTCTTAAAGCACATAGCTGTAAGAAAGAAATGTCTGTGTGCTGATTGAGCCATTTATTACCGAGATCAATAGAGGGCTGCCACAGAATGCCATGAGACTGGGTGCTACTGAGACATTAATCTTTCTGCTTGATGAATGATCTTTGGTGGGTTTAGGGTCATGGAGGGGACTTTTCTTTTGTGCTTCTAGTTATGCACAAGGAATCGCTCCAGACTAATTCAGTCACCATCCAAGACTGAACTTATGGTTAATACTCAGTGGTACAAGCAACCAGATGGAATCCTTAAGAGTTGGTAATAATGGGCCAGTGAATGGATCTCCAAAGCCACCTGTTCTGGAAAGGAGTGGGATACAATTGCTTGTTTTCCAATTAGCTCAGAACAATGTAGACCTTCATAGTCACATGTACAACAACATAGTATTTGAGGCCCAAATCAATGACCAAAATTTTATCATTACCAATAGATCTGATCAATAATCATTTATTAAGTGGCTACTATGTGCTGGCACAGCTTTTCCTCCCCACCCCCCACCCCCCAAATCTTAACAACAGTGCCTAGTCCAAGTCAACAATCATTACTATTTGCCAGGCATGGTGCTAAGCACTGAAGATTTCAAACAGAGGCAAAAACATTTAGTCACTATAATAGGCACTTAGTAATATTTATTGATTGGATTGATTAATTAATGATACCTAGAGGTTAAGTAACTTGTTCAAAGTCACATTAATAGCATATCTGGGACTTGAAACCAGGTTTTATGGTTCTCCAAATTCTTGTTCTCCTATATCATGTTTCTTCCCCAAGGATTAATCATTTAGTTCAATCCCTACTAAAATCACATATATTGTCTATCATATCCCAACATGTAGTCACCTGCTCTCTCCTTAGAGATCTTTGGTTATAGGAAACACTGTCTCCCAAAGCAGTCCATTCCATTCCACTATTTGTCTATCTGTCTGTCTGTCTATCCATTCTATCTATCTATCTATCTATCTATCTATCTATCTATCTATCTATCTATCTATCTATCTATTTGTCAATTTATTTATCAATTGTTAGAAACTTTTAACAATTATCACCAGCCATAATTTGCTTCTATGTAACTTATACCTATTGTTTCTAGCGTTACCTTCTGGAGCTAAGCAAAATAAGTCTGAGCCATCTTACATAGATCAACCTTTTAAATAATCAAAGATAACTCTCATTGCTTCCTTTAAGGTTTCTCTTCTGTTTCTTGTTTTCACTTTCTTTCTTTCTTTTTCTTCCTTTCTTCCTTTCTTTCTTTCTTTCTTTTTTTTCTTTCTCTTTCTCTCTCTCTTCCTTCCTTCTTTCTTTCTTTCTTTTTTCTCTTTCTCTCTCTCTTCCTTTCTTTCTCTCTTTTTTCTTTCTCTTTCTTTCTCTCTCTCTCTTCCTTCCTTCCTTCCTTCCTCCCCTGCTTCCTTCCTTCCTTCCTTCCTTCCTTTCTTTCTTTCTTTCTTTCTTTCTTTCTTTCTTTCTTTCTTTCTTTCTTTCTTTCTTTCTTTCTTTCTTTCTTTCTTTCTGCCATAAAATGAGTTTGCCTAATACATTGGGCATGGTGAATAAGTGAACATTCAGATGGGATCCAGAGTCTTGTACCAGGAGATATTGAGTAGTTCAGTCCTCTGACTTTTCCTTCCAGATGCTGATGTTGTTTAAATGTCTACAGGTTATCAACAATAACAACAAAAACCACAACAAAGAGACCAGTCATTTCCTAAGAGTATACTATGTATTTGATCTCACTTTCAACATCTGGGTTGTATTCCCTTCTTCATGTTCAGGTACAGAAAACATACCATGGATCAGAAGCTGGACAGGTACTAAAGGGTTTCTTATTTGGAAATTCCTTTGACAAAAGTGCTTAGACTTTAAATTTAAAATGCTACCAAACAGGAGGAGAAAAGTGGCAGAATTTCTTTCCAAGTTTACATTATAAGTCCACCGAATGGCATCTAATTTAGCTTCATGTAGTAAAATCATTTTGATAATTAATGAAGAAAACACAATACATGGGAATTGTTCCCCCTGTTATTTGATTCTATAGTTTTTTTCTGCCTCATATTACAAATATCTAAGGACCAATGGCTACTATACCAGTGAACCTAAAAAACCCCCTGCAGTCCTTCTGAGCATTTTTTACAATACCCTGGATGGATATTCAAGCTAGTCAGTCATCCTTGATTCATCCTTGGTCTTTCTGCTTACCTCAGGACTGATCCTACTTCTGTTCCTTTGGCCCTTGGCCCAACACACCACTGCTTCCTGTCACTGAAATAATACACAAAGGAACACTCCTAAAAGGTATTCATTTGATAACAGAAAGGCTGAAACCACTCTTTTCATGTCATTTAGTGTGAGCAGCAGCAAGATTAATGTTTCCATCGCACTATCTTGGATTGTAAGCCAAGTAAATGGAGCTATATAATAGGATATATACAGTATGGGCATAGCTTTTAAAATGTTACTGAAGCCACCTTAGAAATTTCAGTGCTTTAAAAAATGAAACCCTTGGCTATGTTTTTCTCTTACTAGGCTCCCATTTATTATTAGGATTGAATGATATCAATATTAATGGGAAATAGTGCTTCCTTGTGCTGGAGTTATGGCATGACGATTAAGTCCCTGAAAGGTTTAAACAGTATTTTTGCAAAGTATGACTCCAAAAGAATAAAAATTTAATTAAGGTTGATTTAAATTGGTTTACTTAACAAATCTTTCTCGATATTTTTCCTCTTCCCTTCCCTTCTCTTCTCATCTGTTCTCTTCTCGTCTCTTCTCTTCTCTTCTCTTCTCTTCTCTTCTCTTCTCTTCTCTTCTCTTCTCTTCTCTTCTCTTCTCTTTTCTCTTCTCTTTTCTTTCTTCCTCCTCCTCCTGCTCCTGCTCCTCCTCCTCCTCGGTCTCCGTCTCCTCCTCCTCCTCCTCTTCCTCCTCCTCCTCCTCCTCCTCCCCCTCCTCTTTCTCCTCCTTATCCTTCTTCTCTTTCTCCTTCTCCTTCTTCTCCCTCTTCTTCTCCTTGTCCTTCTTCTTGTTCTTGTTCTTCTTGTTCTTCTTGTTCTTCTTCTTCTTCCTCTTCTTCCTCTCTGTCTCTCTCTGTGTCTGTGTCTCTGTTTCTCTCTGTGTGTTTCTTTCCGTCTTTCTGTCTGTCTCGGTCTCTGTCTTTCTGTCTCTCTGTCTCTGTCTCTGTCTCTGTCTCTGTCTCTCTCTCTGTCTCTCTCTCTCTGTGTCTCTCTCTGTCTCTCTGTCTCTCTGTCTCTCTCTCTCTGTCTCTCTCTCTCTCTTTCTCTCTCTCTGCCTTTCTCTCTGTCTCTCTCTGACTATGGACAATATAGTAAATGGTTTTGAATCTTGGTATGTCTACTAGTACCCAATCTGCCCATGGCAACCAAACTTTACCATCATACCTTTTCCTCCATTTGATCTAACCTGCCTGCTGATTAGCACTAATGTATTTTAAGGCTAAAATGATATTACATTATTTAAACTAATATTAACAAGATCTGTCTTATCTTTTCTCTTAGGATTGTTAGCTCTTGGGAAGAAGGGACAGTGTCCTTCCCATATGTTCTTCATAAGTCTGTTTTTAGAATACTGTCATACTTAAATTCAGAACTCAATATTTTATTTATTGACATCATATCTGGTAAGCTGTCTATATATTTAGCCTATTTTCAGCATCCAAATTGCTAAAAATTCTCTGGATGGTGGACTCCATTTCATAGAGTGGTAAACAAAGGCAGAGTTTTATTTATCTGAGATGATAGAATAATTAAGTGGTATCATCAAATCTTGACTCCCAAATCTATATGAAATATACCACTCCAAAGACCAAACATGTACAGTTTGTTTTTGAATGCTTCAATATATCTTGTATATCCAAATGTATGTTATAGCTATTGATATTTACTAGATTAGAAAATAAGAACAATACATTTAAAAATATTAATTCAATTAAAATAACAATAACAAACCCACTACAAATTAATGTCAATTTTAATGAAAAATAACTAAATTTACCAAAATAAAATTGTGAGGTGTGACATTGTTTTAGATATTTTTGCAAATCTCTCTAATGTCTATCTTAAGAGAAGATAGCATATATGCTTTTTCATTCAATCTCTTGTGATGGTTTGGTTGAAGAATATGAAAAAAATCTGGCCTCACACTGATATGTAGTTGGAATAGGGAAGGGTAATTTAATAGGCAAATAATGTCTTATTATTTTTATGAAAATAGTTTTAATCACAGAGGCCCCCTGAAAGAGTGTCAGAGACCCCTGGGGATCCATGAACCATGTAGTCCATACTTTAAGAACCTCTGTTTTAATGAATCTCTGATATTACCACTATGGATGCTCCTTCCAAATGGTGAAGATTATAACTTATTCATGATTTCTCAACCTATGTAAGTCATGACTTTATGTTCACATAAACCCTCAAAAGAGAATCTACCTAACGTGCTGGATGCCTTCTGACAGTGTGTGGTTACCCATACAGCAGTTGGGATGTCCCCTGGTAATGCCTATGAGCCATTACTGGCTCATCTCCTTTTCTGATCATATATAGCCTAAATTATAGATTTTATTCTTCTTCTTGTGATCAAGTCACTGTTGGTAATATATTATTGTCTACTTACTGATACCATGAGCCTCTAGACCCAAAACACACTGGAGACTAATGATATATGGTTTCTGAACGTGTCCCGTCTCCCATTCATTTTTCACATAGGCCACATTCTCAATCTACAAATTGAAAAAGTAAATACAAGTATTTCCATGGGGGAAATGATATTGAAATATTTAAAGAGAATTGATCAGCTCTAGTCCTTTTACAATTCAAAAGAATTCTAGTGTAAGAACACTAGAATACTCCAGTAGAATTTCCAGATTAACACTGAGGGTGAATGTTTTCCCCTAAATAAAACAGTAGGTACCAAAGAGTACCAAATGCTAGCTCTGCTCCCCATTTTGTTTCCATATGAAATGTTTCTGATAATTGAAAAAAACTGTTTTCTAATAACAGCTGCCAAATGTGAAATACTTTCAGATCTACTTCAATAAAGATGAATAGAGGGGATTATACTGAAGAGTATACTGATAATAAAGAATAATATATCCTTAGGGGGGAAATCCTTTACAAATTAAGCTGATGAATAAATATTGTGCTCAATGTAGCTGAATAGCTTGTTTCAATTTCCTTAAAGAAAGGTTTGGGCAAATTTATCAGCAGGGGGCATTGATGCTCTATCCAAAGCCCTATACTACTCAGTCACAGAAAGTGCTATTTGTAACACTGAATGCTTCAAGATGATCAATAAATTATTGAGAGAAACTATTTTCCTTAGAAAATCTGCATCGAAATGTCATCTATTCTGAGTGAATCTTTACAAAATGAAAGTACACTGTGTACATATTTGGCTTTTTCAAGTAAAATGAAAGATGCCCAGGGCTTTATATGGGGAGGAGGGGTTGTTAATGGGGAGGGGAATGTTGATGCGTGGATTCAAGGCAGCTGCAGATTCAGCATTTCCAAATCACAAGAAAGTAGAATATAGCTGAATTTTCATGGTGGTAAACAGGAATCCGTAACACTCACAGCTCACATTTAAATGTGAAGGGAGCCAAATAAACAGCTTTTTGTGTAATGGAGATGTGTCCCAGTACAACATATTCTTCTCCTCTCCTCTGCTCCCCTGTCCTCTGTTCTCCTGTCCTCTTCTCTCCTCTCTTCTCCTATTCTTTCTCTAGAGGAATCATGCACACAATATAGTGAAAGGGGTGGGGAAAGAATGGAATGCCCTTTGGAAGATATACTCTAGATGAGACAAAGAGACAAAGAAAAAAAGGTAATGGCATAAGGTCCCCAAAGTAAATCCTTCTTTCTCCTGTCACATTCCATTAGGACATAACAGAGTAAAAGATGACGTTTCATGGCAGAACAGATTATTTAAAACTAATAAAAATAACTTCAAACTATTCTGCCAATGTAGAATGCCAATAAGTGCTAGGCAGCAAGCATAATTATTTTATTAGATTTTTCATATTATGGAACACGTTCAAATCTCTTTTCCTCTTTTGCTCAGCCTAGAAACTAAGATATTCTGGCTTCATGCATCAGGGAGAAGGGTGAACAACAAATCAGTCATTTATGGGAGTCAAGAGAATGAAGGACCATTAGGGAGTAAGCCTCCATGGAAAATATTGCATACTTGCCACAATGCATCTATGCTAGGTACAAGAAGGCAAAGTTTGTTATTTATGACATTATAATTTCTGTTAGCCTGACATGTATTTTCCCTCCCCCTTCCACTTATGTACATCTTACTTAGCCTTTAGAGAACAATGGTCTGATTCATTTTTTTACTAGGACATATTCACTTTACACAAACACATGTAGTCTATTGTTATCATGGGAAGGCATGTGTGTCGAACAGTTAGAAAGAATGTGCTTTTCTGGAAATAGACCTCTCTGCCTGCCATGTAGTTTCATGTCTCTTTCTGTCTTCCATTGACTCGTAGTCTTCGGGTTTCTCTCACATTCCTTTTCCAAGATTCTGGTTGATTTTCAGAATGAAATGCTGCCCTGCTGCAAGGCTGGTAGAGAGAATATATATATGAATAAAAACATTAGTTGGTCCAGTCTCCAACAGCTATTTTTTCTGGTTCCCACAAGGTAGAAGTGATTGTTTCCTCTTTTGCACTCTGATAATGGTTTCTTGGTGTTTTTCCTCAGTGTTTTAACTCTCTATTTTGTATTATAGTTATTTCTGTCTATGCCTTATTCACTCAACTAGATTGCAAGTTGTTTGAGCACAAGGACTATGACTTGCTTCTTTGTATCTTGTTCAGGGCTCAACAAAGTGCATTAAACATATTAGGAGCTCAATAAATATTTGCTTAATTGAATATATGTCTTGGAGAGGAACAAGGAATGTAGAAGTATAGTTCTTGGCAATCACAAGGAAAATTGGTTGATCTAATGGCCCAGCCATTTAAAATCCAGTCAACCTATGTAAGTGTATAAAGACTTACCTATACCACTCTACCACTATAAAGACTCTGGGAAGTATCTCACTTTAGCTCATATAACTCAACCATTTCTACTAATGGAAAACCTTTTTATCTCTCTTAGAACATGAAAATATTAACTTTTCTGTTATCTTTCTCTATGAGATACTTTTACTTTAATGCCTGTCATTAATATTATGAGATCTTCTGATTTCTTTTTCAAACTCTAGTTTTCCAGCCTTTTAAAATCCAATTCAACAAACATTTATTAAGCACCTGCTATATTCATTGTGTTAGGTGTTGGTGATAGGAAAATATGTACTTGATGTTTTCTTCTTTGAAAGAAAGATTAATTAAATGTGCAGATTTTTCCCCTATGTTAATGTCTACCTAACCTGTATACGCAGCCTAGAGTCCCCCTCAAGATGAAAGCAGTATTTGGGTTGGGTTAATTCCTCAGAGAAGTATGGTATAGTAGATAGAGAATCAGCCTGGAAACTGAGAACACCTGGGTTCTTGTCCATCTTCTGATAAACACTGGTTGTGTGACCCTGGGGCAAATTACTGAACTTCTCAGTGTTTTAGGCAACTCTCTAAGACTAAGGTGCTGACTTTTATTGATTGAGGTATTATATATTCCCAGGAGTATCTCATACCACTGAAATCACAGGTCCTATCTCTATCCCCATCTCTATCTCTACCCCTAAATCCTTAAAGCTAAGCGAACTTCTTTGACTTCAGGCCACTGGGGATCATGAAGGATGTTTCTAGAGAATGAAGGAGAGGAGAGTCTATGAGCCCTAAAGACCTTCTTTGTGATGCCCCCCAAGATTCTCTAGTAAGTCATCATCAGCATCCCCGAAAAGGAAGCATATGTCCTGATACTTGTTACATTAAAGTGATTAAACAATTTTAAATTAATTCACACAAACATTTTTATAACACTGTCAACAACAAATTCCACCAGATAAATATTTATAAAGTAACTATGTAGTTAGGGCAAGACTCTATGATAGCTCACCAGGGATATAAAGACAAAACCCAACAACAATCCTTCCCATTAAAGCACTAACAGTTTGCTAGGTCTGGGTAGCTAGAGGAACACTGAGTAGGGAAGAAAGCTATGAGAAGAACATAAACATGCAAAATACAGAACAGAACACGATGGAGGGAAAGGGTAAATTCAGACAAAGTACTCTAGGAAAATGCTAGAAGGGAGGGAAGATACATTGATTAAGGCTACAGTTGGGGCACTGTAGCAGGCACAGGCAATGCAAAGAAATTCTAGAACGTTAGAGCTAGAAGAGATCTAAGAGATTATCCAGTTACCACTCTTAGGAGTAGCTAGGTGGCACAGTGGATAGAGTGCTGGGCCTGGATACAGGAATACCTGAGTTCAAATTCAGCTGCAGATATTTACTAGCTGTGTGACCCTGGTCAGGTCACTTCTGTTTGCCTCAGGTTCCTCATCTATAAAATGGAGGTAGTAATAGCACCTAACTCCTAGCATTGTAGTGAGGACCAAACGAGATAATATTTGTAAAGTGCTTAGAACAGTGCTTGACATATAGTAAGAACCATATAAATGTGAGCTATTATCTTGTTTCATGGGTGTTTGGGGGTGGGGAACTGAGGCCAAGAAAGGTGAAACAATTTTTCCAAGGTAATACAAATATTAAACTGCAGATCTGTGAAGGTATAAGACATCCTCAGTACCCTCAAGGAACTGCCACTCTAGGTGGGGAGAGAGGATGTTTATATAAAATGATGAGTATCAGTGCCAGACAGCCTGTGTTAAGTGGCCAATCATTGGTGCAATCAGAGATGCTTTGAGAGTGTCTATTAAATATTCAAGGGCACTGCTTTTGCAGACCTTTTATTCCAAAGTTTCTTATCTATTGACTTGTCAGCTGGCGAGAACATGAAGTATAATTGGTGATTTTACAGTTCTTTGGGGAATAGATATACTTTGTGGCTATTTGCTGTCTCTACTTTTCTGATTCCTTATAATTTTAACCTTTCTGTAGTCATCACTATGTCTTCCTCACAATAAAATAAAGCATCTTGATTCAACCTCATTTCTTAGAAGAGGTGAGATTTTGGCGAATTAATTAGAGGAAACTGAACCTTTTGCATTGATAGCTACAATTTTTAAATAGGTCCCATCTCAATTCCCATGCCTTGTTGAATGAATCCTGGTTTTATTTTTGAATGACTGGAAATAGAGTCTTGGCATCTCTGGATTTTCCTTTTTTGTTTTTAATGATCCCTCCAATCTATGTAATTTCTTTAGAGATGACTGGGTTGTTTCCAGGAGAGGGAGGGTGGATGAGATGTATGCTCTGCATCTATAATGATCTCTGACAGATTGACATGGAGCATTGATTTTTACAGCAGCAGCCAAAATTACAGTAATTAGAGGAAATATCTACATCTTTATAAACAGAGAGTTAACTGATTCAAAGGGAACTTAATAAGAACTTACAGGAGAAAATGCACTTTTGCCATTCAGTATTAAACATTAATTAAAGTTAGGAGGTGATAGCTAAATTAACTCTGGGATTCAGTCACTCGGCAAGGCATTGAAGGGAAGGGAAGCAGCTCTCTATAGACAAAATTGGTGTTAGATTTGAACTGATTGTTGGGAGGTCAAGAAATTAATGAGCATTTTTGGAACAGGGTGAAGAAAACAACCCCTTTCACCTACCAAATTATTTTGACATAATAAATGATGTCTTACTCCAATGCTTCAGGTTGTTGATTGTTCAGTTGTTTTCAGTGGTGTCTGACTTTTCGTGACCCCACTTTTCTTGGCAAAAGATGCTGGAGTGGTTTGCCATTTCCTTTTTCAGCTTATTTTACAGATGAGGAAACTAAGGCAAACAGGGGTAACTGACTTGCCTAGGGTCACACAGTGTCTTAAGCCAGATTTGAATTCAGGAAGATGCTTCATCAAGGCATGAATGTTAATCTGGAGATGATCTTAAAGGCTGTGATCATATATTCTTGGACTGAATATTTGCTGTCTAATGACCAGCCTAGTTAGTGATCATTACTAGGTGGGCTGCAAGGTGATGAATTTTTCAACCATAGCAACTCTGAAACATATATTATGTTACAGAGAGGGTCATGTTCTGCATCGGTGATGAAAGTACTGATGTCCCTGCATTGGCTTTTAAAATAGTTTTATTGTTTCTTTTTCATTCATTTATTTATTTCAGTGTTGTTTTTGCTTTTCCCTTCTACCCACCCCATATTTAAGCAAAGTCAGATGACAGAGTGACCATTTCTCGCATCCATGGTCCCCATCCTTTGATTGAGAAAGATATACGTTTTCTCCAAACTTTCACTGTCTTTGTGGGCTGTTGTGGGGATGGAACCAGAGATTGAAGGGTTATGGTCTCCCCTGCTGTGTGAAGGGGCTAAGCTTGGTCACAGTCTAGAAACGAGCACCGTTTAGGACCTGCACATCGTGCAAAAAGTAACTCATGGTTATAGACAGGGGCATAGCATCAACTCACTGCTCATCTCCAGCAAATGTAGTTGTCTGTATCACAAACTGCTCACTCTTTAGTTCTTAAGCAATCGAATCCTTCCAGAGCATTTTACCATGACAGCGCAGAGGACCATACTTTAAGTCTGAATCTGACATGAATGTTGGTTACTTATTAGATGTAGGCTGCATTCTCCTACCACCATCTCCTCTTCCTTCATCCCTAAGCAGATTAGCCTTGTGTCTTTCTAGGCGCACTAGATTGTGACTTGGTTTCCTTCCTAGCTCGTTATATTCTGAACAACCCCCCATATCTTCAGTTATTCTATTTAATCATCCTGTCACCTTGCTTTTAATGAAAGCTGGCTTTCTTCTGTACACACTAGATCCCTACCCACACTCTTCTTCAGAGGTCCCTCATCTCATTCCTCTGATACACAGTGCCAGCAGAAAGGGATTGGCGTTCTCTGTGCTCTCCACACAGCTCACCCCTTTGCAGATCATTTCTCTATCTATATACCTCAATAACCTGTCATCCTTTGAAGTACATGTAATCCCCTTGTTAACATCCTATATTCCTCTTTGTGGCCGTCAATCTATTGACCCCCGGGTCATTTTCCCAATTCCCTCAATGGCTTTAGTCTCTGGATAACAGTCTTTCTCTCCATTCTTTTGCCTGCTGTCATCCTTCCAGGCTTAATTATTCATGTTGCTAATCCCTCCAATGTCTTTATAACACCCAATTCTTCAACCGTACCAATTTCAGTGACCTGCTCAGGGCCACAGTCACTAGTACGTGTTCAAAGTTGAGGACTGAAAGCAGACTTTTCTAGCTCAGTGTCTTTATACCACCCAATTCCTAGTCTCTAATGTCTCTACACCATCCAATTTCTCAACTTTTCCAATTTCAATAGCCTCCCTCACCCCACTTTAGGTGCGCATCAGATATAGGGTCATACCTTGAATATTATCTGTTCATTGATTTGGAGCTTTGAGGGACCTTGGAGAAGTCGCCTAGCCCAGCCATCTTGTTTTACACATGGGGAAACTGAGGCCACATTCAGTGATTTGCTGATGGTCTTACAATTAGCAAATGGTAGAGCTAGGCATGAACCCAGATGTCTGTCTTCTACATCTAGCACTCTTCCTGTTACATCACACCATGACTGGGCCTGTGCCTCATGTTCAGTACGTTGGGATTATGTCTGACTTTCCTTTCTCTTATTTCTCATATCCCAGTAGCTGCTAAATCCTTTCATTCTATGTCTGAAACATCTCTGGGTTTTCTCCACTCTTCAGCTTTTTACTCTCATTGCCATCACCCTAAACAGGGGCTCTCATCACTATTATCTTGATATCCTGGTAGACCCCTATAAGATTTCCCTCCTTCACTCTTTCCCCTCTCAAATCCATACCATTGGCAGATTAACTTTCTGTTAGACGTAAGATTTTGTTGTATCAATTCTCTTGCTCAAAATTCTTTATTATTTTCCTATTGCCTACTGAACGAGGCTCTGGGTGGTACAGTGGATAGAATGCTGAGCCTGGAGTCAGGAAGAGGGGTTCAAATCCAGCCACAGACACTTACTGGACATGTACCCCAGGGCTGACTATTCACTTAACCTGTCTCAGCTTCCTTAACTATAAAATGACAATAGCGATAGCATCTATCTCCCAGGGTTGTTGTGAAGATCAAATACAAAAATTATCTGTAAAGTGCTTAGCACAGTGCCAGGCACAGAGTGCATGCTTTACAAATACTATTTCTGATGTTGTTGATGTCGTTTGTTGTCGTTATCATTATTACTTGGACTCGAATTTAAGGTCTCTCACTATTTATTTTCACCCTGCCTTACAACTTATCTCATATTACTTCCCTTCGTGTACAATCTATTCCGTCCAAACTGTATTACTTCAACTCCTCCATACGATTCTCATTCAGTACCTAGCACCTACTCGTAGTGCTAGTAGTACATAGTACTCAGTACACAGTAAGTACTTCACAAAATTTGCTTAATTTAATTATTGTACATGGTGTTGTGGAAAGAATACTGGTTATGGAATTAGGAAATCTGTCTCTGAACTCGAACTTCGAAGATATACTAGACCAGTCAAGTCATTAAGCCTCTTTTTGTTTCAGTTTCCTAATCCATAAAATGGCTATAATATAACCAAATTGTTCTGAATTGTTTTGAATATAGGATTCTCCCCTGAAATATGTTCTCTTTGAAGGAGGAAAAAGATAAATAACGATAACCTATAAAAGAAAATTAACATTTAACACATTCACACAGATGAAATGTATCATTCCTCCTCACCTAGAAAAGTAAAGATTTCAAGTCTGTCCATTTAGGGATCCTTGTTAACTACTTCTCTATGATTCATGTTTTCTGGCCATGTCCATATCTCCTGATGATTCTGCCCTAGGAGTGTTCTATTCAGATTTAGTGTAAATAGTATATTGCAAGAGTTGAAAGATGTCCTGTTATTAAAATGCAGGTTTCTTCCATTTGACTGTTTCCCTCTAATATCATACTATTGGAAGAGATGACACTTTTTCACTTTTCCCTTTCCTGTAATTCTTTTAAAAAAAGATCTAGTGGCCTGAAAATTCAATGTGAGTCAGCAGCCTGGTCTTGGGCTGCATTGAAAAACCTGTCTTCCAGGAATAAGGTGATAGTCCCTTTGCAGCTAGGTGGCACAGTGGTTAGAGTGCCAGGCCTGGAGTAAGGAAGACTCATCTTCCTGCATCCAAAACTTACTGGACAAGTGGCCCTGGGCAAATCTCTTAACCTTATTTGCCTCAGTTTCCTCATCTGTCAAGTGAGCTGGAGAAAGAAATGGCAAAGCACTCCAGTATCTTTGCCAAGAAAACTCTAAATGGGGTCATGAAGAATCAGATATGACTGAAAAATGACTGAAAAAGTCCCTTTATACTCCGTTCTGGTCAGACCACATTTGAAGTACTGCATTTAGTTCTAGTCACTGTGGTTTAAGAAGAACGTTAATAAGCTAGAGAGCATTTAGTGGCAAGCCGCCAAGATGGTGAAGATCTTTGAGTCCACGGCATGTCAAGATAAACTGAAAGAAATGGGGATATCTAGCCTGGAAAAGGGAATAGTTTGTATGGGTGGCAGAAGAAGAATATGATAGCTGACTTGTCAGTATTTGAAGGGCTATTGAATGACAAAAAGGATTAAATGTCTTTAGTGTGGACTCAGGGCAGAAACAGGAGCAGGGGGTGGGATGAAGCTATAAAGAGTTAAATTTAGTATCATAGTTTTAGAGCTGAGAGGGATCATAGAGTCTATCTATGGCCAGCTGGGGCTAACATTTTAAAACTCCACTGAGAAGACATATAGATTCTAAAAACATCTTTTAGTAGGTTGAGCCAGGACTCCCTGTCTTTTCCCTTCATTTTACATTTGAGGAAACTGAGTCTTGGAGAGGTTAAGTGGATTGTTCAAGGTCATAGAGGTAGTAGATATGAGAGTTGGGCACTTGAACCCAGGCCTCCAAATCCCAACTGTATACATACAATTCTGTATATTTGATGCTTTACGGACTATTACACAAGTGGATAAAATAACTTTTAGTTGAATAAAAGCAATAGGATGAACATTCTTTCTTCTGTAGGTTCTCTGAAAGTGTCTTCTGAGACAATGTCAGTAGAAGACAGGATGATGGGGATGGTATGTAATTCATCCTATTCTCAAATGATCTTGATTTTTTTGGCTAGATTTTTTATGTTGAAAGTCTTTTTGTTCCATGAAGTTTGAAGATTACAATTATTTGGTGTAGCAAAACCTATTAAAGATGTTTTTCTTAAGTTTTTAGGGATCAGCATTTTATCTGGGCAACTGGGGACTATTGTTTTATCTGTGATGATTCTCTGATTCCAATATATTTTGTTTGTTGAATTCACGAGGATAGTTTGCAATCTATTATTTGTAGTAGGTAGAGTTGGCATCTGTTAATTTATTATTATGATTATTTTTGTTGATGCCAAGAGTGGAGCTACCAATTTAGCAGTGAGCAAAAAGATAATGAATCATTCTTTGTTACACCCATGTCTATTTTGGGGAAGCCAGTGTGCTGAGTGACAATATTTCATTTTACAAATGGCTCATAAGAAACATTAAATCTGTCATGGTATCGAAAGCCATTTTGGCTTAATGACCATTCTTACTTAAGGAAGGATTCTTGGTAAAATCCCTTTCTTAAATGACCAGTAGTGACAGTTCCTCAATAAAACAGGCAGTCCTGGCTCAACCTACTAAAACATCTTTTTAGTATCCATATGTCTTCTCAGTGGAGTCTTAAAATGTTAGCCCCAGCTGGCCATTGAAACTTGAAATGAGCCTGCCAATCGCCTTCCCTGACAAATTACATAGTCATCAGGATGCCCTCTTGATGAGAAAGAAAGAATATGCCATTTCTAAAATTCACAGCAAAATAGAGAAGGTCTGGAAACTGATAAAACTGGGTTAAGCAAGGGGAAGAAGAAAATCCAAAAGAAAGAAAAATAGAAGCCTTCAACTGCTTCTCCTACTAAGTGTCAAAATAAAGGTTTGTTTGAAATCAAATCCTAAATACTGTCTTTTAGGATAAGGCTTTGTAATTACATGTAGTACTTTCATTCACACCATCATTCTCAGCAGTATGTATGTTGGTTATGGCCAGGGTGAATGTTAGCTGGCGTAGTGGTATGCTGAATTGTGGCAGGAAAGGAATGTAGTGGTAGGGGCATAGGTGGTGCAGGAAGGTGGGTGGAAATGTCTAAGGGTAATAACCCAGGATTGGTAAGAAATCTGGGACAGTCACACTGATCACAGGAAAACCAGGAAGTGTAGGAATAGTGAGTCAGCAGCTTGTCACAGAGAAAGAAGACCACTATAGGAAGGGAGTGTGCTTCAGTGGATGTTAAATTTCCAAGCTGGTCTTTCTTGCTTAAAATTATGATCATTTAAACTGTATTACTGGCTCAACTTTTCTGTGGAATGTTGACTCTAATGTCAGAATCCATTGAGATATTATGTTCAATGCTCTCTGTCTCTCTCTCTCTGTCTCTCTCTCTCTCTCCTTCCTTTCTCTCTTCTCTGGGAAGAAGAAGGATATATTCGGAAATAAAGGTGATATAAAGACAAAATATAAAACAAAATTTAGAAGATTTTTTAAAAGATGCTTGCTTAAGGATGATTTCAGAAAAATCTGGCTAGACTTACGTGAACTGATACAAAGTGAAATGAGCAGGACCAGGAGAATATTGTATATAATAGCAGCAACATTGTATGATGATCAACTATGAATGACTTAGCTATTCTCAGCAATACGATGACCGAAGATAATTAAAAAAAACTCATTATGGAAAATGCTATCCACATCCAGAGAAAGAAGTGATGGAATCTGAATGCAGATTGAGGCATACTGATTTTCACTTTCTTTATTTTTCCTTAATTTTTTCCTTTTTGTCTGTCTTCTTTTACAACATGACCAATATAGAAATATGGTTTAAATGAAAATACATGTATAAACTATATCAAATTACTTACTGTCTTGTTGCAGGGGAGCAGGGAGAAGGAGAGAAATTGGAATTCAAAAATTTTTAAATCAATGTTAAAAATTCTCTTTAAATGTAACTGGGAAAAATAAAATATTATTTAAAAATGCTTGCTGAATGAATGGAAAGGTCTATGCGTGTGATTCTATGACCTAAAAACTTTATTTGAAGCTTAATGCCTAATTCTGTACTGACCCAGAAATGCACTTGGTAATACTGAATACTTTTTAAAAAGAAATAATGGGGTGTGTCACAACCCTGGGAATTCATTTTCTTTATTTTTGTGGCTAACAAAACTACACATTGACTCCTCATCCACACAGACACTCAAAAGAGAATTGAGCTCCTATAACTGTTGTGCTATATAACTTTGGAATCCCTATGGGCAGTGTGGTTTTGGAACAAATTGATAGGGTGATCCCTAATGTCTTAGGAGACTGCCAAGAAATAGGTACAGTCACATAGCTATGTAACTCAGCACAGCTCTGTTGATACCTCTTTTGGCAATGAGGAGAGAGTCTAGTTGAGAGAGCATCTGTCTTTGGCTTGGTCATTTTTCCTACAGATGCTGAACAGGGTGTCAGGCTAAGTTTCTGGGGAAATTCAGGTAAAGAATTACCATTTCAGTGTTAACTAGCTCCTGTGCAGGTAATAAAGGTGTAGGCATAAATGCAAAGATGACAGCCCTACTAAGATTTCTGTGAGCCTACTATGCCAATGTAGATATTGAAGTATTCTTACTAATAAATCAGTACAAATAATTACTAACATTTCAAGAGTTGAACTCAGTCAATGAGCAAATCCCCTCTCTAATAGTTCTTGGCAAGGCTTACATTAAGTAATATGAAGTTTGGAATTTTAATGAACATAAAGACACTGGCATAATTCATGATTCAAGAGCTCATGTCTGAGATCACATAGATTGGGTTGAATTTGGGGGGGGATTTCTCAATCATAATATCCTTTGGTTTGGTATTGACCTCTAGGGTGCCCCCTAGGAATATCAGAAATCTGTCTTGTGTCTCTTTAAGAGCCATTTTCCTTGTTTTCATTCTACCCCTGCAGGTGGCAAGGCTTACAAAGCATCAAAGAACTGGCTTATTAAAAAGGCAATAACAAAAGAAAACAAGCTGGGAATGCTGGCACAAGCCTGTAATCACAGCTCCTGGGCAGAGAAGGAGGCTGTTGGACTGCTTGAGTTTGGGTGTTCTGAGCCGCAATAGGGCTAAAGCTGACTGGGTGTCCATGCTAAGGCTGGTGCCAAGATAATGGAGCCCCTGGAGTGCAAGGATACCAGGCTGCCTGAGCAGGGGTGAACCAGTCCAGGTGGGAAAAATGGAGCAGGTTAAAGTTTATGTACTGCTGAGCACTGGGATTGCCCTGTGCTCTTCCAGCATCAATGAGGTACAAAGACCCATCCAATCTCTACAAACAAAACAAGAGAAGGCAAAAGAATATTCACCTTTGTGATGGGGTTTCCATCCTCCTAAAGGGGAAGGAAGGAAGGAAAGAAGGAAGGAAGGAAGGAAGGAAGGAAGGAAGGAAGGAAGGAAGGAAGGAAGGAAGGAAGGAAGGAAGGAAAGAAGGAAAGAAGGAAGAAAGGAGGAGAGGGAGGGAAGGAGGGAGGGAGGGAGGGAAGGAAAAAATTTATTAAGTACCTACTATATACAGGTGCTAGGCTAAGTGCTTTATAAATATTATCTCATTTGATCCTTACAGCACCCCTGGGAGATAGGTGCTATTTTCATCCCCATTTTACAGTTGAGAAAACTGAGGAAAACAGAGTTGAGTAACTTGTCCACAATCACACAGCTAATAAGAGTCTGAGGCCAGATTTAAACTCCAGTCTTCCTAAGTACAGGCCTAGCACTCAATCCACTGTGTCACCTAGTTGCACCGTCACTTCTAACTCACAGTCTAGATTTTAGCAAAGATGCTTAATTTCCTTGGTGAGGAATCACCATTTCCTTGGTTCTCGCCTATTTCTCACTAGGGTTTATTCTTTCTCGTCCAGTTACTACTGTTGCTACCACCACCACTGGCATGGGTGGTATGATAGCTTAATGATAGGTTTTCCATCCACAGTCTCTCCTGGCACTATGGTTGCTTTCAGCTGCTTGGCTTCTGTACTCTTTGTAACCATCCAGCCCTATTAGGGCCTTACAGCCTTCAGAGGTAATGCGTATCATGACTCAACCCCCAAAGACCTGCCTCCAGCCACACAGAGAGGAAGCACATTCCTGTCCTACAATTTTATACTCTTCCCATTGATTCTTGGCCTGGTAAAGGTCTCAACATCCTTTATAAGGTATCTGCTACTCATACATTTCAGTATCACATCTCTACGACGTATACACACACATATATTTGTATACACACACACACATATATATATAAGAATAAGAAAACAAGCACAATAGTTTATTCAACAGTTCCTAAAATGAATGAAAACGGGTACTATAATATCTAGAGTATTCTCTTAAATGATGCTTGGTTAGAATAAAATTAGTTTCTCTCTTAGAATGGGGCAATTGGCTCTTTTTCTTTACAGGCAATTTCTTTTCTCTTGAAAACAACAGGCTCTTTTATCACTTAAAGTTGAAAAGGAGTTATCTCTAGCTCTGTACTCACTGTAGTACTGACCATGACTAGCCATGACAACTATATGGTGAATGGTTGTTGTACATATATTTCTTGACTGTTCACTGCAATTCTACCTTTTTTAGGTCCACTTTCTCAGAAGAGGTTGTTCCATGGATACCATTATAGTAGTGGGAAAGACAGTAATCGAGGCAGTGTCCATCTCTGACCCTGACACCACTCTTAAAGTTGCTGGCCATGATGAAAAACCATTGCTGGTGTCCCACCCATCAACATCCCCACTTATTCTATAAATCCTTCCCTGGCAATTCTAACTGACACTCAATTCTCACTTCTTCCTTGGAAAGTAGTGGATATTGACAAGGTGGAGAAGTTCAGACAATGAGGAATTGAGTTGAGAGTAAAGTGAGCAAGCCCTGGGTTCCTCATGAAATGGTAGTCTGATTTGTACTTCTCTTGTCTCTCCCATGGCAAGTAACTCAGTGCTTGGCATATAAGTACTCAGCTAATTGACATCCTGGCCTTTGGCTGTGCTACACAGGAAGCAATTGTTCTGGGCTTCTGTTCAGTTCCATAGTGAGTGACCTGTGTTTGCATCAACCCAGAGGGAATGAAGCTATTCTGGATTGTTTCTCAATAGCAAAAGGAGTCAGGGTACTTCCAGCATTCCAGAGAGCTTCTTTTCAGTCCTTCAAAATTCTGCTGGTTTTCACTTGAGTTATTGTACCAAACTGATTTTTTTCAATTAAAAATTTTGTGTTGATTTCTTTTGTTTTATATCACTTTCACTTCTAAATATGTCCCTTTGTATTCACTAATCAAGTGAGTCACCATCCCTTATAGCCAAGAGTAAAAAATGAAAGAGGAAAAAAAGCAGAGCGCTCAAACTAACTGACACATGAATGTAATGTGAGCCTCACCATCTAAGACTTTATGAAGAGACTTGATTTTCTCAGTGAAGAATCAGCATATTCCTGTTACTTGTATATTTCCCATTAAGGTTTGTCCTCCAGCTACTACTGCTGTCACTACCACCATGGGCTGCAGGGTATGGCTTGATGATAAATCCACCATCCAAAGTTCCTCCTGGCATTATGGTTGCTTTCAGTTATTTGGTTTCTCTGTTCTTAGTGAATCTCTTAGTTATGAGGGAGGGGGTATTGGTGTTTTATGGGTACCATTTGGTTTTTTTCCCCAAGCAGATTACATATGTCTACATGGGTCTGTCTAGAGGTAACTTGCAGAAAGGCAAGAACAGACTATTGTATCTCCTTTTGCCCTTCTCCAAAGGTGACTTTGTTTCCTGTTGGAAAAGGCAAGCAGGAAGTTGGGACCAGAGGTTGGTCACTCTCCTCCCCTCAGAGTGAGGGAGATACAAGCTAGAATTATATCTATCTGCTCCCTTAAATTATTAATCTAGAGGAAGTCATTTTTAGGTTCAAGCTAAGCTCCCCATCATTGTTCCTTTACAGGAAAAGAATGCCAAAGCCATAGTTCCAAGGCTTGACCCCCTTCCTACCAGATGCCAGTTCCACAATGAACACAAGTAGCAAATAGCAAATAAGCTCATTAATCCAAGTTAATAGCAAAACAAAAATCAGAGAAAGTAAACTTAGAAGTCTATATACTAGATAATAGACAGAGCAAATAAGCTCTCTCATTGGGAATGAGAACTCAGTTCAATCAAGAGATAGAGTCACTCAAGGAAAAATTCTCCAAAGTCTCTAGAAAGCTGAGGATAGGGACATGATAAAGAAAGTCTCATGCCATTTCAGTGTTGAATTCCTCCCAGTCTTTCTCCATTCTTGAACATGGACAGAGGTTGGAATCATACATCTTCTGTCTCAATACCTGCATCCAGAAGAAGCCAGGTCTCTCCCCTCCTGTACTCTTACCAATACTGACCAGCTTCTCATGGAGGCAGGTACATGGATCTCCACCAGTGAGGAGAGTCTCATATAAGAGCCAAGGGTTACATAGTATATGTGCCATCCTACAGCCACCTCTGCAACAAAGAAAGTGGGGTGCATTTTCTCACCTCTTCTTCAGTAATAAGCTTCTACTAATTTGATGATAAGTGCTTCAAATCCTCCAAGCTCTCCAAGAGCTTTGGCCAAAATTAGGTGAGTAACGAAAAGCTCCAATGGAAGGAGGGAAAATTATTGGACGTAAACTGTAGGAAGCAGGAGTATAAGATCTGGGAAAAGCTAACGATTCTGGTGACCTTCGAAAGTAAATAACTTTCTGCTTGCTTGGTTATATAACACAATTGCAACATCAAGTCAACAAATATTTATTAAGTGATTCCTATGTGCCAGGTATCTTCTAAGCACTGGGGATATAAGGGAAAGGCAAAGACAGTTCCTTTTTTTCAAGGTGCTCACGATTTAATGTAGAGGGGAGACAACTTGTAAAAAAGTATGTACAAATTATACGGGATACATTGAAGATAATATCAGAGGGGAGGAATTAACTTTAAGGTGGACTGGGAAAGGCTACATGCCGAAGGTAGACTTGAAGGGATTCAGGAAAGCCAGGAAGGAGAGGTGAGGAGGGAGAGGATTCCAGGCCTGGAGGACAGCCAGTGACAATGCCCAAAGTAGGGAGGTGGAATATCTTGTTCAAGGAATAGCAGGGAGGCTAGAGTCATATATCGAAGGCAGTAAGGCATAAGAAGACTAGAAAGGCAGCAAGGGCCAGATGATGAAGGTCTTCAAAAGCTAAACTCAAGATTTTATATTTGATTCTGTAGGTCATAAACATGGAGCCCTTGATCTTTATTGAATAGGGGAGCAACATGGTCAGATCTTGGCTTCAGAAACATCAGTTTGATAGCTGAGTGGAAGATGAACTAGAATGAGGGGAGACGTGAGGCAGGGTGGCCAATCATGAAGTTATTGTACTAGTCCATGTGTGAGGCAACAACTATGGTGGCGGTGTCAGAGGAGAGAAGGGGGAGGGTGGCATACAAAAATGTTGCGAAGGCAAACCTGCAAGACTTGGGAACAGATTAGATAAGGGGGGGTGAGAGTAGGGCTAAAGGATGACCCCTAGATTATAAACCTGGGTGACTGGGAGGATAGTTGGGCCCTCGGCAGTAAAACAGAAGTTAGGAAGAGGAGAGGTGCTAAGCCACTCCAGAAATGTGTACAGTGATGCTCGAAATATTTAACAGAAAGAAGTAGAGTAAATACCTATATCTCTGGGAGCCTACTGATGCTTGTTTTTTTTTTTAAATCTCCTATTCCCAGTACCTACACATATCTACTGCATTAAAAGCTTCATTGCTCCCAGGTATCTCCTGCTGTTGGGAACATAGATGGGAAAAGAATTTCCTTGTACAAGGTGAGTGTTAAAAGTGCTAAACATATTCCACAGGCCTCAGGGATAGCCCACCATGCATGCCACCTTCCAAAGACCATCTGCTTCATCTCCAGAAAGCCTGCAGCCACCTCTAGAGAAATCTGGGGGCAATATAATGCACTTAGCTCTTGTTTGTGGCCCAGCTAATAACTATTAATATGACGCTTCTCCTTGCTTTAAATGTCAGTGCTATGACTGCCCTTCCATTACTTTCACCATGGGGGAGAAGTGGTGGAGTGTGCTATTTTTGCTACATTAATTACTTCCTTCTTTTTAGTTCCTTTGCCTGTTTCAAAAACATGATTCCAAAGGTTTCTTTTTTGTCCTTTCCCCTTAGAACACATTCATCTACCTCCCTATTTTTAAGATGAGTAAATTGAGGCTAGCCGAGGTTGACTTGTCTAAGAGCCAAATATGTATGTGTCTAATCTATCATGTATATGTATATGTCTGGTTGCGATTTTTATGTTCTCCCTTTACTACCCTTCCCTCCTCTCCCTGCCTCAATTTTTAAAATAGATTTTTATTTATATCTTTTGTTTTTACATCATCTAGTTTCTACCCTTTAGTATTTCTCCTCCTCTCCTCTCTGAGAGAGCCATTGTTTAAAAGAAAAGAATTATCAAAAAAGTAAAAGAAATAGAGGAAGAAGGAGAAAAATCAGCAAAAATGAGTAGCACATAAAATATCTGACATTACATGCAATGTTCCTGTTCTGTGGACCCCATCCTGTCATCTCCTCCTGCACCAATGTTAATTCTTGTGTAGCTCATCTCTTCAGTTCATTTTTAAGGTACTTTATTGGCTCTTTCCCATGTTTCTGAGCATGAAATCTTTTCTATAATCTCTTTTATGGTCTATGTTTCAATAATTTTCCTTTGCTACCTGCTGAGAGTATGACGGCCTTAATCATCGCATTTTAAAAAGACAGCTGTGTTTTGTGTGTATATGTGTGTGTGTGTGTGTGTGTGTGTGTGTGTGTGTGTGTGTGTGTTTTAAACAAGCTCCCAGTGACTCATTGTTTGGAAATGCTAAGGAAGGTGCTATCTCTTTTACACTAGTCCTTATTTGGGCTGCTATGTTTATCATACAGAATTAGGTTTTCCCATTGCACTGAGCCAAGAAATTACCATGGAAAGGTACAGCCCTGGACGTCCTGAGAGAGCCTGAATGAACCCCTCTCTTTTCTGCATACTAAATCTACTATATGGTCATCTGGAACGCAAAGAGATATTTAGTTACAAATCTTCAAAGGTACAAGAGACCTTCATAGGAGCTCAGATTGTCCTTTTCCTCCTAGCATAAATACATGGGTCATTTGTGAGTTGACCCTGATAAAGGCATCTCTTCCCCAAG
The DNA here is from genome assembly GCA_028646595.1 of Phalanger gymnotis. NCBI lineage: Eukaryota > Metazoa > Chordata > Mammalia > Diprotodontia > Phalangeridae > Phalanger > Phalanger gymnotis. The sequence continues at coordinate 304,067,352 of CM053624.1, forward strand.
TCTTCAGTATCTCAAAGAGTAGTAATGGGCTAGCCCAGAGGTGGGGAACCTGGGGCCTCAAGGCCACATGTGGCCCTCTAGGTCCTCAAGTGTGGTCCTTTGACTGAGTTCAAACTTCACAGAACAAATTCCCTTAATGAAAGGATTTGTTCAATAAATCTTGGACTCAGTCAAAAGGCTGCACCCAAGGACCTAGAAGGCCACATGTGGTCCTGAAGCTCCAGGTTCCCCACCCTTGGGCTAGCTCCTTCCCAATAGGAGTATGCTTTTTTTATCTCACCATTTCCTTTATGTGTTTTCTGTGAAGCTTAACAAGAGAACCAAGAGGGGCTCAATTGAATCTCCTCCTCACCATTAGATTTCAAAGATCAAAACTGCACATGAAACACCCCATCCCACCAAAAGTGGTCCCTATTTCCTACCCAGCTTTTTCTTAAAGAGCTCCATAGGTTTACAGCAATGAGGAGCTGATGAAAAGAGAGGTTAATGTCAAATTTTGCTATCTCATCAATACGGCTACTTCCCAGGTCTCATGACTCTGTAAATTATATCAGGACCTCAATGAGGCTTCCTATAAGTTGTCTCTGCCTGAACTGTGAATTCTCCTTCACAGAAACTTCTTTATGCATAGAGCACCGGAATGTAAGGTTGGTTGGCACTGTGGAGTAAGATGAATAAACAAAGACAACAGCAGTGTAGTCGCTGATCCAATCTACTTGAAATACTATTCTAGGCAGTTCTAATTGGATTAAAAATTAGCTAGTGACTTGCAAAAACTAGATTATATTCTGAACATGGGATGAGTTTGCATTCACCTAAAAGATGAATGCAATGAAAGTATATGGGATCCATGGAAAGCTATAGCTAAATGAAAGGTGAGCCAAGTCCTATTGAAATGCCAAAAGGAAAAACAAAGTTGAATCTGCTTTCTCAAAATTCTAAACTCAAAATAGTTCCCTAAATCAATAGGTAACACTTAATCAGTCAACAGATTTGAACTGCCTTTGTGCTATAAGGTCTTCTGAATGATCAGAAAGGAATTGATTATAAAAAGATCAATCATGGAGAATGTTTGTTCAAACAAATTACATGCTCATGCTTTAAAAGAAAGTAGAGATGCGCCCATGATAGAAAGGAGTGTGTGTGTGTGTGTGTGAAGGATCTGAAGGAATATGGGGTATATAGAGCAAGAATAGGTATTTCCTGTTCTATACTTTCCAGACAGGTTCTTTCTACTGGTTCCTTCCCCAAACTCCTTGAAAAAGTTGGCTATATTCCATGTCTCTTCTTCCTCATCAGCTGCTATTTTCCATTCTGGGTAGTCTGGCTTTTGTTTCCACTTATTTACTGAAACCACATTCCCTAAGGTTAGCAATGACCTCCTCCTAATCATCACCAAATACAATGCCTTTATACTCACTTCTCAACCTCCTTTACCTTTCTCAGCATTTGTTTCTATGAACCAGCTCCTACTGGATATCCTGTCTTCCTTTTTCTTCAGCAATCCTACAAGCTCCGGCTTTTCCTGCCTCTCCAACCATTCACTTTTGGTCTCCTTTCTTGGCTCTTCGTCCTCTCCCTTACTCCTCTATGTGGGTGTTCCCTAACAATTTGTTCTTGGTCCTCTTCTCTCTCTACAATCTTTCCCTTAGTAATCTCATTCACTCCAACTGCTTCAACTACCATCTTTATGCAGATGATTCCCAAAGCTACATCTTCAAACCCCATAACCTTTAACTGCCTACAGGGCATCTCCAATGGATGGTTCTGCTCCTCCCTTGAATTCAACATGTCCAAAATCAAACTTATTACCTTTCCCCCTAGATCTGCTCTTTGTACTTCCTTCAGTGACACACTATCATGGTCATAAATTGTCCATGTTACAGATCTTTGTGTTATCTTCCTTTCTGTCTTTTACCACTTTATAATCTATCATTATCAAATCCTGTTCATTTCATATCCAACATTTCCTGCACCCATCCTTTCCCCTCTACTGTCTGCTTCCACACTCATACAGTGTGGTCAATTCTTAGACTTTAGTAATAACCTTCTAACAAATTTTCCCACCTCTCCTCTCTGATCCTTCCAATACAGCCATCATCTTACTCTCAGATTAATCTTCCTTACATCATGGATCTAGCCATATACCATTTTTCAAAAGTCTTCAATAATTCCCTATGGTTAACCAAGTACAGTTAAAAGTGCTTAGTCTGGAATTCAAGACACTCTACTATCTGAGAGGAGCTCACCTTTAAAATTTATCTGATATTGTCCTCCACATACTGTATGCTTCAGCCAAGCTGTGCTACTTTCTATATCCTGAACTTTTCTCACTCTCTTACCTTGTACATTTTCTGAGGCTTTTCCCTATGCTTGAAATGTTCTCTCTCTCTCCCTCTTTACCTGTTGAAATCTAATTCATCTTCTAAACTTTAAAGCAAATGGCACTTCCTCCACAAAGTTTTGTTTTTCCATCAATTGTACCCAACTTGGCCTTCATGTAAATTTTGGTTAGTATTTCCCTGATGCATTTGTTGTTTATTATCAATCAAACAATAAGTATGTATTAAATGCTTACTATATATTAAGCACTGTACTAGGCACTAGGGATATACATACAATGAATGAAATAATTCGTATGTACTATGAGATTACATTCTAATGGGGAGAAAACAAAGGAACATATAATAGAGATAGATGATAGAAAATAAATACATATAAATACAAAGTCATCGAATACAAGATAGTCTTCGAGAAAGGGCATTAGTAGTGGAAGAGAGGAAAAGAAACAGAGGGAAAGAAGGAAGGAAGAAAAGGAGGAAAAGAAAAAGAGAGAAAGAACTAATAGGGAATAGTACAGAGCTTAAAATAGAGCTTTGAGAATTAGCTACATTTAGGGGGTATGATGATGAGACAGCAAAGAAGACTGAGAAAGAGCTGTTAGATATCTGGGAGGAGAACCAAGAGAAGGGCATCGTGAAAGTCCAGGAAGGATAAAGAATCTAAGAGAAACATTGGCCAACACTTCTCAACCTCCTTTACCTTTAACGGTGTCAAATGAAGCAGGCAGGACAAGAAGAAAGAGGACTGGAAAAAAGCAGCAGATTCAACAAATGAGATCAGGAGTAACTTTGGAGAAAGAAGGTTCAGTTCAGTATTATGTTTGCAAAATGCTTTGAAGACAGTATGGAAGAAAAGAGTACATCGGGAGAGGTTAAAGATTAGAAAGAGGGAGAGAAAATTGATGTAATCTTATGGAGAAAATGGGAGGGGATGACATTAAGGACGCACAGACAAGTTGGCCTAGGAAGGAGAAAAGCCACTTGATTGTCAGCTATTGGGGGAGAGAGAAGAGAGAAGGAGATAGTATCATGGGTTTTTGAGATGAAGAAAAGGGGAGAAGAGTGAGCTCATAACAAATGATCCCAGTAAAGTGAGAGTCTGGGAATTCCAAATGAGAGAGGCAAAGTACAGATGGTGGTAAGAAAAGCTTGATGAGGAAGAGAAAGTTTGGAAAAACTTTTGTGAGGAGTGAGGTAGGGAATCAACTGAGGAAGAATAAAAGGATTGCTTTGCTGCAGTGAGTGCCCAGGTGAAGATGGATAATGTGAATTTACAATGTACCCCACCTGCATGAGTGGTGGTAGGACAATGGTGCAATTAATTTGTGAATAGAAGGACAATGTAGTGTTGAAATGGCTAACTACAGGGTCAAAATTGAAGAGGGAGGAAAATGAAGTCAGAACAGGGGTAGTGGCCCATAAAGTAATGAAGGATGGAAAGACTGAAGGTCTTAATAAGGGTGAAAAATGGGTTTGGATGGAGGAGACCTAGGGAGAAATGGAATGATAGGAGGTTATGGTCAGATCAGAAATGTCAGATTTTAATTAGAAAAATTGTGGTTAATGATGAACTATAGTGTATGACCATCCCCATGTGTAACTAAAGTGGAATGAAGGAATAGGTAATAGGATTTAAAGAGAATTGTATTTTACAGTTACTTATGTATATGAATTAAATCCTATTTGATTAGGCTGTAAGTTCTATGAGGGCAATAAGCATGTCTTATCTAAATGTCTTCCCTAGCTCTTGTCATAATGCTCTATGTAGAGTAGGGATATGAACATAGGTAGCCCCAGGTACACATGAGGTGAGATATTGAGAGCAGGGACTCCACACTCCCACATGACGTCGAATAGCAACTCCTTAATTCAAATGACCTCCATTTTCATGCCACGCAATCTACCCAGGGATGATTTTGCCATTAACCTGACCATCACCCATAATTCTTCCGCTTCCATGATCAAGACCTCTGTCTGATTACAGCCTCCTGTCCTTCAATGGCTGTTTCTGCCTCACTCTTCCTAAACTTATACTTTATCCTCACAACTACCTCCAATCCCTCCAACTCTCTTTCTTCAAATCCATGACCGCTTCTTTGGCTTTTCTTCCCTTCCTTCACAGTATTGATCCTGTAACTGACTAATTCAAAATATGCTAGCAACCACCCTTAAATTTCTTGCCTCTGTTATCTTATTTCCAGTCTCTCATTGCCAAGCCGCAGCCCAGTCCTCTCCCTACTATTTTCCTTCTCCATTCCTATTAATGTGAAGGTGAATGCTCTTGTAGAAAGTCATACAACCTGGACGAATTGAAGACACTACAGATTTATGCAATGGAATCTCTTCTCACCTATGCCTTATAGAAGTCCTAGATTTCTCCAGAGCACGGCTCAGGTCCACTTCTACCTGAGGGCTTTCCTGACCAATAGTTATTAACATTCTTTCCCTTTTGAAAGTTAGTTCTTTCTATTAATTTATTTCTGTGTCTGCTATATCTCCAATTAGAGTGAAAGCTCCTTGAAGGTAGGAACTGTTATTGTTTTTGCATCATGCAGTCTTTGTTCATTGGAGGCACTTTGTAAATAGAAGAAATGGAAATTCTCCCCAAGCCATGCAAACCTCAGAGAAGGTATGCCATGGGTTGGCAGCAGTGCGCTCTCTGCCTGCGGGTAAAGAATCAGTTCTATATATCTGACTACCCAGTACATGTAGGGAAATATCTGATCAATGAAAAAGAACATTTACTGCACAAAGTCAATGTTGTTTTTCTATATTGACATCTCCAATGGAATGGCCTTTTGTTAATAACAAATGAAATGAATATTAATAACAATGCTAAATATACACTATGAAACATCGATTCTGACAGGAAACATGCATGCTTAATGCCTTTGGTTCATTGTTCAACAAGCCTTTATTAAGTGCTTGCTATGGGGCCAGGCATTATGTCAGCCAAAGGAGATAAAAAACCAACAGCTCCTGCCCTCTAGGAGTTCACTGGGCATGGATGTCATCATACATGATGAAATATACTCGTCTCCATATTTTTTGTTTGCTGTCTATAGCTTGCCCAAGGCTTATGTCTGAGAAAATTGGCTTTCTGCATCTGTACAGCCAGCTCATTGTACTTGTCTCGCCAAGGCTGAGCAGCCCTGGTCTCTGTCCAGTTCCCACTAGCTTCTTGCTATGTTTTAGGAAGTACTGCTTCTCTGAGGTTCTTAATGAGCCTGGGGAGACACATAGGGTACTGTCCCCACCTCATTATATGAGTGGATTGAGTCTCTAGGCACCTGATGAGACTGCGTAGCTTCAGCTCACTAGCCTCCCTACATTAGCTCTGGCTGAGCTTCAGAGAGAGACTTGAGATCCTTGGCTAGGAAAGGATGGCCCTCAAATGACCACTGGGCTGAGCCTCTGGGGAAATAGAAGGGATTGAGCAGGACAGGGTTGCTCCCAGGCAAAATTAATAAGGACATTATTATTGGACTATTTCCCCTTTTGCTCCTGCTGTTTTCCCACCTCCCGAATCTCCACCTCTCCCGCCCCAGAGAAGTCCGGTACTCTCTTGCTGCTTTCTGACCAATAATCCTCCAGATGAGTGTTCTTGACAGACCTAGCATCCCTGCAAGTGTCCTCCCAGCTTCTTACTATTTATTCTTCCCAAATTGCTCTGCAAAACTCTCATTCTTAGTGCATGCATGTCAGCTAGTTGTTAGCTGGAAATTAAGCAGGGTAAATTAAGCGATGCATTTAAAGTATGAATGAGTGGAAGCTAGACAAAGCTATCGAAGAGGTAGGTGGGATTTTTGTGCAGGTGCTGATTAGATTAGATCAAGGGTTCTTAAATTTTTTACATGTTTAATGTCACCCTTTGGCAGTCTGGTTGGAACCTATCGACCTCTTCTCAGAATAATGTCTTTTAATGCATGAAACAAAACACATAGGATTACACAGACTCACATAGATTCCCATTGTCATTTCAGAATTTAGTCATGTCTAACTCTTCGTGACCCCATTTGGCATTTTCTTGGCAGAAATACTGGAGTGATTTGCCATTTCCTTCTCCGGATCATTTTATAGATGAGGAACTGAGGCAAATAAGGTTAAGTGACCAGCCAGGGTCACACAGACAGTAAGTGTCTGAGGTCAGATTTGAACTCAGGAAGATGAGTCTTCCTGTTTTCAGACTCTGCACTCTACCCACTGGGCCATCTAGCTGCTCCACATAGGATTACAAAGGAAACCAAATATTTTGAGATGCAATTCTCTATAGCTATTTATCTGAAGTTCATGGACTGCAAGTTAAGAACCCCTGAATTAGGTCTCTGAGTTCCCTTCCCACTAGGATTCTATGATACTATAAATTACTTTTAGATCTCTCTTTCCATCATTCTGACCCTAAACTTGGTCCCCTAACCAGGGAATTTGCTTACTTATTTGCTGGATAATACCTGAATGGTAGAATTTTAGGTAAGAGCAGGGAGCAGATATTCCTTTAAATCAACCACTTGGTCTATAATTAGGCCTCTAGAAGGGGAAGGAAAAGATAGTCTTTTAACTCTATTCTTTCTTCTGCTAGGGAAACAACTCAAAACATCCATCACTGTTCCTATGAGCACACTATGCAAAATCTAGTTTGTGCTGCCCTGGAATGCACTAGAATGCATGATGCTAATGGCTCTTAATGAAGTATGTGTATGTGTGTGGGTATGTACACATGCATGTATGTATATGTGTGCCTATAATTGTGGGGTGGTGGAGAGAGATTGCCACAATGAAAGGGAAAAGGCTTCATATGCCTTAATAACAGCTGGCATTTTTTAGTCTAGACCCATGACTTAATTAGCATATAGAACTCCCAGCATAGAAACTATTTCCAATGTTTCGCTTTACCATCTTTAGTCCAGGAACAGGGGCTAAACCATGACAGAGTAGCCTCGGAAAGCAATTCTCTATAACCCTGATTTCAGCTTCCTCAGCTGATGTTGCCCCAGGCTCCAGAATATTTGGTTGTGTCAACACAACTCTGTTTCTTCTTTCTGGGTCTTGATTTCCCTATCTTTAAAATGAGGAAGTTTGGCTATATGACCATAGTATCATAGATTGAGATGTGGAAGTATTTTAGAGGTCATTTAGTCCAAATCTCTCATTTTACAGATAAGGGAACTGAGGTTTAGAGAAAGTTAAGATGGAACCAGTAGCTAAGTGGTAGAACTATGATTCGAACCCACATTCTGTGACTTCAGACCCAATCCTCTCCCTACTACATCATTAGGCCCCCTTCAGCTATAAAGCCTATGGTCCTAGGACCAATGACCGATGTCACAAAATTAGTATCAGAACCAGAACTTGAACTCAGGTCTTCTGACCCCAAGCTTAGGGCTTTTTATATTATGCCATGCTGCCCAGGAAGCACTATTTAATTCAATAAATATTGAATTTGCTTGCACTGTGCAAGGTCCTAACCCATGTAATAGGAATGGGGAATCTAAAGATACATATGGCATAAACCCTTCTCTCAAGCAGCTTACCTGGTTTCAACTCTCATTACCTAGGCTGTAAGGGTGTTAACTGTAGACTCCCAGAACATCTAGGCCACAACATGCTCTTCTGGAGGACTGGTGACCTTTGGCTTTTTAGGTTCCACTGAGTTACAGTTCCCAGGCTATACAGAAGGTCTCATTCAAACTCCAGGCTTTGTGGAGTTTCCCCCTCCCTTCCTCCCAGCTGACTTGAGAAATGCCTGGTCTGGTGGTGCAAAACTGATAGTAATTACAGTTATTTACATGAACTACTTACTATTTATGCCTGATTACCATGCTGCACGTGAACCATTATGCATATGATTAAATATATGCCAGATTCACTTGACTGTAAATTATTTTGGTTACAACACTAAACTCTACTCATGTGCGCTGTCTTCCATTTATTGCTCACATGTACAACATAATTCTTTAAAGCCCTTTTTAATCAAAGAAGGAACTATGGGGAGACCTTGAGAACACCGAGTGTATCCTCTACAAAGGGTTTGTGGAAGGTTATATACAAGAATTGGCTAGGATGGGATGTTTGGAGGACTTTCAAACTATACCCACAACAAGGAGATTAAGGATCCACAGAAGTATCTAATTTAATCAAAGACTCACAGGCTTAGAGAATATTCAATAGTCATGTATGACCAGCTCCAGAAGAACTCTAGAGGGGACTTATATACTCAAAATGAACAGACCATGACATAAATTTGTCCATTAACTTTATCAAAGTTCCTTGCAATCTTGAAGATAGTTGAAGTATTCAGATTAATTAGGATTATAATATGGCAGTTGGGCTTATACTTTTTTTGTTTTTTATATTTTTTGTTTCTATTATACTTTTTAAACTGTATATTAAAGATTTTACTTTTTAATTGCCCCTTATAGTGACTACCACATCACCTAAAAACACACATTCATTCATTTACTTAACATTTATTAAGTGTTTACATTGTACAAGGCACCACCATTACGTAAAATCCCAGGATGTTATGGAAGATGAGTAGTGGTGTTGATGGGAGCTCTTTAGCCAACTTTTGAGAGGGAAGATAAAATATAGTACTAAGCCACACCTGGCTTCACTTCAAAATTCAAACACAGAAAAATAAAATTCTTTTTATTTAAGTCAACACCCCTCCCCACTCCCATTCCTCACTCATCTGGAACTGAGCCCTTGCTTCCTAAGTCCTAGATTTTGCCTCTTGAGAGTTCTCCAAGGATATGGTTACGTTTCCATTTGACCTGGATTCCATTATTGGCTTAAACTTATTAAAGTCAGAGACTGTCTACCTTGGTTACCATTGTTGGCTTTCATCACAGACATCACTACCCCCTCTACTCCATTCATTTCCAAGGTGTGCCCCCCCCCCCATCACTGACCTCTATTCATAATATAGTTCTACTCTTACTCTTGTTCCACAACCTGTATCAGAATGTCTTGGCTGAGCTCTCCCACCTGCTCCTCCAATGTGGGAATGCTTCAGAGGATCATAGAATATTAGAGCTAGAATGGATATTAGAAACCATTCATTTCAATCCTCACATTTTGCATCAGTCCAGAGAGGGAGAATGGTACTTGTCCAAGGTTAAGGGTCATAAGATCATAGATTGGAGCTGGAAGGGATCTTAGAGGCCATCAAGTCCAATACTCCCATTACATAGATGAGGAAACTGAGTCTAAAAGAGTTTAAGTGACTTGCCTAGGGTCACACAGTAAGCGTCAGAGGTAAGATTTAAAACTTTCTTTCAGACTATAAGCACAGTACTCTTTGAACCAAAAAGCCCTGACTAAAAACCCAGTACTTTATCTATCACTACACATTGCTTTAGTCAGCACCATGCAACCCCTGGAGCTACAGCCCCTGCTCAGGAGAACTTTTTAAAGTAACCATAACATAAAGTAGAATGTCATATAATCATGAAAGAATAAATAAAGTGCTAGGGCAATCCAAAGTAGAAAAAATCATGTCTGGATCAGGAGACCAGGAGGCAGTATTTGATATAGTCCCTGAAATTAGGATTTTAACAGGACATATCAGAGACAGCGAATGACATTACTTCCCAGTAGTAAGTCACAAACTGGAGCATCTCTGAGAGAGAAAGCCTGACAGGTGGAGGCCAGAGCTGTCTTCCAAACTCTTACATCGTGAGGGCTGGCATTGGAGTCACAAAAACCCACATCCAAGCCCTCATCCTCACACATGCTAGTTGCATGACTGGGCAAGTCATTTCATTTTTTGGTGCCCTGGTCAACTCTCCAATAAGAAGTTGCAGAAAAGTTTCTGGCCAGCATCAATAGAGGGAGTTTCCATATCAGAAGTTCCCTGCTTTAACAATTTTAACAAATTCACAGGTCAAGACAAAAAGGAACAGGAGACTTACTTAGAGCAATGTAGCCAATTGGATCTGATCAACCCAAGTCCCTAGATCTCCCACTGGCTCTTCAATTGGGTAAAGGATGATTATTTTGTTACTGAGCTACAATGACTAAAAAAGTTGAATAATCACCCCTAGTTATAGGAGCCCTCACTCTTACTGCAAGGTCCTGTTTGCTGCTTGGGGGGTCTGGCTGACTGAGGGAAACCTTCTCCCTATATAGTGACTATACAAAACTAAGCTGGTCTAATGATAGACATTTACTGAACTAAACTAATCTTTGAATACAGAGCCATTTTAGCTATTTTGAGCAAATTGCACATGAGAAGCAGAGATTAAAGAATCGCTGTGATGTCCAAAAGGAGATGTTGGCAAGGAATTCAAAGCAAATTGTAGGCAACAAAATGACAGGCATGTTGAAAGAGGAAAATGCCATAAGGTGGTGGGAAATTAACTACCACCAGAGACATCAGAACCATTCAACCAAAGATGCTGTTTTCCATCCTCGAACCTCAAATAGCATTTTGTGGGAATCTCACCTATTCATTTGCTTACCCTATTTTTCCTTACAGTAAACTCTATGTTTTTCTCTAAGGAGTTGATGATCACTATGCAGCATAGATTTTCCAAGAACCATTGAAGACAAATCAATTCAATTCAATATACCATTATGCACTTAATATGTACGAGAAATTGTGTTAGGGACCTGGGATGAAGAAATAAAAACAAGATATTCCTTGCTCTGAAGAAGCTTATATTTGACTAGATGTATATATGTGTATATAAAATTCACATAGATAAGTAAACAAAATAACTTTTTCCCCCGGTTTTTGTAAAAGTTATTTTAATTGAAAATACCATGGAGGTAAACCACCTAAGACAAAATTTTTACCAAATGAACAAAGCCAATACCTTCCCAACTGCAAACTTGTCCATCAAGCTTGAAGCAGTAAATGTCTTCCAGAAGTATTCAGCCACCAACAATGATGTTATTAATAGGGGTATGAATCAATTTAACAAAAAAGCCAATAAATCCCATTATAGCAAACCCTATTGTTGTTGCCATAGCGATCTTCTGGAATTCTTTTCTATCTGGCTTGGTATATCTTTTGAAAAGTCAAATTGAATCCTTAACAAACTGCTGACTAGGTTCCACAAATTGCATTACCTTATCCATGACTACCTGCACAACCAATGCTCCAGACCCAAACTACACGTAACCACTCGGAGGAAAGCTGACTACCCAAGAGTTAACAAGATAACTTGATGGAGGAAGCAGCATTATCAATCAATGGTGGTGGTGTAGTGGGAATCAGGGAAGGATTCCCAAAGAGCAGAGTGACAGAGCTGAGCCTTGAAGAAAGATAAGGATTCAGATGGGGAAAAGTGAGGAGGGCATGCACTTGGGGTACAGGGAACAACTCCTTTTACATTCCCGTAACACAAATACCATAAATTATGATTTCTTCAACTATTAAGAGAATGGTATACGATATATGTTTTCTAGACAAAACAATTCCTTTTGCCATAATCCCTTTGTTTGTCCTTACTGACTTTACAACCCCTGCATACTGATTCTAGACCCTAGATTCTCTAAGGCTCTGCCCATGTAACACAGCTCTGAAACAGATCTCATGACAGACTATATGCTCAGGAACAGATCTCATCACAGTTTACATCCTTATTGCTTATCAACTCAATAAGTAAGGGGAGGTTCATTGCCAGAAGGTTGACCACCAATTGATAATTACTTTTAGCCATAGTAAATCATGAAGAGTGAGTTCCCCTGAGGAAGTGAGAAGTTGTGATGTATGACATTGGATCGAGTACCTTCATGGATGATGCCATGGATTTTTGAAACATGAAAGTCAATTGTCAGTGGAGGGCATGGGAACTACTGGCCCCATCAGTATGCAAACACTGTGACAATATGCAAAAAAAATTAGCTAATGCTGCCAAAGTCCTCCAAGCAAAGGGCATCATTGAATACAGGTGATAGCCAGAAGTACAATCCATGCATTTGCATTAATGCAGTATTTCCCAGACCAGGAATCAGAACCCTCAGAATGTTAATGGAAGAGTTCTTTGAAAGGGTCACTGAGAAGAAAGCTATGGACCTGGAGGCTGTTCATTAGCACAACTTCTCCTTGACCTTGTCATAAAGGAAAAAACACTTCTCTTTTCCCAGGTACCATCTGTTCCCCCTTTTCTCCTATTATTACTTTGTCTACTAGTATTTCCTCCCTGTTAACATTCTTTCCAACCACTATTCTTTATCACCTCTCTTCTCCTTTCCTCCCCCATGCACACATCCTAAAAACAGAAATAGCCAACCAATTATGAATTGGGGAAAACAAAGGATTCAGTATCCCTTCTCAGCAGCATTGAAATCCTGCCACAATGGGGGATTCCCATTGAGGAATGACCTAGGGCACCATGCCTTGGGAAGACTAGGAAATGTACAGCCAATACATGAATAGGTCAGTATGGAATATTCATGGAAGATAATTTCAGACAAAAACAAAACAAAAACACACTTTATCTCTTGATATCAATAATGTGGGAAGACAATATGGATTAAGAAGACCTCAACTCAAATCCAAGACCTGCTTCATTATTATCTCTGTGTCTCAGTTTCCACATATGTCAAATCATAGGATGGAAAGAGATGATCAACAAGATCCTGACAGGATAAATGAGAAAGCATTATTAAGCAGTTTGTGTAGAATGTTGGTGGATGGGGGGTGAGTTTTGCTTTGAAAGATTATCAACATTCACTTTTAGGTTTCTGCATGGGAATCCTCTGTCCATAAACCTGCTCCTGGGAGTTAGCTTGTAGGATATAGAGCTAGAAGGGTCTTTATAAATAATTTGATCTAATCCTCTCATCCTATAAAGAAAGAAATTAAGGTATTTATAGGTAATTTAGTCTAACCCCCTCATTCTACAAAGTAACTGAGATTCAACAAGAAAGAGACTTGACAGGGAAACATAAGTGGCCAAGATCTGAACCCAGTTGTCCTGATTCCAAATCCAATGTGCTTTCCATTTTACAACATTACCTCTAGGAGAACTGAATTCTAATCCTGATATTGCCATTAACTTACTATGTGGCCTTGGGTAAATCACTTTCCTTCTCTGAGCTTCCATTTCTTTATCTATTAAGAGACTAGGCTGGTTCAGATCATAACTAATGTGCCTCCTAGTTCTGACATTCTATGATTCTTGATCGTATGACATTGTAAATCTGAAAGTTTTATGTAAATGTTGTCTGTCTATGCATGTATGTATGTATTTATCTATCTATCTATCTATATCTATCTATTCATCTACCTATCTCTCTACTGTCCATCTGTCTCTATGTCTCTGTATTCATCTATGGTGATATCTCATGGGGAACTCACTTTATCTTCATACACAGGGTGGGCAACCTGTGGCCTCGAGACCACATGTGGTCTTCTAGGTCCTTGGGTATGGCCTTTTGACTGAGTCCAAGTTTTACTAAACATATCCTTTCATTAAGAGGATTTGTTCCATGAAGTTTGCATGCAAAGGGCCACACTGGAGGACCTAGAGGGCCACATATGGCCTTGAGGCCACAGGATCCCCACCCCTATCATAGAATATGCAGCCTGGAAGGAAACTTACAATGTGGATGTTTCGAACACCTCTGTCATGCTCCCTTTCAGACTTTAACAAGGGGGCTTGAAGACTGGGAAAGACAAGCCACCAAAAAAAGAGAAACTATACCATTTTATTTTTTTGTCTTTCTCCTAGGTCCATAACTGCTTTACATGCATTGACAAAGTAATTAATTCTTTTAACAGAGTGCCATGACAGTCGTACTTTGTGCACAGTTGAAGGATAAGGAAGTCTGACATGTCCCAGCAGAAAAAAGGAAGCTCAGAGATTTTAATGAAGGCAAATGTCACAAGGCAAAATCACAAGGATTTGTACAGTTTTTTGGAAGTCGTCTGTTAAAAGGCCATTTGGATCACGTGCCTTGTTGTGAGTCTCTTCAAGAGCTGACTCCTGACCCTGTAAAAAAGGTGTTCTCAGTCCCAGGGTTCTTCTGAGAATTGGAAGAGATCCAGGATTGAGTTCAATCCATTGGGTTGCTCAAGGGCTCCCTAACCTACTAGGGTTTTCCTCTCTAAAGTTACATTGTGTCTGCTCTCTATGTATCTTGTATATGTTTGTGAATGTACATGTTATCTTCCTAACTAGGATGTGAGCGTCTTAAAGGCAAGGCCTCTTTTTGATATTTCTTTATATCCTCAGTGCTCAGCACAAGAGACACATTCTAAGGCTTTATATGCTTATTGATCGCTGCTATCTTCAGGACTGTACCAGTTCTCTACCCCCTTCCCGGCTATTGAGACAACATGAATCCCCAGGGGAATTAGAGGAACTTATGAATTCATTCAGCTGCTCAGGAGGCCTCTAAAATTGGGACGGACCCCACGGATGCAAGCCAGAGGCACTCGAAAGCCTAAAAAGAAGCTGAAATGATCAGTTTTTGGTGGCCTTATTACTAAAATATACTCTGGCAGTGGAACTGTATCTGCAGCAAAAGTAATTGGGGTAGATGGAAGGAGAAATGAGAAAATGGGGGTGGTAGCAATGCAGGGAGGGTATAGTGGGAAAGGAATAGGGGTACAGCAGAGAGTCTTAATATGGGCTCATTTGCACTGGGAGAAGAGCTGGTTCATTCTCAAGAGTTTCTGGCCCATAAGTGATGTAAGGGCTGGAGAGTAAGGTAGGTCCTGGAAATGGTGCCACAGTGGTGGAACCCAAAGGGTCACAGCAAAGGAGCAATGTTGTACCACATAGCCCAGTCTAGTAAAGGGCCACAAGGCACAAGGCATGGAAATGGCCATCCTTGCAATACTTCGGGTAAGCTGTTAGGAGTGGGCCTAACTCAGCCTGGCATCCTGGCTTGAAACACTTGTAAGTCATTAGGCAGTTAACAAAATGAGGTTTACTTAACTCTAACACAAAAAAGGTATTCAGAAAGGACAACACTTAGCTCAGATAGGATTTCCTCCCCTTTTCCCATCTCCTTATGAAAATATATCTGTTCAGCAAGGCTGGGTGTGGTGCCTAGCATGGTCTTGGGATGTTCACCAAATCAGAAGCGCCCCAAATCCATGTAGGTGGGCCGTTTATGAATTTAGGTGGCCAGTTAACTACTTCAATTTGTACAGAGGCTACCAAGAAGGTACAGTTAGGGAAGCATATCTTGAGCTTATGTTAGAATAAGCTCCATCACTAGGCCAATGAAGTCCCAACTCTGGTACCTTTTAGGGACAAACTAGCTTAACTTGTTTTGACTGGGGCAGGGGAGAACCCTGGTATATCTTGGTCCTATCACGGAGTCAGTATACCACCCAGATGTTAGCACTCTGGGAAAAACTCTACTTGCATTGCCTGAGGGCTCTGCTGGGCAATATGTACTAGAATGTTCAATGACTAGATTAGAACCCAAATTCAAGAAAGTGTTTTCACTACCACCTGGACTCTTTTATTAGTACCTTTGGGTCATAGACAAGGGAGTATCCAAATATTAACCCTTTCAGGAATCCTTGCTGAGAAAGTGGAGAACAGGGATGGTACGGGGTAGATCATTGCCTAACAGAAGGTATGAGTGTAGTGTGTCAATCACTTTATTACCAACCCAATCTGGCCTAGCCCACAGCTGGAATGCACTCTCTCCTCATTTCTGCCTCTTAGAATCCCTAGTTTGCTTCAAGGCTTGGCTCAAGCCTTTTTTGATCTTCCCAAATGATATTCCCTACTTGAAACAATTGCAGGTAGAATAAGTATTATTCCCACATTACAGAGGCAAAAACTTGCTCAGAAAAGTTGAATGACTTGCCTAGGGCCACATAACCAGTAATTATTGAAGTCAGGATTTGAAGCTACTTCTCTTGAGTTCCAGCATTCAGTTCATTGTAGCCTTTCCAGTCTACACTGGAGAACTGGGTTAAAAGTCCATCTCTACAACTTACATTTATGTGACCTTGGCCAAGTCACTTATCTTCTGTGGACCTCAGTTTCTTTTCTTTTTTTTTTTAAACAAAGGAGTTGTTCTCAATAACAACCAAGGTGTTTCAAGCTGTAAATAGATGATCCTATGATAATTACTGTTGCGTGATTAATCACAAATCTTAGGTAAAACAGTTCTTATATCATATTGGAAGGCAGCTTACTGTGTTATCACACAGTTTCAACCAAAATATAATGTGATAGCCCAATTTATGTATGTTATGAAGGATAAGGAAACAAACACAATTCCCTAAGAATTTTCCTTTCCCTCCTATGATGAAAATTGTATCTTAAATGGATAGAGACATATGATCTTTAGAAGATGTGTATGTACTTTGATGAGTATTACAAAGCTTGTTTTATTGACTTGAGAGATAACAAATATGACTTTCCTGTCCCAATGACACAACAGAGCATATACATGAAGTTGTTTCTCAGTACTGATAAATGAATTTGTGGTAATCCATCAAGTCTCTTGACATTGTGACCAATGATGTGTAGTAGTTAAAAGCACTGACCACAGCCTGGGATTCAGTCTGTGACTAGGGATCCTAGTGAATGTTGGCCTGTGGGGTCATTAAAACTCCACAATCTTGGCCTCATTAATATCCCGTTCTCATCAACTCAACTAACTATCCATAGACATGTGCATTAAAAAATCAATCAACAGCCTTTGGCAGAATTTTAAAATAATGCAGAGTAAGTCATGCTATTCCTGAATATTTTTCAGTCAGCATTTGGTAATATATCATTTCAGCTTCCCCAAAATGAATACCCATCTGGTAACTCTGAAAGCCAAGAGAGTGACATCCCTTGTGTGTCAGGATCATTTTCAGATTGGTATTAACTTTTCAGTAGGAGCCAAAATTAACTCTGGGGACAACTCAAAAGTTCCAATGGAGTTGGAAAGAGTTGATTTAGTACTAAACGCCGATTTTTTTTTCCACTCGTTTATTTTTTCGCTTTTTTTCTGAAGCAGTGTTAAGATGATCTTGATGCTAGGATAGAAAGTACCACCCAAATAAAAAAAAATATGAGGGAAAAAATCCAAACAGAACACTGGCTTTGAAAAATCTTACCAACTTGGGTGTCAGTGGCTAGTGATCATTTTCCTATTGTCTCTGGTTACAAATTACTATTCCTAGTACACCCTTTAGGATAAAGTCTAAATTCCTTAGCTTGGAATTCAAATCCTCTGCAAATGTCTCAATCTACCTTTGTAGCTTTAACTTTGATCACTCATTTTCCTTCATTCTATACACCAGCAAAACTAGACAACTCATCATTGCCAAACACATTCCACATTCTTTTCTAGGTAAAAGACAATAGTTTCACATAAAGTGTCCTTTATATTTGGCTAATCTATTTCCCAATTTCTGTTGGTTCAAATGACACTCACTCTGTGAAACTTTCTACAATAAGTTCTTCATTTGATTTCACAGAACTTTGAACTCCTTTTGTAAGTTTCTGCTAGCTTAATTTAGACAACATTTATTTCTGCATGTTTAATCATTTCAGCGCCTAGCCTGTGGCAATTGCCTCAAATGATGTAGATTTTTAATATATGTTCATGAATGAATAGCAAGAAAATAGGTGCTAAAATAGAAAAGATACAAAGTCTGCTAGGGAAGAGTACCAGAATCATATTTAGCTGCTACAGACTCTTTTGGTGATGCATGTGGCTTACTTTTTTTTAACTAAGGCAGAGATGGAGGGTCGGGGTTCTTCTTATTTCTCCACATCCAGATTGGGTTTCAATTCTATTTACAGTCAGAATCTAAACACGTTTGAATGTGTCCTTTGAAATGAAGAGAAGTGACTCCTTTGCCTGAGGGCAGGGAGAAGTGATTTTTGCTGGGGAGCCAGTGTTTGTGCAAAGGAAAAAGAACATGAGTCTAGTGAAAATTGGTCTGGTGATACTTTGGCCTTATCTTTACTCCCTTTCATGACTCCCTTCTCTGTAACATTCCATCTGGTGCTTGTGGTTCTAGCCTCTTTCTGGATCTGAATAAGATGTTTGTGAGGGGGATGAATAGAATCCCAGTGAGGCATAATGGAGTCAACTCAATCCAGTGTGAACTGTTGGAGTCCTGAAGCCTGGTTGGGAAACTTCAGGAAAAAGTATAAATAATGTCTTTGTGTCACAGTATGCTTCAGAGAAAAGAAACTCATAGACTTTTAGAACTGGAAAAAAAAGGAATAGTTCAACCCCTCATTTTGTAGTAAATAAAACTGAAGTACAATCTTGTGAAATAATTTGCCATCCTGAAGGGAGACCAGGGCACCAGGGATTGGAAGAGGACAATGGGAATCAAGTGATGGAATGACTATGGCAGCTATCTGAAGAGAGAGTCAAGGTAGCAACTCTCACAGACATGAACTTCAGGATGATAGATTACAGGAAGCCAAGGCAATAGTAATAACTTGAGAAATTTCTCATTCTAGGGGAGGAAAATTATCACTGCATTTAGACAAGGGGCAACCAAGGTCAGAGTATAATTGTCAAGCAATTTGTAGGGTTCCAAGAGGCCAGATGACTAGAAGGGAGAGATGGTGGCATGCCAGGCAATGACAAAACTCAAAAGTAAGAGGGGAAACAACAGGCCATATGGGGCAGAAGCACAGTAATAGATATTAAATTTGATTAGGCATTCTGGCAAGACTATTAGCTGGTAATTGTCACCACTATTATTTGATATAATTTTTGAAATACTATCTGTAACAATGAAACAAGAAAAAGAAGTTGAGAGCATAAAAGCACACACAAAGAGGGATCAAAATTATGGCATTTTGGAGATGATAGGATGGCCTGCTTAGAGAACCCTTTTTGTTTTTCATTCATGTCCAACTCTTTGTGACTTCATTTGGAGTTTTCTTGACAGAGATACTGAAGTGACTCGCTATTTCCTTTTCCAGCCCATTTTACAGATGAAAAAGCCGAGGCAATCAGGGTTAAGTGACTTGCCCAAGGTCACATAGTTAATAAGCGTCTGAGGTCAGATTTGAACTCAGCAAGATGAGTCCTTTTGACTGTAGGCCCAGCACTCTATCCTCTGTGCCACCTAGCTGCCTCAGAGAACCCTAGAGATTTGACTAAAATAATTGAAACAATCACTTCAGCAAAGTAGCCACACGTAAAATAAATAGGCATACATTGTCAGCCTTTCTGCTTATACAAATTTCCTCTTTTGTGATATGAGGGTGTGTGGCTAGATGATTTTTATTTTAATTGGAACTTAGAGTAAATTTGGATTTAGAGAAATGAGAACCCCTTCCTCCTAACTCTGCCTTAGACCAAAAAAAAAAAAATGGTTCAAATGAATGTCCAGAAGGTTCTATAGTGCCTCAATAATGTTCTGAGAATCTTTCCTTCTCATTTTAGCAGTTTTTTCCAGATCTAGAATCTTCTAATGCTATGATCCTATGGTACAAACAACTCTCTATAAAGGCTTAGGTATACTTGTAGGATCGTGGGGACATAGACCAAGAGCTGGAAGGGACTTGGGAGACCACCTCCACTAATCCCTTCATTTTTCAGATAAGGGAAAAAAAGGCCCAGGGAAGTTAAATGACTTGATGAACACAGGTCCTTTAATCAGAGCCAGTGGTCTTTCCTTCATCATGAACCTAAGAAATTGTTTAATACAGATTCCGTAATAGGATAAGGAGTATCAGTCAATTGAGTTGGTTAAGTACAGAAAAACTTGTAGCTCCCTTTCTCACCTCCAAACCTACAAATAGCTTCCATTTTCACTGTGCTGTCCCTTCCTTTAGTGCTGAAATCATGGTAGAAATTTAGACATTTACTTGCCGATTTTTTTTAAGCCAGAATCCCTTTTATTTATAAGATACTTATTTACTTGTCAGAGTCAAACTCGAGGATCTGTCAACTTAGGCAAGGTTAACATAAAAGTAATGACAAACGAGGACTCCTATCAGGTCAAATATAAAAGTGTGTGTGTGTGTGTGTGTGTGTGTGTGTGTGTGTGTGTGTGTGTGTGTGTGTAGAAAGGACATCTATGTGTGTCTTAAGCTTTCTCTTTGAATTAATATTTTCATAATAAAAGAAAAAAAACTATATTCCTATTTCCAGTCATTTGCAAACAGTGCACAAAACATTTAATTTACAATATAGCCTCAGAAAAGCAAAAGATTTTCTTTGGGTTGAATTGAAAGATGTAGCATCCAGGCCGTGGAGCCCTCAAACTTCAGTGTGAAGGATTTCTAACCTATTAGATATTGTAGAGAGATGATTACACACATATACACAAACAAAAAACAACATGATGATCTTATCAGAGAAATCAAATCAACTCAAATGAGAGAGTGTGAATTCTGTTCCAAACAGCTCTCATGCTGAAGGAAGTCCTCTTCATTAAATATACTCCAGACTTTGAATAATTTTTGTTCTTATAAAGCCCATCTATCTATTATATCTATCTAAGGACAGATCTTTTAAAATCTTTATAAAATGTATATTTTACTAAATGCTTGAGTTCATTAACTCATTTATACATTAGCATAGTTAAAGTATGATGCTAATGAGGCCATTATGGGTTCACTCCCTCTATGAGCCCATTTGGTTCTTGCAGAGAAAAACTGTCTCCCGTGATCATAGACTATACCATTTATTCTGGTCAGGCATTTTCAAAAATATGTGCTTTTTTATGAAGGTAAATGGATGATTTATAACAAATCATCTCCACTCAAGGGGAAATGAATTTATCAGTGATCAGTTTCTTCCTCTAAGGGGAAATTTTTCTCTAGTGATTGCTAGTGGCTCAGTTTTCTGTAATGAGATAACCTAATTTTGATCACTTCACTGGGAAGGGCAAGGTTACCCCTAAGAAAATGTCTTGAAAGCTGATTCCTACTTTAAGGATCAAAGTTGGGAGCAGAAAGGGACTTTAGGGGATCATCAGATATATCCCCTTCATTTCATAGATGAGGCAGCTTAGGTCCAGAGGAACTAAGGTACTTACCTAAGGTCAAAAGGTAGCGAGTAGCTCTCTCTGATGTCAGCCACTTCCTTTTTTACCATACCATATTGTCTTGCTCCTCTAAGGAGATTTTTCATGTTGACAAAATGTAAAATGTTTACTATTGCTTTATGAATTACTATATGAGCATTGACAGGGTACTTTCAAATCAATCATATCTAAATGAAGTGGTGAAACTGTTTCCACACCCTACCCCTTCTTCTTTATCCAATTCAAATATTAATTTCTCTGTGAAGTTTTCTGCAGTCTTTCATTTGCTTTCATAGGACTTTGAACTCCTCTCATATGCTTAAGCTAGTATAATTTGCATGATATCTATTTCTACATGTCTAATCATCCCTGCCAGACTGTAGGTTCCTAAAAGGCAGAACATGTGTCTTTTTTATCATGCATTTTCCCTCCACTTTGTCTCTGCTAATTGCCTTGCACAATGTAGATGTTTGATACACATTTCCACAATGAATAGGGAAAAATAACTGCTAAAATGGGAAGAATTTGAAGTCTGCCTGGGGAAAAGAGCTACAAAGTAGTATTCAGGCTCTATGGAGCCCTTTGGTGGTACATGTGAGGACCATTTCTTTCTTCTTTTTGTTTGCCTAAATCAGAGGTGGGATTTTCTCACCAGGTGGCAATCCACATTCTTCTATCACGTTCCCTTCCCCAAATTCTTCATCCAGGAAGATGAATTTGGCTCTGGAATTCACAACTTGAAAGTAGCCTCAGCCCCTAGGTCTCTCCTGATTGGATGGTGCCTTCCAGAACCTTCAATTAAATAGGGTGTCCAGACTTGCCATCTCAGCATTTCTCACCACACTGCAATCTGGATTCTCCCTTAATGTTCCTGTGCCTGGTAATTTCCTTCCCACCCCCATTTCAGCTTTCTTGTGTGTTATCTTACCCTATTAGAATATAAGGTCTTCAAGGGCAGGGTCTCTCTCTCTTTTTTTTTTATATTACCTGGCACATTGTAAGTGTTTAACAAATACTTCTTGACTGACTGGGAGAAATGGTTGTTCTTCCTTTCTTCCTCTTGGTAGAAAAGCAGTGGACCATAGGTATGGAATGTTGGTTGTGCTGACAAACACGGTTATTTTAATTGCTAGTTTTGCTTCCCTTTCATCCCACCATCAAGTTTCCTTTGTCAAATCATTATCCACTTTCTGCCCACATGGCTTTACCCAAGGTAAAGGTCCCTCTTCTCTTCCTTCTTGATATTCTTTCTTGGTAATCTCAACAGTTCTCACTAATTTGACTACCATCTCTATTTAAATGACTCCCAAATTTATGTATGTAGCTCTTAGATCTCTCTTGAGTGCCACTTGATAGAGTGGAAGGATCAAGTGAGGAGTCTTCGAGAATAAGGGGGTCATGAGCTGTTTTTAGGCAGCAGGAAAGGAGCCAGTAGACAGAGAGAGATTGAAGATAGGTGACAGACTGGGCATGACAGAAGTGCCAATCAATTGGAGGAGATGGGGTGGAATGGGATCATTTGTGCAGGTAAAATGTTTTGCCTTGGGAAGGAGTAAGGCCAACTCTTCATATAAGAGGGTGAGCAATGAAGGAGGAGATAATGGCAGAAGGCATTTAAGTGATATGCGATAAGAAAGAAAGGAGAAGAGGGAGCTTAGAGCAAATGATCTCTTTTTTCCTGTAAAATATGAAGCAATTTTCTCAGTTGAGAAGGTGGAGGGAGGGGTACCCATGGGAAGTTTGAGGAAGGATGAAAAGACTTGGAAGAACATGGAAACAATGAATAGAGAGTTCACCTAATAAGAAAAGAGACCTAGGTTTGTTTCCTTCTTCTGACACATACCATGATCCTAGGCAAGTCAATTAACATCTCAAGGCCTGAGGCAACTCTCTAGCACTACAAGTTGCAGAGAAAATGCCTGTCTACATTGGTAAGATACGTTCTTAACTGGGGCCTTCCTTTGTCAGTAAAGTCATTTTAGTTCATTTGAAGCAACCATAACAATCAAACTCTTGAATTCTCCCCATTCTCTTCATTCATCTCACAGCCATTACATTCTAGGAACTTCTCACTTCTCACCTGGACTAATGCAATAATCTTCAAACTGGGGTTACATCTAGTTTCTCCCCTATATATCCCATCTTCCACACAGCTGTCAATTTGATATTCTTAAAACATGGGTCTGATTCTGTGACTCTCCTGTTCAAAAAAATTTACTGGCCCCTTATTGTCTCCAGAATTATATATAAACTCTTCCGTTTGGCTTTTAAAGCCCTTCACAATATGGTTCCAACCTCTCTTTCCTGACTCATTATATATTTCTTCCCCTCGCATAACCTTATAATCTACCCAAACAGGCTTATTGGCTATTCCCTCTGCATTGGGAACAACATCTCATCTCCCTTTTTTGTACTTTTTTACAGGCTGTCCTTGATGCCTGGAATGTTCTACCCGCCAACTTCAGCCTCTTGGAAACTCTAGCTCCCTCCAAATTTCGCCCCCTATAAGAGGTCTTACCAGAGGCATTGTTCAGTGGATGGAACACTTTGCCTGGAGACAGAAAGACTTAAGTTCAAATCTGCATGACTCTGAGCAAGTCACTCTGTCTGCCTCAGTTTCCTCAACGGTAAAACAAGATCACAATAGCACCTACCTCACAGGGTTGTTGTGAGGCTCAAATAAGATAATATTTGTAAAGTATTTAGCATAGTGCCTGACACATGCTCAATAAATACTTGTTCACTCCCCTTTACAGATTCACCCAGTTGTCTGTGGTTTTTCTCCCTTGAAATTACTTTGTAAATATTTTTATTTGTTATTTCCACATTAGAATGCAAGCTTTTTAATGTCAGGGATTTTTTTTTCTATCCTTGAAAAGCCTTTTCTATCCTTTTATATAGTGCCATGTACAGTGCTAATAAATGCTAGTTGAGTTGAATTGAATTTGTTAGTGGGGGGAGGGGAGAAGCAGAGCAAGATAAATTGGAAGATGACTTTGGTGTAAAGCAGCATTTTCTCTATTGTGTGGCACACACTCCAGTACTTCTTGGCTTTGGATTGGGAAAATGTTGAATAATAGGATAATGAAATCACTAAGATCAAGACTGACCCTCCTGGCTATATTAATCAAGAGGGCCACCTTTTTGTATAAAGAAAGCAAATTTAATAATTATTTTGGGTCATCATATAATCAAGATTGTATTGATATTGTCAGCAATTCTCGGTGTATCTACATAAACACAAGAGTAGTTCTAAATCCCCAGTGGGACAAGACAAGAATACCGTCTAACTGAAGATATTGCCAAACCATGAAAAACACAGTTAATTGTCATGGGTATTGCTAATCTTTCTGTTGCTAGATCTCTTATTTGTCAAAACACACTCTCTTCACTATAGATTTTCTTTATTTTTCTGAAAAGTGACAGGCAGAAAAGTTAGATTGTTTCCTCAAATCTTCACAACAAAAAAGAGCAAAGAGACACGTCAAAATTATTCTAACCATAGTAGTTTTCAAGCCATGGTATCTAGACCACAAGTAGTGAAGGAAGGTTCTATCTGTGCTCAATGGGCTGGCCTCTTAAAGGATTAAATGTTTATCACATTTTCATGTTTATAAAGTGGTTTTGGGTGGCAATTTCTAATGTATGAAGTTTGGAAAAATAAAATTCTTTAGATGTCTCATTAAAAGCAGAACTAGTGTTCCCATTTATTCCAGTGGTTAGTGTTTCTGGTAACAGGACGAGGCTATAGGTGGGAGGTGAATTCCAGAGTCCTCTGTGTCAATGGGCTCTTTGTGAACTTTCAAAGTCCCACAGTTCTAACCTCATTGGCAGAGTCCTACCTTTATTGACTTCAGGTGTGAACAGAAGAGATGCTCAAGTTCTACAAATGAGATCCCAAAGTGAAGTCAAGGACAGACTTCATTATGTGTCATGTATAACATCGTAAATGAGCTAATAATCTAGAAGTGAAACCTGGAGGGCCACAGCGAGAAATGCATTTTCCTAAGCTAGCCTCACAACTGTTGTCATGGCTTTTATTATTTGCATTGGTGCTCACTCTGTAGTAGGATTTTAAAAAACCAAGTGGTAGTAACAGCAATGTTTGATGCTGCTCTAATTAAAATTCTGCTCAGCAATGAGGCACATCTTTTGGATTTTCATGATTCTAATCATGTTTGCACATTAAGGCAATGAGAATTAACCAAGTCCCATGTTTCATAACGTATTATGTAGAGAACATATTTGATTCCGTTTCAGTTTATAAGTAGTATATCTTTGAGGCTGTAGGCAAACCTTAGCATGAGAACATACTAGTGCTGGGTAAATTATCACAGCAGGTGCATTTATTTTTGGTTTAGAAATTAAACTCCATTGACTTTTGGAGCTATAATCAAGAGATACACAAAGAGCTCAAATAGCAGCATTCACAATTACAAAGTTGATGGGGGAAATGTTTGGGGTTTTTTTTCAAGGAAAAATTCAACCCAAACTCAATCATGGATCCACACCTTTATAAGTTGCCTGCATAAAACAGCAAGATAAGATAACAGATATGATGAATTTTAAGAAACATGGTATCTCTTGAACAGAGTCCATGGTGGTGTTATCACAGTTGGCTTAGCTGGGCATGTTCCACGAATGGAGAATGTTAAGAGTGTCCTGGATATTTTCTATGGTCAGCTCATGTGGTACAAAGGGTGCTACCAAGAATGACATTCACTACATAAACTAAAGGTTCTTGACTAGAGAATTTAAGGTCACAGACATCAATTTTCCTAGAAGCTGCTAATGCCACTTGTCCATTTAGCAGATATGCCACAACATAGCCTGGGAAATAGCACAATGTTGTAGCTAGGCAAGAGTTTTAGCTAAACAGCTCTGTAGAGGGCATTTGGTTCTAGAAATAAGCTCATGTCACATGACTAGAGTAGCCAACAAGGTTTGCAGTCCAGACACATGTACATATATGACTGTGTACTATCTGTATATGACTTCAACTAATCAGAACTAAGGTAACTGGAGCCCTCAATTAAGCAGAAGATATTCTTTTTTTAGTTGAATCAGGCAAATAAACAAAAAAATAACTTCTTAACAGAGAGAGGCTTTTCAACCATCGCCTTTCAGGATATGTCCTGGGGTCAGTGGAAATTTAGGTCATATTTGTACCTGCTATATCTAAAGGTCTGTGCATTCGTCATTGATCTTCAAAATAATTGCCAAGGATTTTTAGATAATGAAATCCACAAGGATTATGCTTATTTTAAGACAAAAAACTAATTGACATACCTGAGAAAATCTTACGAATAAAGCAAAAAATAGAATACTTATTAATCCTCAGTTAAGCAGAGCATTTGATTAACCAGAAATGTCCTATTCTTAGAACTTTTCAGAGGTTTTACTAAATGTAAACATATAAACCTCCACATTTTGGGGTCTGCTTGATTTATAGCTTTTCATACACATATCAACTTTGTGAGACCAATTGCAAGTATAAAACATAATGAGAGCTGAGGTTTAGGCAGGTTGTGTGCCTGGGCCATATAACATACCTGTGGTATAACTGAATACAGAGTTCTGCTTCTAGGTTCTCATTTGACCTACTATTCCCCAGAACACGCTGCTTCTCATTAGTAAGAACATGCCTGCAGAACAATCCATGAATAATTCTCTGGCATAATTCTCTTCCAAATGAGAAGGGATAAGCGTAATGGATTGGCATGTCAAGTCCTCTCATTGAAGGGAGAGTGAATACTAGCCTATTCCATTTCAAGAGTTTTGACTGACATTTATAGACAGAAGGAAAGAAAATATTTGCCTTGAACAATTTCACATCACTTACTTTGGATTCAACTATATGATTAACCATCAGAGTTTATTAAACTATTAAGTAGACATCTAAAACAAATCAGCATTAATAGTTGACAATAGGAATATAAAGATTACTAATCAGGTACAACAAGGATTTTTACAGAATAATAGAATCTAAGAAATGAGTGGAATCTCAGAAGTCAGGTAGCCCAATATCTAACTGAATAGGGATTGCCTCTATAACATTCCCAACAAATAATCATCCTACTTCTACCCATGAAAGGGAAGCCACTACCTTCTGAAACATCTCACTCTACTTGTGGGTAATTCTAATTACTAAGAAGTTTTCCCTTATTGAACAGCACAGAGCCAATGACACATTCTTGGTGGGGCACTCCACTAGAGGTTTCCCTCTAAGTTGACGTTGACATTGACATTACATCAAGACCAAATTTGACTCTCTCCATCTTCCTCACATCCTTGTTCTGTCTTCTGGGGCCAAGCAGATGTCTAATCACTCTTCCACATGACAACCCTTCAGATATTTAAAGACAATTGTCAAGTCTCCCCCCTCCTCCAAGTCTTTATCATTTTGGCCAAATGTCTATAGTTTCCTCTTATGATAGGTCTCCAGTACTCTCACCACACTAGTTGCCTTCCTCTGGATGTACTTCAGCTTATCATTGCTGTGTTGCGGCTCCCGGAAATGAACACAATAATCAATATGTGGTCTTTCTAGGGAAGAGCAGAGCAAGATGGTCACCTTCCATATTCTGAATACTGTGTCTCAGAATGCTATGTCTCAAACACTAGAAATGTAGCCTAACAGGTTAGGGAGAGAGAGCTGGATTTGAAGTCAGGAAGTCCTGGCTCCAAATCCGCCTTCAGACTTACTAGCTGTGTGACTCTGAAAAAGCCTTTTAGCACACTCTCATTTACAGAATGAGGATGACAATAGTACCAATTTCATAGTGTTTTTGTTAGGATACATTGATATATATATATATATATATATATATATATATATATATATATATATATATATATAATATTATATTATATTAAATGCTTTGTAAAAAATTAGCAAAGTGCTTTGAAAACTTTAAAATGCTATATAAATGCTAATTGTTATAATAATGAAAATAATAATGATTGCCTCCCCCATCCTATTCTTATACTTTTGATTTCTTAAAGCCCAAGTAAAGGACTTTGCATTTATTCCAAATAAATTTCATTTTATTAGATTCGACCCACTATTCTAAATAGGTGAGATTTTTTGTGATCCATGTTATTCAATGTGTTGGCTATCCCTTCCAGATTCATGTCAGCTACCAATTTGATAAAAAGACTATTTCTATCTTACTCAAAGTCAATGAAAAAGTTATTGAACAGCACAGAGCCAAGGACATATTCTTGAGGGGGTACTCCAATAGAGGTTTCCCTCCAAGTTAACATTGAACCATCAATGGCTATTTATTGGTCTCCCATCATTCAATTAATTTTTAAATTCACTTAACTGGATTCTCAGCTGGCCTGCCTATCTCTCTTTTTTCCTATAAGAATAGCATGAGAGATTTCATCAAATGTTATGCTAAAATTTAGATTTACTATGGCTATGTTATTCTCACATTCCACAAGTCTACTAATCCCATCAAAAAGGAAAGTAATTCATTTCATTCATTTAATATTCAACAAAAATTATGTTTAGTCTGGCATGACATGTTGTGATGAAGCCAATCTTAGCTGTCTGCTATCATTCTTTCTCTTTCTACATGCTCACAAACAGTCCTTTAATTAATATTCTAGCACTTTGACTAGGAATAGTTTGTATGCCCAAAGGGCTATGAAACTGTGCATACCCTTTGATCTAGTAATACCACAGCTAGGTCTGTATCCCAAACACATAAAAAGAAGGGGAAAGGGCCATCTTTGTACAAAAATATTTATAGCAGCTCTTTTGTGGTAGCTAAGAATTAGAAACTAAGGGTATAGCCATCAATTTGAGAATGGTTGAACAAATTGTGGTATATGATTGTAATGCAATATTATTGTGCTGTAAGAAATGACAAGCAGGATGATTTGAGAAAAACCTGGAAAGATATATATGAACTGATACAAAGGGAAGTAAGCAGAACCAGGAGAACACTACACTCATTGTAATAGCAATGTTGTACTACGAAGAATTGTAAACGACTTGGCTCTTCTTGCAATACAATGGTCCAACACAATCCCAAAGGACTCATGATGGAAAATGCTATCCATCTCCAAAAAAGAACTATTGTTGTCTGAATACAGACTGAAATAACTGAAACATACTCTCTCTCTCTCTCTCTCTCTCTCTCTCTCTCTCTCTCTCTCTCTCTCTCT
>CM053624.1:304104617-304135630 GCA_028646595.1 Phalanger gymnotis
CCTCTCCCCTCCCGCTTCTCTCCCCTCCTCCCCTCCCCTCCCCTCCTCTCCTCTCTTCTCCTCTCCTCTGCTCTCTCTTCACAATAAACTCCTAATTGATCTCCCTCCTTCAACTCTCCTTACTCCAATCTACCTTCCACACAGGCGCCAAAATGACATGCCTATAGCGCAGGTCTAATCATATCATCCACAAACTCTAGTAGCCTCTTTTTATATCAGGGATGAAATATAAACTCATCTGTTTAGCACTTAAAGCCCTTCACAATATGTCTCCAATCTACATTTCTGGATATTACATAGTATTCTGCTTACTAGACCAACTAGGGTGATGGAGCACCAGTACTGGATTCAGGGGGACCTGAATGCAAATTTGGTCTCAGACACTTAACTAGCTATGGAACCCTGGGAAGTCACTTGACCCTGTTTGCCTCAGTTTCCTCTCTATAAAATGAGCTGGAGAAGAAAATGGCAAACCACTCCAGTATCTTTGTCAAGAAAACCCCAAATGGGGTCATTAAGAGATGAATGTGATTACTTGACTAAACAACAACAATGGTTCTGCTTATTATACTCTGTGGTCTAGCCAAATTGGCCTTCCTGATGTTACCCATGACATTGTATTTCCCACCTCTGAATCTTTGTGTATAGTTTACCCCTATGCCTAGAATATACTCCCTCTTCACCCCTGCACCACTAGAACCCTTAGTCCCTATAAAAGCTCTGTTCAAATGCTAACTGCTGCATAAAACTTTCCCCCCAGCTTACAGTGTTTTTCCCACCTGATTGCCTTGTATTTCTTTTGTATATATTCTGTATATGCCTTCATGGGTCAATGTTTTCTCCTGTGATAGAATGTATAGTCCTCGAGGGCAGAGACTGTTTTGATTTTGTCTTTGTATGATCAGCACCTAGCATAGAACCTGGTACATACTAGGTGCTTAATAAATGATCAATTATTGATTTATTCATCAGCATCATTATCAGAGCAGCAGTATGGCCGTTACTAGCAATTAGGTGGCCTGGTACAAGCAAAATAAAACCTCTTAAATCAACTTTGCAGGACAAAATACTTTGTAGGGAAGAGATCACAGCCCATTAGGTCTCACCAAGGGTAGCCAGAAACTCCAAGACCTCAGTCAACATGACTGAAGACACCAGGATACTAAGTAGCTGCTTCAGAGGAGGCCTCCTACAGCAGGCAGGGCCCCAGATATATGCTAAGCTCAATTTACCTGCATGACAAAGGAATACAAATGCACCACTGCCCTCAATTGTTAGCATCCTGTGGTAGATGCGACTCTGTGTAGCCCCCGACAGTATATTTAGTTCCAGGCATGGGAATTATTTGTCCTGTTGTGTAAGTACAGTCCTAAGTGTTCTTAATATGAATTTGCAATTTCTATTTTCATCTAGAGTTCAGCAAAGAAAAATGGGAGAGGGAGGCATTGTCCTTAGGATGTATCAGAGATCACTGGAAAGTGAACGTGGATATTTATTTGAGTGGTTGTTTCTTCCTGTTCTATTAAGAGATCAAGTTTAGTATTAACTTCCTCCACCTACCTGTCTTGCTGCACAAAATACTATCTTCCCTTTGTGAACCTCTCAGCCACAATCTATTTTCTTGAATGCTAGTTCAAGGTCCTGTTTAGAGGATCAGTTGTTTAGTTGCTTTTCAGTTATGGTCAACTCTTCATCATGGTCAACTCTTCATGACCTCATTTGGGGTTTTCTTGACAAAGATACTGGAGTGCTTTGCCATTTCTTTCTCTAGCTCATTTTACAGATGTGGAAACTGAGCAAATAGGGTTAAGTGACTTCCCCAGGGTCACACACCTAGTAAGTGTGAGGCCAGATTTGAACTCTGAAGGATGAGTCTTGCCTTACTTCAGGCCTGGAATTCTATCTACTGAATCACCTAGCTGCCTTAGAGGATCAGTTAGCCAGTGATGATTGCATATCTTTTTTTTTTTTGCTTTTTGGCAGGGGAATTGGGGTTAAGTGACTTGCCCAAGGTCACATAGCTAATGTGTGTCAAGTGTCTGAGGCCAGGTTTGAACTCAGGTCCTCCTGCCTCCAGGGCCGGTGCTCTACTCACTGCGCCACCTAGCTGCCCCTGATGATTGCATATCTAAAAGCTGACTATGTCTACAATGTGGCAGATGTTTCAGATAAAAAAAACAAAAATCCTACCAAATGCCTCAATTTTTGGCATCTATATGTGCATATGTGTATATATCCACATATGTCTGTATATCTGCACAGCAATTCACAGTTGACAAAAGTTGTCCCATACATTAACCATACTGAGCCCAGGCTATTTCCAGTAGTCTTGACTTTTGTCTTGCCTCTGGACTTTGATGACTGGGGAGGAGAGTGTGAGGCTGATGACTTGGTGCAGTTCTGCCTCACCTAAATTCATTTCACATGCAAATGAAGATATTATCCTCATCGTGTCATTGGTCCTCTTCAAGAATGAAGGACCACCACCACCAACAACAACCCATACATTATCTGGTTTGATCTTCGTACAGCTCCTTGAGATGGGTAGGGAACATGTTATTACTATTTTACTAATGAAGAAGTCCACACTTGGAATAGTGAACTGACTTGCGCAAAGTTAGGATAGGAAATAAGCCAGACCTCAGGAGTATGAAAAACAATATTTTATCAATGACTCTCAAGGAAATATTCCAGGAAAACACCTCCTCTGGACTAGTGCATATTCAAAGGAAGTTTTATTCCAAAATGACTGACTCAGGAGGCCTCTCACACAGTCAATCATGCTATGTCTCTATTGACCCTGGGAATTTCTTCTCACCCTGAATCCACCTTATATTATTTAGGCTTAGGGTTAACTTGCATCACAGAACCCTTATAATATATTCTTTAGCCCTTTATTATGATCTGCTTTTAAAAGTTTGTCTCTGATGACTCAGACTATAGGTCATATAAGGATATCTCAGGCACTATGAAGATGATGGGATAGAAAACTGGGTTGCTGAATTTAAAGAGGAGTGTCTCTTAGGAATCTGAGACTTATTCTGGAACATCTTTCAAAGTGGCTTTTCATAACTTATAGCACTCTGCGTTGGGAAAGCATTACATAGACTCCCCTCTACCCGCCCCACCACCCCCTTGCTCAACATATTAATTCTCCTCTGTGTCCCTGGCTGCCTTGCAAATAAGCAGTATGGAAAAGTGAGGTTGGAGTATGGAGGAGCAGAGTAGGGGGAGATTTAGGACCTGATCAAACTCAGAAAAGCTATTCTCAGCCAAACAGATTCTGAACTTAAGATACACTTTAAAATGCCTTGACTACACAGGATAAGGGAGTAAGTAGCATAAAATACTTTTTTAAAAACCTCAGAAAGCACTCATCTTTTGACTTTGAAGGGAGAAATCCTTGAACCAATACAGGAAAAAGAAACCCTGATTGTCTAAATTCCAAGGACACCTTTCTGAAAATAATTTGCATAAATACTATATTTCTTGGCATGCTTAATATCCATAAACTAAAGGATTTCTTGGAAAGAGCATATTTGAGTTACCACTTGAAAGCAATGAGAAAAATGAACAAGTGTTTCTTTTGAACC
Source organism: Phalanger gymnotis (assembly GCA_028646595.1). Lineage (NCBI taxonomy): Eukaryota > Metazoa > Chordata > Mammalia > Diprotodontia > Phalangeridae > Phalanger > Phalanger gymnotis. Next base: position 304,108,211 of record CM053624.1, read on the forward strand.
TTATAGACAAAATATGTGAGCTTTTTTGTAGTCGGCTTTCTCATTAAAGAGATCATGCATCTACTGAATTCATTAATTCTTTCCTAATATCCATGAGATTACATTAATTCTCATGAGAACTAATTGTTTTCAACCAAACCAAGCCTCAGGTTCGGGGACTCATTGGAGCATAGTGAAAACGTCTACTGTTGCTGCAATATTTTCACAGAATTGAACCACTTCGCTTACCTCGACAAAGATGAAACAGGGGATAATGGAATAGCTTCTCTGTGTGTTGTTCCCAACAGCCATTTCTTATCACACGACGGGAGGCTACAACCTCTGGAACTTGTCTAGGCTGGAAAGAAAAGAAATAGCACAGGGTAAGAACAACTTTTTCTCTGTATCTTGCTTTGCTAGTGCAAAGTCTGAGTGTATTGATAATCCTCTAGATCTTGGTTTAAAGACGCCATCTACATTATGCTAAAATAGTCACACAGATCAAACCACAGCAAATCCAGGCAAGCAATCAACCAATATAATAAAACATCCTTCAAACCACTTGTGCCAGGTTAATTTAGTTAATGCCAGCTTACCTCAGTGGAAGAAAAACTCCTTGTTCCTTGGGTATAACAAAGAATTCTAACAGACCCAGAATGAAATTCTGTTTTCTACATTACATAGATATAGATGATAAGGCATTTTCCTCATCAATTCTCTACAATTGCAAATAGGGAGCAGCTTGGGCACTAAGAGAAGGCTGTTTAATTTTTCAACATGAATCTCTGTGCCCATCGTTATGCATAAGATGCCATGCCCTTAGTAGCAACAGCTCCCATTTTGATAGTGGTGTGCAGTTGACAAAATTCTGGACCACCTAGAGAGGTAAACTGTGGGAACATTATTATCCCTATTTTACAGAATGAGATTCAAAGAAATGAGGGATACACCCCACATGGATAGTAAATGGCAAAAGTAGAATTAATCCATATCTTCTGTCTACAAGTACCCTGCTTTCTTTTACCTCTTGTTGGAGGCAAACACATAACACACCATTGTCCTGGGAGGGTTGTCCCATAGGACCACTCACTCAATTTCTCCAGTCCAGCTGTTCATTCAGTTATAAATCAGACTGTACCTTGTAACTGAGGAACAGGTTTCTATATAATTATTTATTAGTAAGAATTATTATTTTATACGTACTTTAATGCTTGCAAATTTTTATGTAAGTTATCTTATTTAAAGCCCATAATAATTCAATGAGTTAGGCACTACTCAGTGAAAGAAGAACCCTAAGTGTAAGATTTTTTTTGTGGGGGCAATTTTCATCCAAAAAAATTTGAATATAAAGATAGCTGGCCATGGCAGCCATTGCACAGAAGCCAGAGTGCTCATCTTTAGATCATGGAGACCTGGATTCAAGTCCCATCTCTACCTGTGACACATATGAGCCATATAATCTTAAGCAATATGGCAGAACAGTTCCAGGTCCAGATGTTGATAGGTAAAAAAGTATTTATTCACTGGGACAACAACAACAACAACAACAACACACACACACACACACCCTTATTTAAAGCATTTAAGAGCAGCATTTATGATTTCATTTATACAGGTAATGTCTGGATAAGAAACCCCCCTTTGCCAATGTCAGTCAGCATCAGCCCTGCAAATTACAGTCTCAGAGAGTCACCTAGAGAACTGAGATGTTAAGTGGCTTGCCCAGGTTCGCACAGCCAGCAAGTGTCAGAAGTAAGTTTTGAACCCAGGTCTTCCTGGCCCTGCGTCTGGCTCTCTATTTACCAGAGCGTGTTTCCTTTGATAGGTGAAGTATGTAGTAAAAATAGTAACATGATCAAGCAGCTCTTTACAGTTTTACAATAGAATTTCATGCCTTATCTTTTAAAATTTAATTTTCACAATTCTGTGAGGCAGATGACATAAATACTATTCCCATTTTACAGACGATGAAACTAAGGCTCGGAAAATCAAGGATTCTGAAGAACTAAGACTGGAACACAGATTTCATGACTACAAGTCCTGTACAGGGATCTTTCACCCCCACTTACACACACACACACACACACACACACACACACACACACACACACAAGAAAGAAAAAAATTGAAAGAGAATTGATTATTGATGTATTTTGTTTTTACGTAACTATAACAACAATGTTGCTAGCAGCTGTTGTGGGAGTGAAAGACCAACAGCAAGAGCACACAGAAGGGCTTCTAGCATGGATCCTTTCATCTGCTTTTCTCAAGAAAGCAACTTTAAGGGGTTAACAATCTTACTTTAATTAAACATGCATTTATCATTCACTTAGTTCAGGGGAGAAAGCCAGAACCCTAAACTTCAGAGCAAATACAAGCAGAAATTACAAACAGATAAACAGGCAGGCTTTTATCTGTCTGACCAAATCATAATACATGCATAGTTACCAGAGAGAAGCACCAACATCTGGGTTTTCAAAGCCGGGAGGGCTGCTTCAACAGCTACCCAGAGTCTCGTCACTGACACTCTTTCAATGAGTGTGCCCCCAAAGCCAAAAATGCTAACCTCTGAGTTTATATATACTTTTTCAGGGTCAAAGGGCATCACAACCATGGGACCCAAACTCACGTGACTTAGGCCTTCTTGTGACTTAAACTCTTGCTCAGGGTCAGAGGGCGTCACAACCATGCAACTCAAATCCATGTGAACTAGACCTTCCCTTGACATAAGCAGGTCATCAAAGGCTCTTGATTCAAAGATTCCTTAGTGCTGAGAAGCACTCCAAAACCAAGTTAACAAAAAGTTCACTTTGCTTGCCATTACATTTAAAAAGCAAACTCATCAAAGGTACTTGATTGCCCCAGCATTCCAAAAGAGAAAACAGTAAAAAAAAAAAAAAGGTCCCACCCTAATTACGATAACAGTAACTTAAATTTTCCCCTGCAATTGTGTTATATACATAATTGTCACCCTCTCTGAATGCTCCTTAGTCTCATTTGCTAGATCTTCATCCATGTATGTCAGATCCTCTAAATATAGGGATTCTCCAAGGCTTGGTCCTGGACCCCTTCTCTTTTCTCTCTATATTCTCTTAGTCATCTCAACAGCTTCCATAAGTTCAATGATCATTTCTCTGCAGATGATTCCTAGAAGGTCTCCCTCCCTGACTTGTAATTCCATGTCAATTACTATTGGGAATTTCAAATCAAATGTCCTGTAGGCATCTCAATTTCAATATGCACAAAACAGAACTCATGATCACTCCTTCCTCCTTCCCCCCAAAAATACCTCTCTTCCAATCTTCCTTATTACTAATGAGGGCGTCACCATTTTTCCAGTCACCCAGGTTTGACAGTATTGGTGTCAGACTTGACTCCTCACCGTTACCATCCTTGCTCATACCACATATCCAGTCAATCAGAGGCCAAATCGCGTAATTTCTTACTTTTCAATATTTCTTGCATATATATCCTTCTTTTTTACTCACAGACAGGCACCATTCTAGTTCAGGTTTTCAAGTGGATTATTACAATAGCCTTCTAATTGTTCTCCCCGTCCAGTGTCTCTCCCCTCTGCAATCCACTCTCTATACAATTGCCAAAATGAATTTCCTAAAGCCTAAGTGTGATCATGTCATTGCTCTGGTCAATAAATTCCAGTGGCTCACTATATCTCCATGAGCATAAAAAGTCCTCTGTTTATCAATTCACTTCACATCCTGGCCCCTTCCTACCTTTCCATCTTTATGTTCTGCTCCTCTCTACATACTCTACAATTCAGCCATACTGGCCTTCTTGCCATTCCTCATACATAATACTCCATCTTCTCTCTCATTTGCTTTTACTCCACATTCTCCATGCCTTAAAGGCTCTCACTCTCAACCCCCTATCTTTAAAATCACTGGACATTTTAAAGGTTCAATTCAAACTCCACCTTCTCTAGGAGACTTTCACCAGTTCACCTAGCTGCGTGTACTATTACTTCTAAAGTTATGTTCTATCTCCTCTTTATTTATCTTATGTGTACCGAATTGCATATGCTGTCCTTCCCATTAAAATGTGAGTTGGAGGGCAAAAACTCCTTTTGATTTATTATTGTACCTCAGCACTGACCACAGTGCCTGGCACATAGAAAGCACTTAAGTAAGTAAGCACTTAAATAAATGTTTGTTGATTTATTGCTCCAATCCCTTTATTTTATTTATTGATGAGGAAATTGAAGCTCCTGGAATTTAGGTGACTTGCCTAAAGTCAAGCAAATTAGTAGATCTAGAAGACATCTCTCCTAATGTCTAGTACAGTGCCCTTTCTATTGTATTACATTTCTTTATAATTTGTAGAACCTTCCCACAAGATAAGGCTGATGAATTTGAATTGGCTTCAGATTTCTATAGGCTTACAACACTAATAATACTAAAAGGAAAAGAAATCAGCATATTCTTTTGATGTAAAATTTCCCGTGTTTCCCCCAAATAGATGAATGTGGGAAGGGAAATGTGGTCATATTTTTCCATCTATTTTGTAAATTTTCAATTGTATTTCTTAGTGTACAGAGGTGACCATGAACCTTACTTGGGAATACAGAATTACTGCCTATTGTTCTATTTTTTCTTACTATGCTATTTCCAATCAAGGGTACATTTTGTATTTAATTTCATCAAATAATAATATCTAATGTTATTTTTTGCCCAAAGGCAAAGAAACTTAGAGGTGAAAAATGGTTTGTGGGATAAGGCAAATTCAAGTCTACCTGCATACTATGAAGGGATAACATCATCTATTGAAATGAGCACTGGACTTGACTGAACCCAAAAGATCTGGCCTTGAGTATCAGTTCTAGGTTACCTTGGACAGTAGCACAGATTTAGATCTGGAAGAGACCTCATCTAGTCTAACTCTCTCACTTTCCAGAGGAGAAGACTAGAACCCAGAGAGGTTACCTGACTTGCAAAAGTTACACAGGTAGTAAGCAGCAGAGCTGATATTTGAATCATTAGACTGTGAGCTCCTCCTGAGCAAGGACTGTCTGTTTGGCACATAGTAGGTTCTTAATAAAGGCTTGTTATTTGACTGACTCACTGAGTAACTGGTCCAAGTTATCTGACTCCAAGACCAGCATTCTTTCCATTGAACCACACTGCATGATTCACATTTCTGAGTGTCAATTTTTCTATCTTTTAAAATAATAAGAATTCCACCATTTATCTCTTAAGGTTGTTTTGAGCATAAAATGAGCTTATGTATATGAAAATGCTTTGTAAACCATATATTATGAGTTAAGACTAAATTTAGCTTAATTCAGCAGGTTCAAGGTTTTAAAAAATGTAGTAATGCTCATGAATCATAAAATCCAATTAAGAAATACTTTAATAATTAAACATTAAAAATACAGAATTCAAAGAATTCTTAAAAGAATACAAAATATAACTCCCCTTCAGCAGCCATCTTACCACAAACTCAAAAAAGCAATCTAAGAAGCAAAAAGGACAGACATTGGCAGTTAGGGAAATGGGTATTTTGGGAAAGTGATTTAGGGAACTTCTCAAAGCAAATAAGGACTATAATTGGAGGAATCTAAAATGAGCAATTTAATATTTCTCTCATTAGAATGATATCAAAAACTAAAGATAAGTTGCTTGCAAGGATATCAAGAAGTTACAAGGAAATGCTATCAGAGCCAGGAATAGGGATTTCTGAAAAAATAATTCCTAAAGTCTCTTCTGAATTGAAGATTATTTAATCTATAGCTATATTATAGGTGAAGCAGTATGATATTGACATCTTTCTGATAGTTCTATTAATATATGTTCAGGGATAGTATTCAAGACTAATTTGCTTTATACTGAATTTTGCTCTTATATATATATAATATATATATTATATATAAGAGGAGGAGGAAGAGAAGGAGGAGGAGAGAAAAGGAGAGAGAGAGACAGAGAGAGACAGAGAGAGAGAGAGAGAGAGAGAGAGAGAGAGAGAAAAGAGAGAGAGACAGAGAGAGAGAGAGAATAGAGAGAGAAACAACAACAAAATGAGAACATAATCCTGCTCCAAAACATACCTGGGTTTCTGATTGGATACCATACCCATTACCCCAATTACAGATGTGCCTCTAAGTTGTTCTCTACAAGCTTGCAGTTTCCTTGTAACTTCTTGATATCCTTGCAAGCAACCTATCTTTAGTTTTTGATATTTCTCTAATGAGAGAAATATTAAGTTGCTCATTTCTACTTTGTAGAAAACTAGTTTATTGGGGATATTTTGGAAAGAGTTACTAGAAGCTGGAACCTGGAATTGAGTCAGAGCTTTCAGACTCACAAGTGCTAGAACCATCAAAATTCCATTCAGTCATATCCTCAATGCTTTTAAGTTCATAGTTGAGGTTCTATGACACGGGGGTGGGAGGAACCTGTGGCCTCTAGGCCACATGTGGCTTTCTAGGTCCTTGGGTGAGGCCTTTTGACTGAGTCTAAGTTTTATAGAATAAATCATTTCATTAAAGGGATTTGTTCTGTGAAATTTGGATTCAGTCAAAGGGCTGCACTAGAGGACCTAGTGGCCACATGTGGCCTTAAGAAGGTTCCTCACTTCTGGTAGGACTCATAGCCCTATCCCTTACCCAATGCTATTAATCCAGAGATACATAAAGCCAGCTTTGTTATATCAAGATAGATTTGGGTACATTTCTTTGACATTTTTGCTTGAGTGACAGCTGGCTTAGGTGGTCATGTCTTTGTCAATTAAGAGCTGATATGAAGTGTCATGGCCTGGAATTATGGAAGGAACCAGACTTTAAACTAGAGAATGAAGAATGATCACACATATAGCTTAGAGACTGCTCTTGCTCAGGGTTTCCTAACTTTTTTTTTCATGGACTCTTTTGGTAATCTAAGGGAACTTATGCATTTCTTCTGAGAATAATTTTTAAGTGCACACAATAAAATATATAGCATTACAAAAGAAACCAACACATTGAAATAAAGATATAATTTTTCCCATGCAAGTTCATGGATCCACTGAAATCTCTCTATGGAACCTTGGGAGTTTATAGAACCCAGGTTAATAGTCTCTATTTTGGCTGATTGCCATCACTTCCATTTGCAATTTTGCTTCCTAAGCTTCCTGTTTTACAAAAGTACGGGGCAAGTTCTGTATTAGCAGTCTGCTCTGATGCCTAATCATAACATGGAGGTGACTCTAAACTCTTGAAGACTGTGTCAATAAAGTGAAAGCTTTGATAGGTCCTTCTAGGTGGAGACCAACCCTATTTATCAGGGCCAGCACTTAAAGGCATCGATGCTGCAGATCACCAGAATGTTGGCCACCAGGGGAGATTTATTCACAGCAAATAATCAAAACCAATTATTAAGATATGGAGAGGTTGCCATACACACCGCAGGAATACCAAAATTGAGGAAGTCACCATTTTAAAAAAAAGTATTGAGACATGGCATGTACCTTTTAGATCCTGACCTAGTATGCTTAATCTCCCTGGGTCTCAGCCTATGCATCCATAAAATGAGGGGGCTGGACCAGGCTGATCTCTAAGGATCTTTCTAGTTCTTATATCTATGATTCTAAATAAGATTATGTTACATCTAATGTGCAGTTGGGTTTGTTGTTGTTTTCCCTACAGGATTCCTTTGATCCGATAAAAATCAAAGACAGGCAGCACCCACTCACTATTCAGTCATTAATTATTTCTGTTGGATCTTGTGAAGCCTGCTGAGAATTCACAGGAAACGGGAGAAAAGAAAACACAATAAAGTGAGAGGAATGCCCTTTATTACAGGAGCTTTCTGAACAGTGACCAGCCTGAATGGGTATCAAACCATGTTATCACTATATTTCATAAAGACAGAAGGAGAAAAGATTATATTCTACAGCAGAACTAAAACTAGGGGAATTTTTGGCAAATACAGTGATGATGAAAATTTTGATTAGTCTAGAGCCTTCCCATGGAGTTAGGTAAGCCAGTGATGGCTAAAACACAAGACAAAGTAGTTTGAATGCATGTATGTGGACTAATATGGAAATATGTTTTGCATGATTTCATATGTATAATCTGTATCAATTTGCTCACCATATCAGAAAGGAGCAAGAGGAGGAAAGGAAGGAAAGAATTTAGAACTCAAAATTTAAAAAAAATGAATGTTCAAAATTATTTTTACATGTAATTGGGAAAAACTAAAATATTACTCAGAAAATGCATGTATGTGTTTTGAATGAATGTATAATTATTATATTTTTAAATGTCATGTCTTCCTATTACTGTTTCTTTCCTATGAAGGTGGATACACAAGATCCTTGTCTTAAAAAATAGCTAACTAGCCAGGTAGATGATAGATAGATAGAGGGGTAGAGATAGATATAACATTTATTAAGCACTTACTATATGCTAAGCACTGGGAAAACACATACAAATGTAAAGAAAAATAGTTGTTGCCCTCGAGGAGCTTATGTCTTAGTAGGAAAGAAAAACACATAACAAGATCTAAAAATGGTGGAAGATGGGGTGTAATGGATCCATTTAGGGACAAGGAGTCATGGGCTATTTTAGTTTTGAGGAAACCATGGATGCATCCTCAAATGGAGGATTGGGAAGGAATTCACCATGGGAGGAGGAGGCTGTAGGGTGGAGGTCTTACCAGTATGAGAAAAAAGGCTGCTAGGATTAGAGGAAGAGAGATGATCTGGAGAATAGTAGATTGGTTCAGGTTTGAAGAGGGGAGATTTTTATTATCATAGACAATCCTAGGTAATAATGACTTTCTTAGTTGCTCCTAGAGCTTGAACCCACAGACTCCTCAGAGCTAGAGTCTCCCTAAAGGAACCTCGAAGCCAGAGTTCATGCTCTCTGGGGTTCCAATCTTTCATCTCATGCTCACAGAAAATCACAGAGCTTCTTTTTGTGGTAGCGAAGAATTGGAAATTGAGGGGATGCCCATCAATTGGGGAATGGCTGAACAAGTTGTGGCGTATGAATGTAGTGGAATACTATTGTGGAAAGGAAGTGATGAGCAGGTGGATTTCAGAACAAAACCTGGAAAGACTTAAATGAACTAAAACTGAGTGCAGTGAGAAGAACCAGAAGAACATTGTACATAGTTGACAACAGCAACGTTGTGCGATGATAGACAGTGGTAGACTTAGCTCTTCTCAGCAATACAATGATTTAAAACAATTCCAAAAGATTTCATGTTGGAAAATGCTATCAACCTCCAGAGAAAGAACTATGGAGTCTGAATGCAGATCGAAACACACTATTTTAATGGTTTTTTTCTTTCTTGTGGGTTTTCCATTTTGTTCTGATTCTCCTTTCACAATATGAATAATGTGGAAATATGTTCAATAGGATTGTACATGTATAACCTATATCAGATTGCTTGCTGTCTTGGGGAGGGGGGAAGGGAGGGAAGGAGAAAAAAATTGGAAATCAAAATCTATAAAAATGAATGTTGAAAACTATCTTTACATGTAATTGGAAAAATAAAATACTATTAAGTAGGGTAAAAAGAAAATCATACAGCTCCCAGAAAAAGATTAGGAGCTCCAAATCTAATGCCACTATAAACTAGTTTTAGAGACCACTATTGAAAGGCACAGAAATGGTTCTGCTATGATACTTGGTTGCAGAAGAGTATGTCTTATCTATTTTCTGTCTCAGCAGAAATCTACCATGCAACTTAAATCAACAGCACAGGTAGACTGCTTATGTATTATATGCCAGGTATAATTCCCCACCCAGAGGCAGCATCTTTCACAGGAAGCCCCAGGCTGGTACAAGCATTCTCTAGGCAGATGTAAAATCTCTTACCTTGACAATCCCTTTGGTATATGGGGGGTCTGACAATCTCACTTCCTTAAGCTACTCTGCTACTGCTAATAGTTTTTGTCTTCTATCAAGGGACATAGCTACCATTGATATAAAAGAGTTTGAATTTATTAAACACTATAGAAAAGATGGACGTGGAAAATGACATTGTGTTAAGGAAAGCTATATTGACCTATGTTTAAAACATTCTATTTTTTTGTATTGTATTGTATTTCAACACTTAAAGTAACCTTCATCAGTATAGAAGCATGAGCCACAATTTACCAGGGGTATAAACTAACATTCTATTACTTCTCTCTACCCAGTGAGAGTTGGCCAAGAAAAGTGGACATGGAAAATGACCTCAGATTTGAGCCCCGCAATGAGTATGCAAGTAGTGTATGCAGGTAAAACTCAAGGGAACAATATTAGCCATCATTCATTTCATTAGGTCATGAGAACACATTGCCTTAGAGCTGAAGTTTCTATTAAGTACTGTACTCAACTAAAGCATTCTCATGGACATTTATAAAAATCAATCATGGGCTCATGCTGCATATGATATGATATGATATGATATGATATGATATGATATGATATGATATGATATGATGTTATGCTATGTTATGTCATGTTATATTATGCTGTCATATTATGTTATATATTGCCATATTATAAGAATATTGTAAGAGAATATACTTAAGCATTATAATGAATAGAAAGAGAGAAAAGCACATGAATAACTCACCCAGAAATAACTGTAAGACGTAAGAGTAGGACTACCAGTCTCCCGAAGTCTAAGGCAAGTTACGTTCTTATTTGGGTGGGAAGAAACAGAGTATAAATTTGTAGTATCTCAGGCCTGTGTACTGTTATATTGAGAGGTCAGTTAGCTCCTGTCAGGGTTGTACAAGGAGGGATTTGGCATGGTAGAAAGAGCTTGCCTTGGAGCCTGGAAGACCTGGTTTCACATACTTTCTCTTACACGAATTGACTGTGTGACCCTGGGTAGGTCAGTTAATCCATCAAGGCTAGCCTAAGCAATTTTCTAAAACAATAAATTATGGAGAACTTCCATTGGGAATCGGCACAGGGAGTTTCCTTATGTACTCATGTAGGAGTCCCCTATTATTAGTTAAATTACACATCCACTCTCTATCCTTATCTCCACTGCTGTACACAGAGCAAGGGTTCTGCCTGGGCTGAGCATTGCCATTGGCCTGTCTTAATCCCTTAAGGCTTCAGTTTCATCTGTAAAATGAGGGGGCTGTAATTGGATGACCTGTGAAGTTCTGTCCAATTCTGGGTCTATGCTACTATGATAATCCCATGGCAATATGCTTAGCGTAGGACGTTTAAACTACTCGACCAATGTTTATTGGATAATCAAGGCCAGCCCTAGTGAAAGTATAAAGCAAGTGAGGTTCATCTTTGTAGCCTATAACTATCTCCTCTTCTAGTGTCCCTTTATCTGGGTCCCCAGTGATAATGCCAGGCACCTGACCACCAGCCCCTGAGAGAATGGAGAACTCATTATATTTAGACCAGCTGGTTTTATTTAAAGTTGGGCAAATAGAAAAGGCTTTAAGTCCATCTGATAGGAACAGTGGATTTTCACCTATTTCAAAGGGAAATCTTCAAATCACCACCATTGGCCCATTCAGGGATTCTAGCCAAAAAGCTTCCTTGTCTCACTACTGTCTTCAGTCACAAAAGCATGTCAGAAATGAATTTAATGGCTAGGCTCGCCATTATCTTACCACCCACCATTGAATTGGTTAAGGATATAAATCACCCCCTGCAACTGACTCATGGCTGTTTAATCACTATGTTTACTACAGTAACATCTTTCCCTTTATCAAATTGCCTGTGTACAAACTCTTGGATAATTGTTTAAATTAACACCTGTTCCAATGTTCTCTCTAGCTTGTCCTACTTTTGTGTGTATGCATTGCTGGTTAGTAACCCGTGGTGGGGAAAATCTGGATGGATTTTTTGGCAGCCTTTTTGGCTACACAGATCAGAGTGAGTGGGAGTATTGCCTTCCTAAGAGTGGGGGCTGAGGCCGACTGAGGGCAGCAGCTTTATTGTAAACCCAAAAACAATATTTTGTCAGACTCTTGGTCAGGCAGCAGCCCTCTTACAAAGCCCACTCCACATATTCACCTCATTTTTTCTCCTTAGAATGTATGCTCAGACTGCACAAGGCCTCGGAAACACTCCCATGTGACTCTGTTTAATGAAGGACCTGAGTATTGGGAATACTAGCATTACATCTTAAAAGCAACAGAGGCTTGCTAAAAATGAACTAAATGAACTAAAGTGAACTAAAATGAACTAAAAAGTTCATGAATCATTCTGTGGCTACTACATAGCTGTTACATTGCCCAGTGGATAGAGCGGGAGACTGGGAATCAGGAAAACTTGAGTTCAAATTCTGTCCCACATGGCTTATGTACTTATATACTGAGGGAAAAAAATAAAACAAACAAACAAAAAACTGTAACCCAGCAAGTATGAGGGGACAGCCAAGTGGAGCGGTGGAGAGAGTGCTAGACTCGGAGTCAGGAAGATCTGAACTTAAATTCTGCCTCAGACACTTAGTAGCTCTGTGACTCTGGGCAAGTCACTTAGTGTCTACGTGCCTCAGTTTCCTCATCTGTAAAGCTGGGACATTAATAGTACCTAACTCCCAAATTTGTTATGAGGACAACATATCTGTAAAGCATTTTGTAAACCTCAAAGTGTTATAAAATGCTAGGTACTATTATTAAGTGTAGGGGCTACTCACAGACCCAATTTCACTACGTATTGGGACCGGAACTTTTATTTATTTCTTAATTGGTGTGGTTGTCCCTCCTTAGGTAGCCTGGTTACACCCCCTGTTCCTGGAAGCTTACTTTATCAATGCCAAACTTAGTTCAGACACCTGAGCAGCATAGCCCACTGCAGTTCAGAACTCCTAAACTCAAGAGATCCACCAATCTTGCCTTCTCAGATAGTTGGAATTATAGGCATGTGCCACAATGCCTGGTCTTATTTCGATAATATTTTCACTCTAAATAAAACTAGACATATGTATATGTGAGTGATATGAAAAAGGAGTTGGACCAGTTATATAAAAGGAAAGGATAAAATATGGGCCCCGCCCCCCATCATTGACACCTCAGAAGAGCTAAAGGGAGCCTCCCTCAATATATTTGTGTTTACCCTTCTAACGGAAGGCTTTATGGTAATTAATGGTAATTTATGGTAATTAATTTATGGTAATTAAACAGGATCAGAAGGTATGGATGGGTTTTCGTCTGCATTACTGGAGAGAGAATGCCACATCAATGAGGCTGGCATGTACATGGAAAGCATCTAGTCCATCATAGTCATTAATATTAGACACCTAAAATACGCCTGAAAGATTTGAAACAAAAAATTGATGATTCAACACAGTCAGAATGCTCTCTGTTCTAGAACTTTACATGCTGGACAAGAAATTGAACCCCCATTGGGGCAACTCTATAAAACTATAGAAATATAGTATTGGAAGTAATAGATGCTAAGTTCCAAAAACTACTTATTTGGGATATAAAGAAAAGCAAGATTCAGGATATAAAGAAGAGCAAAGATTGATAGTAGTCACATGTCACTCTCAAATTCATTTGCTTTGCCCTTGAAGATGCTTTTGCAATGGCTTCGTCTTCAAGTCAAAGAATATTTCTGATCAAAATACATGGTTCATTGGTTCTGTATATATGGCCTTTATTATAGTAGTAATGCAAAGCCAAACTTGGAGGAGGTGGTCTTTCATGTCTCTGGAAATAATAAAGGAAATATTTAAATCACTCTTAAGTGTGTTTACTTGATGCCAATACATCTGCTTGAAATTTTCTTTTACAAAATATCCAATAAGGATTTGGTAAGGGAGGTAAATGCAATGGGAGTAACACTAAACATGAAGTCAGTGTTGTTAGGTTCAAGGTCTCATACTTAGGTATCTTCCCCTATTAGAATGTAAGCTTCTTGAAGTCAAGGAGTGTTTTTTTTTTTGTATTTGCCCACTCACTGCTTGGTACGGTGCTTGGCACATAGTAAATGCTTGTTGTCTGACTGTCTTCTTGACTACTTTGCTACTTGGAGAGCAATGTAAGTTGCATAAATAACTGAGCCCAGGGGGGAGGACTTTGAGGCTTCAAGACTACATATGGCCCTCTAGGTCCTCAAGTGTATCCCTTTTACTGAATCCAAACTTCACAGAACAAATCCCCTTAGAAAAAGGATTTGTTCTGTAAAACTTGGACTCAGGTAAAAGGTGATGCCCAAGGACCTAGAAGGCCACTGGTTCCCCACCCCTGCCACTCTTGGGGCCGCAGTTTCCTCTCTTTCAAAGTTGAGATAACACTTGCATGGTCTACCTCAAAAGGTTATTAGGAGCATTGAATAAATTCATGTATAGGAAACAATGATAACCATAAAATACTATAGAAATGTGAGCGATTGTTATTATCCTTATGATTATTATTATTTGGATGATATAAAACAACAACCTGTTGGCTAGTCATTTCACTATGATTAAACTGAAACAATTGGCTTTTTTATTAATTAATTTATTTTTAGTTTTCAACATCCACCTCCACAGGATTTTGAGTTCCAAATTCTCTCCCCATCTCTCTCCTCCCCACACACCAAGAAAGTGTCACAATTTATTAATTGGTGTGGCTGTCCCTCCTTAGGCAACCTGATTACACCCCCTGTTCCTGGAATCCACTCTGATTAGCCCTTCCCCTAATCTGCCCTCCCTTCTATCACTCCCAGCCCCATCTCTTATCCCCTTCCTTTATATTTTCCAGTAGGACAAGCTAGATGTCTATATTCCATTGCCTGTATACCCTATTTCCCAGCAGCATGTAAAAACAATTTTTAACATTCATTTTTAAATGAAACAATTGTTTTGACACAAGTGTAGTTAGCACCATACAAATGAGTTCTTAAGCTTATTATTTTAATTACTACACAAAATTGAAGGCTATAGGATTTGGATTCCAAATATCTTGGTTTGAATTCCAGCTCTGCCAATGACTATGACACCTTGAGCGAGTCACTTACCTGGGCTTCAGTTTCCTTATCTGTAAAATGAGAGGGTGAAGACTACATTATCTTTTAGCTCTAAGTTCTATGATCTTATTATTCCCATCACCTTTGGTCAGTGCAATAACTACCCTCTCCCCCCTAAAAATTACTTACTATGTCTGTTCTATATTCTGGTATTTTTTGGGTAGGACACATTGGTGGATTTAGCACAGATAAAAAAAATAGAGTACATTCCTAGTCCTTTATTCAGTAAGGTTCCTTTGACTTATACCTCCAGGATATCAAATGCAAAAAGTCAGGATGATGTAGTGACATTAGTAAAGATAGAGGAATGAAATGCAATTCTTTGAAATAGGCATGCTTTTGAAAGAAATTAGAATGATGTTTCTAAAGGGCAGCTTTCAACAGCAGAAGGATGAATGATTTTGTTCATATCGAAACAATGAACAAGCTACAGAAAATTGGCTGAAATGAAGTGGTTATTAAAAAAATACTTCAATGACATTTTGAATTCATAAAGGGGGCTAGTATGAACTGAGGAATTGATGGATTGGTTGAAAATCATTTGCATTTGATTTGAATTTCTTTCCAGCCCTATGATTTTATGCATAAATATTTATGGGATCTTTCTGATGGCTAATTAGATTATGTCTTTTACCACAGAATTTGTTCAATTTTGTGCTCTTTAAAAACCTGAACAAACTGTTGATGCTCAACAGACATGAAATAATAAGAAGCAATCATTATAACAACCTCAATGGCTATATTGTGAAATTCTAGCTTTCACTGTGCATAAATAATATTGTAGGAAATACAATGTTTGGGTTCTTTCAATCAATTCAATCCAACAAACATTTATAAATGCCTACAAAATGCTAGCCCCTGTTATTGGTGCTGAGGATACAAAGATGGAAAATAACAGTATAAAAAGTCAAAGACTCTCCTATTTGCAAGTTATGTGACTTGGGCAACTTAATGGAGCCTCAGTTTCCTCATCTGTAAAGTGATGATTGTTGACGTAGATAGCCAGCAAGTTCCTCTTTAAATCCAGATCTCAGTCTCATGGTATAATGAAAAGAGCATCCTTTGATTGGCTTTGCTGTCTAGAGGACCTAGGTTCAAATCACACTTCTGATAATTACTACCTCTGTGACCTTGGCCAAATTACTCAACGTCCCTGGGTCTCAGTTTCTTCATCTGTAAAATAAAGGGGTATTGGACTATATGATCTTTTAATTCCTTTCCAATTCTAAATCTATGGTCCTATAAGTAACTTCAGCTCTCTAGGCCTCAATTTACATCTGTCAGATGAAGAGGTTGGATAGACAGCTTCCGAGGTCCCTCTCAGCGCCAACGCTATTATCCTATTATATAAAAAAAAATGTCCTCAGAGTACTTAGCTAGAGTTGGCAATAATCATATCGATCAGTGGGCACTTTTCAGCTCTTGGTATGAAGGCTATAATAGCATATCCCTCTTCTCAATGGCTTCAGATACATTAATTAGTCAGTCTTGGGAAGGTGGGTCCCTGTGGTTCATATAACTGTATTTCTTTTTTGTGTTATCCAGAATGGAGTTCCTTAATTCAAAATTGAATTGTTCTTTATGAAGGAGTAACACTGCCACTACCACTTAGATTAAGCAAAAAAGAAAGAATGATGATCATTTCCTTCAGTCCTCAAAGGAAATGCTCTCCCTTCCCATCTCTCCCTTGAAGATTACCTTCAAGGTCAAAATCTACTATTTTTTGGAATGCTTATGGGGTCATAACTTTAGGTTTATTCATTTTTTATTTCTTCAGTATCTTTTCAGTTTATTTATTTCTCCTCTAATTTTAATGCCTCATCTTTTGTTCTTAATTTTTGGAATTTATTTAATATTTTATTTTCCCCAGTTACATGTAAAAACAATTTTTAACATTTGTTTTTAAAGCTTTGAGTTCCAAATTCTCTACCTTCCTCTCTCCCCACCCTCCCTCAATGAGAAGGCAAGTAATTCGATGTAGGTTATACATGTGCAGTCATGCGAAACATTTCCGTATTAGTCATATTGTGAAAGAAAACTGACCAAAAAAACCACCTCAAGAAATATGAAGAAAGTAAAAAAGTATGCTTCAATCTGTATTCAGACACCATCAGTTCTTTCTCTGGAGATGGGTAGCATTTTTCATCATAAGTCCTTCAGAGTTTGTCTTGGATCACTGTGTTACTGAGAATAGCTAGGTCATTCACAGCAGATCATCTTACACTATTGCTGTTAACTTTGCATATGGTACATTTCACTTTGTATCAGCTCATGTAACTCTTTCCAAGTTTTTCTGAGAGCATCCTGCTCATTATTTCTCATAGCACAATAGTATTCCATCATGATCATATACCATAATTTGTCCAATCATTCCCCAATTGATGGCCATACTCTCAATTTCCAATTCTTTGCCACCAGAAAAGAGCTGCTAAATATTTTTGCACATATAGATCCTTTTCCTTTTTGTTTTTTATCTCTTTGGAGACACGGATTTATTTAAGATTACTCTAAAGAATTAAGTTCTCCATTTCTAGGAATCACTTTTGATAGGGGTGTGTGTGTGTGTGTGTGTGTGTGTGTGTGTGTGTGTGTACTGACCTCAAAAAGTTCTTTAAAGTCCATATACATGTAACTTCTCATTAAATCACTTTCTCTAGCTTGAAAAGTTTCTTTATTAGGTTTATCAGAGTTTTCACTCAGCCCCAAATACCCCAAATACCCTATTATCTACTTCCTAAATATCCTGAGTGCTGGTGAGGAAGGGTCAATATCTGGCACACAGTAAATGTGTCCTAAGTGACTGATTACATCATAAGTATAATCAAAAGTGAGAATCAGGTCCAGGTACTGGGCGGTTGTAATGGCATAGATGCAAAGGAAGGGAGTAGCAGTTGTGGTAATACACCTGGAGTATACCTTATCAGCTAATATCTCTAAGGGGAAGGCATTTATGTTAGCACATAAGTATACAACCAGGGTCAAGAATTTTCATTTTTATCTTTGTATTTGCACCAGTTAGCCAGTGCTTAACATATAGTAAGCATTTAATAAATGCTCGTTGACTTAAACTGAATTGATTCAACGATTGTGATTTGCTCCTGGGTACTTGTTTTGGCTTTATGGAGAAAAGTTTTGTTTTATTTTGTTTTCAGGAAAAACTCTAGTTTTTCAGGCACAAATTATATACTTATAAGTCTTTGGGATTCTGTTGCTCTTGTACCTTATGTGTCCTTCCCATGGAATCCATTTTTCTAGAATTAGTCCAAAGGGGATTTTGCTCACTGTGTGCTTCTGTTTCTAGAAAAGCAATGCCCCTTGAGGTAGGAATCTGACTAATCTGTTTATGAATTGTAAAAGGAAATAGGGAGCTGGATCAGGCTGATCTGATTGCCACTTAGTAGCCACTGATAAAAACTGCCCTCGCTATGAAAATTTAATCTTTGCTCAATAGTATTACCCCTTCCAGTTCTCCAGGAATGAAACCCAGCGAACAGACAGTATCCTCATACCTAACCACTATGGAGTGAAACCCCATTTCCCCAATGCCTATTCCCTTACTCCCATTCTCTTAAATCCTATCCCCCAAATTTCCTGCTCCAGATCTACCCAAACTTTCCACTGTCTCCTCTGGAAAGCCTGATCCAAAGTTAACCCACTAGGTACGGGCAAAGGAGAATTCCTCATCATATGTAATGTGGAGATAGTTTAAAGCCTGAGCTTTAGTCCATTCCCATCTACCAACTTTAATTCTCCTATAATTACCTGCAATTCCCAGGCTTCAGCAGGATGCCTTTGAGTCTTCCTGTGCTCCAGAACAGATGCAATCTCTCCCACATAAAACAGATTTCTGCGTTAAAGCATTGATGGTACATACTCCCTAGCACACTCTTCAAAGCACAAACAAGTGACCTGTGTTGACTCACTGTTTGATTATACCACTGCTAATCTCTGGAGAACATTCAGATGCTCAGAAAGCCTCTCCAATTTGCTTTTCTATCCTGCTTCTCATTTTGCTTTAGATATAATTAATAGTCTGGTCAAAGCATCAAATGCCCAATCTGCAAGGCTTTGTGTTTGGGGAATTGGTGGTGGTTGTTTTGTTAATCCTTATTTCTACTAGATAACTTGCCCTTCACAATCTTATCCCGGCCTACATTAGTATACATCATTCCCCTTATAGGTATTCTGTGGTCCAGGCAAATCGAGCGTCTCTCCATTCTTCATACAGGATACTCTATTTCCCGAGTTCATACCTTATACTGGATGGTCCTTCCTCACTTCCAACTCTTAGAATCCTCCTCCCATTTTTCAAGACTCAGCACAAATGACAGCCTTCTGCATAGAATTCTTAACCTGGAGTCAGTAAACTTACTTTTTTTTTTTAAAAAAGTAATAATTGAATTTCAGTAAAATTGATTTCCTTTGTAATCAAATATTTAATGTTATACATTTAAAAGTATTATTCTGAGAAGGGTATAGGCTTCAGTAGACAGCTCCAGAGACCCATGACACTAAGGGGTTAAGAATTTGATTTAGCTCTTTACATGTCTTTGAAATGAGATCTTTGGAGAAACTTTCTTCAAATTTTCCCCAATTTCTTCAATATTGGCTTTATTAGATTTGTTCATAAAAGAACTTTTTAACTTCATGCAAACAAAATTATCCATTTTATCTTCTGGGATCCTCAGCATTTATATATAATTATTTTAACTATCATAGAATTAGAATTACTTCATTTCACAGATGAGGAAATTGAGGCCAAAGGAAATAAAGTCATTTTCCTAAGCTCATATAGCTAGCAAAAGCCAAAATTTTAAACTAGCTCCCCCATCCAGTGTTATTCCAACTAGACTGATAATGCAACCCTGATTTGAACAGGAACCTTCCCTAAAGGATCTCTGGCTAGACATTATCTGCTTGAAGAATTCTATTGATGGGAAATTTACTGCTTCCTGAGGCTTCTCCTCCTTTTTTTAAGGACAGTTCTAATTGTAAGAAAGTTTTTCCTTCTATCTAACTAATTTCTTTTCAATAGTCCTCTTCAAATTTTCCTAGCACACTTTCTGTTTTTCTTTTGCTGCATTGCACTGTCCTATATATTTCATTTGCTGTGCACCCACATAGAAGCTTCTAGTATGGTATAAGCTCTTAGAAATCAGCAATTGTTAGAGGATAGCATTGTGGGAGCACAGCCAAGTAAAGTTTAAGGAACAGAGTGATGGGGCAAAGAAGCGATCCAGACAAAGCATTTAGACGAAAATTGGGAAAGGACCACTCAGTGGAATAAAAGCCTTTTCTATCATTGTTTTCTGCAGCACTGAGCACCGTGCTTTTTACATCATTGGTGCGGTAGTGATGATAAGGATGATAATTTGACTCATGTAGCACCTTAAAGGTTTATAAAGCGCTTTGTGTACATGAGCTCATCAGGCGCCTTGAATTGGCTCTAGTTTTGGTCTCTGAGGTGAAGTAAAACAAGTTTCATTACAGTTTTTATTAGAAATAGGTACAGTCAGTTCTGCTATAACCTGTGTTTTGAAAAAGCAATTGATCCATTAAGGAACGTTACTCGATTTCTTTCTTGAGAAACAGTGAGAATGCACAAAGCTATGTTACTTCATAATAACTCACAATCTACGACTCTTTCCATGCTAACTTTCACAAGCAGACTTCAGGTGTTTGTCAAGGTAAAATGCCAAATTTATTGTATATCTTTTGGTGCAGTAGGAGATTTGGGTAGAGAAAGGCTGGTCTGCACTACCTCCACACCCCCACCTCAAAACCCTACCCCTTCCCACCTCTGGCCTCTGGCCCCGAGGGGCAGCTAGATGGCTCAGGAGATAAAAGCCTGGTGTCAGCAAGACTTGATTTCAAATTTGGCCTCAGACTCTTACTAGCAAATCACTAAATCTATGTTTGCCTAGGAGATAATTAGGTGGCTCAGTGAATAAATACCTCATATATCTTCAGACACCTGCTAGCCTTGTGACCCTGGACAAGTCATGAACTTCTGTTTGCCTTCATCCACTGCAGAAGGAAATAACAAACCACTCTAGTATCTTTGCAAACAAAACCCCATGGACAGTAGCATCCACAGTGCCACAAAGAGTCAGATGTGACTGAAAGACAAGGGCTCTGAGGTGTGGAGTTGTGGTCTGACCAACTTGTTCTGTAACCTGAGCCTCAGCCCAAGGCCTTGGATGCTTTATTATAGCACTTATGCAATTAACTATTTAACATGTATAAAACTGTGCTTTTAGAAAAAAAAGTTTCTATCTTTTTTTTGTTACACGTCACTAAGGAGGTTTTTGAACACTATTTCTTTCCCTCACCCCATTTCCCCGATGAGCTCTGTGGTTTTGATTGCCCCGTTCAGAATATCATGGTGCTTTGGGACAATGAGTATGTCAGTAGTATCACAAAACTGCCTATTTATATTTCTGAAAGCTGAAACCAGTATAGATGTTTAATGAAGAAAGGATTAGGACTCTGATAAGAACATGTTTCTCAAGAAACCGATGGATGGTAAACTTGGCCTAGACGAGAAGATCGCAATAAAATGCCAGCTTTCTGGACCCAGGCCCTGGGCCGAGGGGGCAGTGATGAGGTCCAAGAGCTGTCACCAAAGATAAGTGTTTCACTTCTATGATTTGCCCATTACCCACCCTGTAGATAGAATGTGCTTATGTTATTCTTTCTGCCATTAGTAAAGTGGTTTCAAATGCACTGAAGAATCCTGAGTGTATTTTACTTTTGTGATGAGCCACCATAAGGCATACAGATAATAGGGAGAGATTCTGAGGCTCTTGTAATCAGTGTTGCCAAGCCTTTAGTGGCAACAGTCAAGGAAATTCAATTTAATTCAACAAACATTCATTAGCCTCCTACCATGTATTTGGCATGGCGTTCCATTCTGGGAATACAAAGTAGAAAACCAATTACAATGCTTACTTTCAGGAAGCTTTTATTTTTCTTTGGAGAATGGTAGAATTATACATAGATATGCATAATAGATGGCCTGGCATAGTGGATAGAGTCAGTCTTGGAGTCCAGAAGACCTAGGTTCAAGGTCCATTTCTGACTTGCACTGACTGTGTGACCTTGGGCAAGGCACATAACATCCCAGTGCCCCAGAAAATTCTCTAAGGCTGCAAGTTGTAGAAGAGTTTCAGGACATCTCCCATGCCTGGAGTGCGCTTCCTCCTTACCTCCACCTCCCTTGATGCCCTCTGTAATTTGTATGTGCAGATATTGTCTCTTTCGTTAGACTCCAAGCTCCCTGGAGGGAGAAACTGCTTCAATTTTGTTTTTGTATCCCTGGCCCTTAGCACAATGCCTGGCATCTAGTAAATACTTAGCAAATACTTGCTGATCAATGAACTGATTGAATGATTGGTAGATGGCTTTTCCTCATGGGGAATTCCCTATGCTGATGAAATAACAGGTCTGAACAATTTAAAAAATGTTTAGCAGGGTGTGGAGGGGGACAAAAGGGAAGACCTCATCCAAAAGCTCTAAGGCTCTAATTTTGAGGAAAGAGAGAATGCTGTTAATTGACAAATAAAAGAAGGCTTCATAGAAGAGGTAACATTGGAACTGAACCGTCTTAAAACATCACTTCTTAGGAGGTGATGCTCTATTAATCGAGAAGAAAAAGCAAGTTGTTCACGGGGTTGTCTCACTAGCTTTGACTCCTTTCCTTTAATTACCTTTGTCCTGTCCCCAAAACGCTGAACAAATAACTCTCCATCAACTAATTATTCACCATTCAGCCAAAGGATAACAGCTTCAGGGTTAGAGATCTAAGATGAAATAGGTACTGGGTGGAATGACAGTACTTTAGGGAGCCTCCATGTCTCCTTTGAGAAATCAGCCCCCTACTAGGACTTAGAGGTGGGTCCCTGAGGATCCCTTCAAGCTCTGGGTGCTCAAAGCATTCAGGAGTTTCTTAGGTAGTGGTTACATCCAAGCAATAAGACCATTCTGCTTTCATAATGGGGGAAAGATCACACAAAGGCATTTTACATCCCTCCTATCAGAAGTCTATTGCCAGTAAGACTTTGAGATGCCACGTCTCAAAGTGATAACAATATAACAAAGTTATCTCACACAATACAAATTGTTGTGTGAGAGAAGGAAAAAGAGATTTTTGAAAAATTTTACAGATAAAATTACTTGATGAGAAGAGAAATATCAGAAAGGCATTTAGATCTTTTAAGTGGCTGAATTTAATGAAGTAAGTGCTTAAAAATAGGCTATTACTAGAAAAGCCTTGGATTTCTCAAAGCAAAGGAAATTTTAGAATGTAATGAGAAACAGTTCCCAGAATCATAGATTCTCAGTGTGGAAGGAACCTCAGAGGTCATATCTATCCATTCTGCAACCTTATGTCTGAAACAAGCATCATCTCAAGCTTCCCAGGGAAAGGAAATTGAAAAAGGAGTTGGAGATTGGAAAGTCCATATACCCAGACTAGGAATAGAAGTTGGTAGTTGTTTGTAAAGATAACTTTGCAGACAACATGGCTTCTCAGAGTGTTTCCATATCATTTAGTGGTTGTGATTTAGTAGGGAAACAATGTTGGCTCTGTTACCTGTGAGCTAGGGCAATCAATAAATCAAACTACCTGATAAGCATTTATTAGGCACTTACTATGTGCTATGTACCCAAATACAAAAACGGACCAATACTTTCCTCAAAGAGCTTGTATTCTATTGGTTGGGTGGAGTACCACCATGCAAATATTGGCATATAGAGGATATACATACAAAATAAATACAAGGTATTTTGGGGAGGAAATATGAGCTGTTGGGGTCTGGAAAGGTTTCATATTTAGCAGTTAGGTGGTATGTTTCAAAGAGTATTGGACTTGGAGTCACAAAGACCTGAGCTTAAATACTATCCCAGTATCTACCTCACAGGGCTATTCCGAGAATTGAGTGAGATAAAGTAAATATTTGTAATCCTACATGGTACTGTGGATAGAGGGATGGACTTGGAGTCAGGGACACCTGAGTTCAGATCCAGTCTCAGACATTTACTAGCTGTGTGACACTAGGCAAGTCACTTAACCTCTCCCCACCTCAGTTTCTGGGGCTGTAAAATGGAGATAGCAATAAGCACAAAGATGTTGTGAGGATCAAATATAATGTAATGTATGTAAAGTGCTTTGCAAACCTTAAGGTGCTAGCTATTATGATGTAGAAGACGGTGCTTAAGATGAGACTTTGGGGAAGTTAGGGATTCTAAGAGGCAGCAACGATGAGGGAGTGCATTCCAGGCGTGGAAGATAGTCAATTCAAAGACACAGGAACAGAAGATGGAGTATCACATGTGAGAAATACCAAGTAGGAAAGACATTTTGGCTAGACCGAAGAATGTGGGAAAAGGGAGTAATGGAGCACGAGGCTGGAGAGGTTGGTTGGGTTTTGGTTGGAAAGGATTTCAGTGCCAAAGTGCATTTTAACCAAGAAGCAATAGGGAGCCACCAGAACATATTGAGGAGCAGAGAAACATGACCAAGCTCATCTTTAAGAGAAATCATTAGCAGCTGAGGGGAGGATGGATTGGAAAGGGAAGAGGACAAGCCTCAAGTAGGGAAAAGCTATTACGCTGGTCGAGGTAAAATTGATGAGGGCTTAATTAAGATGGTGGCTGTGAGAGAAGTAAGAAGAGGGTAGATGTGAAAGGGCGGAAGTGGAAATGATAAAATTTGGCAAGTGATTGGCTATGAGGGTTGAGAAATTGAAAATTACACCATATTTTGTGAACCTGGAAGATTGGGAGGGTAGTGACTTTGACAGCAAGGGGGAAATTCAGAAGAGTAGTGGGGGAAAATATATCACTTGACTTCTTTAGGCCTCAGTTTCTTTTTTTGTACAATGGGGTAAATGATCTCTAAGATTTTTTTTAGCAATCCTATTTCACTTACCTGAGTGTGGGGAATCCAAGCTGTGATTCTCTAATTCTGAAGACTGGAAGCTAGGCACTCTCTTAAGGTTTCTATTAACCTTTGGTTCTAGGAACAACCACATGGAATGTAATAGGAAGAGCACTGTTCTGGAAGTCGGTAGATATGTGAGTCCCAGGCTTGCCTCTTAGTAGCCAAGGAGCTTTGGACTGGTAACTTCAAGCCTCTTTGATCTTCATTTTTCTCACTTGTAAAAGGGGCATAATATTCCCTTCCCTAAAACTGACAAGATTTTTGTGAAGACTAAACAAAATATTGAATGGTAAAATACTTTTTTGTATTTATAAACTGCTAAGTGGTGTAAGTCAGTTATTATTATTTTTCCAATATGCATTGACATAGCCCTCCTTCCCACATTAATGGTTGTAATAGCCAACATTTCTATATTGCTTTAATTTTTGCAAAGTGCTTTAAACATATTGCATTTGATCCTCACATCCCTGTGAGTTAGGTACTATTATTATCCCCTTTTTTGCAGATAAGGAAACTGAGGATGAGACGGTTTAAGTGACTTGGCTAGGGTCACACCGAGATAACTGTCTGAAGGGCTGGGATTTGAATTCACATCTTCCTAACTCCAGTTCTGCTGCTCTATCAACTACGTCAGGTTGACTCTCATAAAATATTATTTCTAGGAAGGAAAAATTTAAAGAACAAATTAATACTTAAAATTAAAATTTGCTATGCCAGACATTTTCGTGTGTGTGTGTGTGTGTGTGTGTGTATGTGTGTGTGTGTGTGTGTGTGTGTGTGCCAGCCTCTGTTTGCCTCTCCATTCTGCACTGAAGACATCATAGGGATAGTTTTTAAGGATGACCTCAACAATATTTCATTTCTCCTTAGTCTTAGCAATCTAACTAAAGGTAACTCCCTACCTGCTACTTGAGAAGTGCTGTGGTCACCTCATGGTGCAGCAGCTATACTTGCTTTCTTCCCCACCCTCCCCATCCCTCAAGATCAGCTTCACTATGAGACTTCCTATTCTAATACATTGACAAAGACAAGGAAACCAGAAGGGGACACCAGATCAGAGGGGAAGATGAGTTTGGCTTTAATCATGATAAATTTGAATCATCCTGGCAGGTCATCTTAATGCAAATGTCATAAAGAGGTGTGATAAGCAATATGTCTAGAGCTGCCCAAGGTTGTGAATGGAACCAGTGTTTAACTTGGACCTATTCTCATAAAGATTTTCCCCCTACAGATTCAATTCAATTAAGCACCTACTATTCGTACAGTACTAAGCTGTGGATTCCAAGCTACTGGTCTCTTGTGGGATGATAAGCTCTTGCAACATCCCCATCGTTATTAAGATGCACCAGTAAGGCTGTCATGGCAGGGATGAGGCAAACCATAAGATTTAGAGGTAGAAGTGCCTGCAAGGAAGCTCTAATTCAGCCCTGTTCATTTTGCAGATGAGGAAAGTAAGTCTTTAACTCACTGAATGTAACCAAGAGGTGAGTAATGTAACAGTATGGACACACCGGTGAATTTTTACTCTAATCATAGAATCACAGAACTATAGAATTGTAAGAGATCTCAGGAAACATCTAGTCCAATTCCTACCAGAATTATGACTCCAATCAAAGCATCTCAGAGGAAGTAAATGCTGACTTACTCAATGTCACATAGCTAGGATATGAATTCAGGACTTCTGACCTCAAATCCCATGCTCTTTCTACTATGACACATGGCTCCTCTATGTAAAGCTTACTGGGGTGAGAAGTTGTTCTAATTTTCTTTTAATCAATTAACTCACATCCCTGAAATGAATTAGTTGATGATTCATGCAAATGCATTGCCTAAATCCATAACCAACAGCATGGTCCATTGTTAACTGATGAATAATCCTTAAAACATACAAGTATACACGTGAAGAAACCTCCAACAACTCATCAGCCTTCTCTCTTTTTCTAAGAAAGGATTAACCAAGGTAGCTGGATGCTAGATTACTTAATTCAACAGAAGATACTTAAATAACTTAAGGAAAGAGTTTGCAGTGTTTCCAACAGAAAGTAGAAGATTTATTATACACAATTAAGGAGTCTGATGCTACTTCTATCATCCTATTAACAAAACAGCCAATTATTCTTGTTCCCATTTCATCCCTCCAGATATTCAAAATAAATATAATTGAACTCATAAAACAGTTTTACTGGGTTGCAAAGGGGTTGTCCAGGACTCCATCTGTCCACCTAAAAGCACTTCATTCTCTTTTTAGATTAATTAATATGGTCTAGACTCTAGAGAGGCTTCCCGGAAACATAATGCCAGTTCCTTTGCTTCTGAAAAGCTCAACAGCTGCATCTCTTTACAATGCTATTATGAAGGCAGGTAAAGCCATAAATCGTCAAGCTGTGGACAAAATTATAGAATTAATGTTTGCAATTTCCTAGGAAGAAGCGTAAGTTAAAGAGACAGAAAGAGAAACAGAGACAGACAGACAGAGACAGAGGGAGAGAGACAGAGACAGAGAGAGACAGAGAGGCAGAGAGAGAAATAGAGAGAGATAGAGACAAAAAAAGAGGAAAAACAGAATGAAAGACAAAGA
>CM053624.1:304135730-304158062 GCA_028646595.1 Phalanger gymnotis
GGGGGGGGAGGAAATGGGGAGAAAATTTGTAATTCAAACGCCTGTGAAAATCAATGCTGAAAACCAAACATGTTAAAAATAAATTAAATAAATAAAACAATGTAGTCTACCAATATATAATTTTGTGGTAATGATCATTCTTATCATGAAGAGAAAATGGATTTAGATGAAACAAAATATTCTTTTACCCAGCCGTATAGTTTAACTGCTTTTAAGATTCTAAATGATTTGGCCAATCCAGCCATTGCATTGACTCCTATTGGCCCACGAGGGCAGGCAGGAGGTAAAGTAGTACTTGGTTCTCTGATATCATTGGGTAAGGGAAGTTTTTAGAAAAATGAAACTTGGCTACTTACTTAAGTACCAAAATTGAAAAAACACACACAAAAAACCATTTTAATGGAAATCTTTCTAAAATGTGATATTAGAAGATGAAGGTAGAACTTTAGAAAACAGGCACACTGGCAACAGGGAGAGAAAATAGCTGACAACCCAATAGAAAGGAAAGATCCAGAAGACTTCTTTAAAAAAAAAACAGCCAAAACTATAAAATCGCATCTGACTAGGGCCATTTGTTGTAGGGAACAACAATCCCAAGCAACTCAATAGTGCCTGAGAGAATTGTGGAAACAGCATGATATCATGGTTTATGCTCATAATTAAAATCGTCATGAAGATTCAATCATGTTCCATATACTCTGTTTAAGAAGGCAGCGAGCTATCCAGTTTTTAACTTCTAATTTTTTTTTAAAAAGTGTCCATCCAAATGGTTATTTAAAAAAAGTTTTGGCAAGCTTCAGTCATCTGGAAAATGTTCTTGTTAAGGAATTACGAGATTAACAGATTAAAGGGTATTAGAATTAGAAGGAACTTTGAAGGCCATGTAGAACAACCTGTACTTGATCAAGAATGGCTTCTTAATTAATGAAGTCCATAGGCTTCCTAGAAAAAAGAAGAAACTATGAATGCCAATTCCTTGCTTCAGAAGGGCTCAACAGCTGGATCTCTGTAGAATGCTATTACAAAGGCAGGTAAAGCCACCAATTATTAAACTGTGGACAATTAATGTGTTTGCAATTTCCCAGGCAGAAACATGAGAAAGAGAGAAAGAGAGAGAGAGGGAGAGAGAGAGAGAGAGAGAGAGAGAGAGAGAGAGAGAGAGAGAGAGAGAGACAGAGAGAGAGAGACAGAGAGACAGAGAGACAGAGAGACAGAGACAGAGAGACAGAGACAGAGAGACAGAGAGAGAGACAGAGAGAAAGAGACAGAGAGAGAAACAGAGAGACAGAGAGAAAGAGACAGAGAGAGAAACAGAGAGACAGAGAGAGAGATAGACAGAGACACAGAGTCACAGAGAGAGAGGGAGAGAGAGAGAGAGAGAGAGACAAAGACAAAGTGACAGATACAGAGAGAGGCAGAGAGAGAGACAGGGAGATTAAACAGAGAGACAGAGCCAGAGTGACAGGCAGAGAAACAGACAGAGACAGACAGATACAGACAGAGAGACAGGCAGAGAGAAACACACACACACAGGGAGAGAAAGAGAGGGAGAGAGACAGACAGACAGACAGACAGACAGACACAGACAGAGGTAGCTTTTCCTTGTCCCACAATCATTTCCACAGTTTCCTTCCATACCCACTGCATTTACCTCATATGTCCCTATTTATTTCCATGTTGTCCTCCCCATTCAAAAGTATCCTCCATGAAAGAAGGACTCTTTCCCCCTTTCTTTGTATCCCTGGCACATGGCTCAGTGCTTGGTACACACTATGCACTTGATAAATGCTTATTGACTGGCTGACTGACTTCATCAAATAGTCTATTCCACTTTGGGATTCTGTCAGAAGGGTCTTTTTTCCACTTTATACCAAACTTTTTTTAAACTTCTGCCTATTATTAATATTATTATTCTTTCAGAACTAAGCTAAAGGAGCCTAATTCTTTTTCCACATGATAACTTAAAAATTAGGAGGAGAATAGAGGATTTTTATAAAAGTATAGGGAAGAGAAAGCTGGAAGGAGAGAGAGCTTGGGAAGAGAGGAGTCACGATACACTAGGCCACACTCTCTTATCTTCTTGTTCATCTCGTCCTTTACCCTCCCTAAGGAACAGGAGAGAGAGGGCCTGCTACTCTGCACCACCCTCTTCCTACCCCGCCAAGCCCCCTGCCCTACTTAGACATGAGTTCAAATCCAGCTTCAGACACTTACTAGCTGGGTGATCCTGAGCAACTTACCGAACTGTCTGCTTCAATTTCCTCATCTGTAATATGGATAATATTAACACCTAACACCCAAGGTTATTGTGAGGATAAAATTAGATATTTGTAATGTGCTGTTATTATGGAAGGAAGGGTGAATAGATGCAACATACCCTCAAGTAAATACAGAGTAAATGCCAAGTAGTTTCAGGACAGGGAGGACACTACTCATTGGGGACATTAAGAAAGGTCTCACAGAGGAAGTGGTAGCAGAGCTGAACCTTGAAGGAAGTGAGGAAGGAGGGCATTTCAGGGATGGGGAACAATGTGAGCAAAGGAATGAAAGCAAGAGATGGAATGTCGTGGATAGAGAATAGCAAGCAGGCCAATTTGGTTGGAGGTAGAGTACGTGGGGGAGAGGAATATGAAAAATCTATAAAGTTAAGCTGGAGACAGAGAGCAGTTGGGAAGAGGCTGAGCCACATTCTGGTATCTTCAGGAGAAATTCCAACTGGGGGCTTCAATCAAGGGATATCATTATTGAGAAGCCCCCAAGACTAAAAAATCCTCCAAGTAAATCAGTGTCTGAAGTTCTGTGCCATGGATTACATAAAAAAGAAAAGAAAGAAATTGCTGGGGTTTGGAATGACACAGCATGGTAAAATTGATTTGTTTTCTGCCAAGAGTAGGGGAAACGATGCTCTTTCATATTCCTAAAAATCTTGGAGGAGTACCAACCCCCTCCCTTCTCCCAGTAGAAAACCAATAAGGATATGTTGTAGTAAGATCTTCTGTAGTCTCATTTGGCAGAAGAAGAAAGAAGTCAACATCTGGCTGAATAACAACTTCCTGGTTTGTGATGTAGAGATATTCTAAAAATCCACTGCTAGGTGCCACAGTGATTAAAGCCAAAGTGATTAACTTGGAGCCAAAAGACCAAAGTTTGACTAACTTGTGATGCTAGACAAGTTATTTAACTTCTGTCAGACCAAGTTTCCTCATTTCTGAAATGGGGATATTAATAGCACCGTTGTTGCAAAGCTCAAATGAGACAATCTATGCAAAGAAATAGCCCAGTCCTAAAGCATTGTATAAATGTTGGCAATCATTATTATCTTCAGCACAAGCAAAATTCCAATATAGAAATGACAGCTCATGAGGAAAACTCCAAGAGAGACATGAAAGTTTAGCATTAATGCCAATACTTTAACCAGACAATATGTGATGCTTTAATAGTTCTGTGGTTTTACTGATATGGCTATTCCCACCACAGATGCAGCATAGAATTCCTCTACACTTTCCTATCCTGTATGAATCTTCTCCGTGTAGCTCCATAATTGAGGCTTTCCTCTAGCCCTTTTAATATCTTGAAGTACTAATGTGGCACTTTGTCTATCCATCTGTTGTTTCTCATTCTTAGTACGTGATCATCTTACTTCCTTGTCTGGTCATACATATTTGAAATGTTCTTTATGCCATGTCTCACATAACCAGTCCTTGTTAATATACGAGGGTTTATTTATACTCATCATGAATCTTTCCATTGCCCTTAGGGCTACTTGTAATTTTGATTATTCTGATATATTGGTATTCCTTGATTCATAGCCATCTGGTATTGTTGGGAGAATTGTAGCAAGAAAGAGATGTGCTTTTGTGACTGTAAAGCAGTTTGGAATCATTGAAAGCCCTGAACAGTTTCTCAGATATGGTCTAACTTGATCCCCTTCTATTGACTTCTGAGCCCGGTTCACAGTCTATCTGCCATGTCTCTCCAAGATAGATGTCCTGATAGACTAATGCTTCAGTATTCAATGTGTTGTCCGTGGTTCCCAATACCCTTTCAAGGTACCTACAAAGTCAAAGTTATTTTTGTAATAATACTGAGATGTGTTAATTTCTAATATGGTAAATGTTAATAGCTATAACTCACATTTGTAAAAGAAAACTCTTTGAAGTCCTTAATAATCTTTGATAGAGTAAAGGGGTTCTAAATCCAAACATTTTGCGAATCCCCAGACTAATACAATAACTCCCTCCTAAATTCCATGGCATAGCCTAAGAATATTTTTTTCATCTACTTCATTTTTCCATTGCGGATGGTTAGACCAATATATTTTTGTGCTACTGTGGATTTCACAGAGGCAGCTTGATAGCACTCCAAGGACTGGATCTGATTAATACTATGAGTAGGGTGATTTACAAAGCATCAGCACCAACAGGGGTTTGTTTTTACATTTGGAAAGTGTCCAAATGAAGTACTCACTTTAGTGAGTACATGTCTCTCTGTGTTTTATGTCAACACACAGCAAGGCATTATCACCTGTTGACTCATCATCTGTTGAATCTTCTCTATCATCACATCTGTTATCATCTCATATAACTTTGATGTACACAGGGGAAATACCTTGTTGGAGGATACACTGCAGAATTGAGTTTATTTTCTACTCAGGAAATTTTTTAAATTAAAAAATGATACAGTGAGTTCTTATACTATCTATACTTTCCAGGCCACTATGTGCTTTAAAAAATCATTTGTGAAAGCCTGCCTTTGTGCAAACATGAATCATTCTCAAAGATTTTGTGAATACGAGAAAACAGATATATGGTTTTATAGTAGCTTATTCCACTCTGCTTTTTGGGGAGGAAGGGATACAGTCATTCTCTGTGATTTTTTTCCTTTCTTTTGGATCCCGCCCTTACTAAGTATTTTCTTCTGAATTATTTACTATTTTATTTCCCTTTCTCCACCAATTACATGTTAACACAATTTTTAATATTCATTTCTTAAAACTCTGAGTTATGAATTCTCTCTATCCCTCCTTCACCCCTCGTTGAGAAGGCAAACAATTTGACATAGGTTATACATGTGCAATCATGCAAAACATATTTGCATGTTAGTCATGTTGTGAAAGAAAACACAGACAAAAAAAACTAAGAAAAACAGAGTAAAAAGTATGCTTAATTCTGCATTCACACTCCATCTCCCTTACTGAATCTTGAAAATGAGTCATTGGATGCCTTTGAGATATTCCTTCTTAAGCACAGATTTCTTTCTGGCAAGATCTAGTAGCTTTTCTTTACTTTATTTCTTAAGGGTCCTTGCCATTTACTCATCTAGTATACTGAGTTTTGTGATGAGGGAATTTAAATGTATTTATTCTACTATTGTGGCTGATGAAAACTCATTGTAAGTGGACAGTAGAAAAGTTGCAGTCTGGCCACTGACTTATTGACAGCCCCTAAGGTCCCTCTCCCACTTGGTTCCAGCAACAACAATCAGATGTAAGGCAGAAATCCTGAGTTCTGGGCTCTTTACTGGGTCCATATCTCACTGGGTGCCTATGCCACCACCTATGGTACTGAAGGACTGGGAAATTATAGACTTGGTTACCTGTGAACAAAACACTACATGACTTGTGGTCCTTCACCCATGATCTCCTCATAGTTCTCTGTCCTGCCAAGCTTTGTCCTCTTGCTGGTCATGGTCTGCAGTGGGAGTATAGGTATTCCTGGGATTCTTTGGCTTACCTGCTCTTTGGTGGAAATTGGTGTTAGTGTTAGAGATTTCAAAGATGTTAGGGCCCTTCTCCACAGGGATTAGGCCCCTGTATGATGGATACTTGCAGGATTAATGTAGAAACAGAATTGGCAGCCTGACGGATACTGCTATTCTTGGGACCTTGGATCCAAGGTTCAGGGCTGTCTTTACTATGATCTAAGTGGAAATTTACTAACGTGCATAACCAGATCTCAAAGATGCTTGTGTTAATGACTTTCCTCATGCTTAAAGTGTAGTGCGTTATAACTAGTTTAAAACATTAATTACTTGGAAATGATTACATATCTAC
Organism: Phalanger gymnotis; assembly: GCA_028646595.1. Taxonomy (NCBI): domain Eukaryota; kingdom Metazoa; phylum Chordata; class Mammalia; order Diprotodontia; family Phalangeridae; genus Phalanger; species Phalanger gymnotis. The sequence goes on from CM053624.1 coordinate 304,141,783, forward strand.
TAGATAAAACAGGGGCAGGGATTAGTTTATCAGAATAATCAACTGCCAACCACAGTCACCTAATATGGATGCAGAGCCCTGAAAGAATTAGACACAGTAAGAGAGGATGGGGAGCTAATTGGGGGCAACAGGAACTGTTGGAGATAGTAGGTGACTGGGGAGGGTAGTATTGGATATCTTTCAAGGGGTACCAAAAGAAAAAGTGAAGTGGTGCTGAGGATAATTGTTTTTCTGCTGAATATAAGTAGTTTGGCCAAAAAATACAGGACCTAGAATCAGAAGAAATCTGACTTTGAATCCTGGTTCTGATATTTACTAGTTATGCAGGTCATTTAATCACTATCTACCTTAATTTCTTCACCTGTAAATGGGTATAATAATAATTAGAATGCCTATTTCCTAGGTTTCTTGTTAAAGAAAATTCAGTTCAGTACTTTTTCAGTCATGTCTCATTCTCTGTGACCCCATTATGGGTTTTCTTGTCAAAGATCCTGGAGTGATATACCATTTCCTTCTCCAATTCATTTTACAGATGATGACATGGAGGTAAACAGAGTTAAGTAACTTGCCCAGGGTCGCACAGCTAGTAAGCATCTGAGGCTGGATTTGAATTCAAGAAGATGAATCCTCGTGACTTCAGTCCGAGCACTCTATCTAATGTGCCACCTAGTTGCCCATTTAAGAGAATACTTGAAGCAATATGTGGATTTTATGTTGTTTTGTCTGATCTTACCTTGAGAGTGTGCATAGCATAGTGGATTAAGAGCTGGCCTTGGGGCAGGAAGTCAGTCCTGAGTTCAAATCCTACCTCTGATAATACCAGCTGTGCGACCCTGGAAAAATGGCTTAACTTTTTGGTACTCTAGGCATATCTTTAAGATTCTAAGTTGCAGAGAAGATGCCCACCTGCACTGGTAGAAGGTTTTATTTACATCAATGGAAACCTATTACTAGACTCTATCCCTCTCTTGTTTTTCTCTCTTCTTTGTTCTTGTATGCCAGTCTCTTTGTAAAAGTGATCACCAAAAGCCATTTTCTAGGTTCTTTGCACCCTTCTCTACTCCTTGCCTTATTTAGGACCAAACCTAGTACCTGGGCTCCATGTTTTGGATTGTAACCTCTAAGAAGAGGAAGTGAAGGCCTCATTTGGTTCTAGGTCTAAATGGACATCGGTAAATGCCCATGCATATGTGGACTCTGTGGGCATCCCAGATTTGTCTTTCTGTCTCTCACTGTCTCTCTCTGTCTGTCCTTCCTTCCCTCTTTGTTTCTCTCTGTCCCTCCCTTCCACTCTGTCTTTGTCTTTCACTGCCTCTGTCTCTGTGTCTCTGTCTCTCTCTGTCCGTCTCTGTCTCTCTTTGTCTCTCTCTGTCTCTAATTCTGTCCCGTGGTCTCTGTCTCTTTGTCTCTCTCTCTCTCTCTCTCTCTCTCTCTCTCTCTCTCTCTCTCTCTCTGTCTGTCTCTCTCTCTCTCTCTGTCTTTTTCTCCATACAACATAGATTTTTTAGCACCTAATATTTGTGACGTACTTTGCTATATATTGAAGGTACAAAGAGAAATGGTTCCTGCCTTCAAGTACCTCATAATCTACTTGGTGGTTACAACAATATATGCAAGAGATGTGTAGATAGAATCAACCAGATCTGCAAGGTTTTGTGTGAAGGAAGAGTGAATGGTGACTCTTGAGGAACCTGGATGACTAGAATCATGGTGATGCTCTCAAAAGCAATTGAGAAAGTTTGGAGGAGAGGACAGTTTAGGGGCAAGAATGAAGAGGTTTATTTTGGATATGTTGATTCGAGATACCGAGAGCTCAGGAATCCATATGGTTACATCCAATAGGAAGTTAGAGGTATGGAACTAGAGGTCAGGAGAGAAGTAAAGGCTACATATATGGAATTATAAAAAGGTAATGATGGAACCCATTAAAGTGGATGAATTCAGCAAGCTCTCCAGTGAAAAAAAGAGAAGAGAGCCTAGGACAGAGTTTTGGGGAATAACAATACGGAGGCTGACATCTGGCAATATTCAACAATGTTAGCTATATAGTGTAATCAAGAGACTTCTGAGGATTGACATCCCTATGAGTGTGGGTTGCAATGACTTGTCAAACCAACTGAGGATGCATATCAAAGGCTTCTCTTCAGGGTCAAGGGCTCCATGTCACTCTCAATTCCATGTATAGCCATCATCTGGTTCAGTCAATAGACACTAGATGCCTTCAGGGGTCATAACCAATCTCTTGTTTCATGGTTGAAGTGCCAGTATGCTGAGCAGCAGAAATTTGCAATATCCTTGAACTAGAAATTTGGAAGTTCTTTTAAATCTTTCTTACTGGCTTCAGTAGAAAGCTATTCAGTAGAGTTATCTGACCAAGAGTAATAATTTGTAAACCAACCTGCGAAGTCATCCATTCCAAATACATAAAAGCCAACAAGTATTTTCTGAAAAAGCAACTGAAATAATATGCTTTGTGTATTATTTGTCCTTTATTTATCTAATCAATATATCCTAATACAGATCTCCCAAACTCTAGTTTCTTCCCCCACCAGTCAAAACACATTGATGTTCCTGGCAGCCAGCCAGGTATGAGGGCATCAGTCTGATGCTCAAAATTCTTCAAGAGCTCCTAATTGCCTAAAGAGAAAAATACAAACACCTTAGGATCTGTTCAGAGCCTTTGTTAGAATATCTGGGAAGGTAGTGGAGTATGACAGTAGGGGGAGGATGGGTGGAGATGGAAGAGTTGGACGCATTGATGCTACCCACCACAAAGAAGCTACCCACCTCTGCCCACAGAGAGTAGCAACAACAACAATTAGTACCTAGCATTTTTATAACACCTACTATGGACCAGGCAATGGGCTAAAGGCTTTACAAATATTATCTCACTGGATATTCAGGTGAATGGAAATAATGCCATTCTGGCTGGATTATTAGAGAGCATTCCCCATCACATTGAACCACAGAATAGTCAAGGATAAAGAGTTGGAGAATTTTGTCCATTTCTTATCCTATTCTAATTAGCTGTTTATTTGGGTTTCAACTTGGACTCATGGTGACAAAGAAGAATGACTTCTGTATTTGAGATCCTTAGATATTTTCCTCTGTGTGAGAACAAGCGAGTACTGTGCTGCCCTACTGGCTACCCCTGGGAGATGTCCACGCTAAGTGTGTCTTCCTAAGTATCCCTTGAGTAGCTACACCACTAACCTACCTCAAATTTCAGGCAGAGGTAGCACTAGATGGAGATGCTAGAAACAAGATGCATCTCAGCAATGGTTATGTCATGCAACGGCATCCTCAGTCTGACTTCAGAATCACAGAGCGTCAGGGCTGGACAAGGCCTTGGAAGCCTTTTAGTTCCCTCCTCCTCACCCCCCATTCATTTTGCAAAGGTGGAAACCAAGGCCCTTAAAGATTAAGTGATGTGCTTCAAGTCTCACAGCTAAGTAAGTGGCAAAGCCAGGACTTAAACCCAGGTCATTGGACTTTCTTTGTCATACGGTATGTACTGCCTCCACTCTTAAGCCATGCTCCTCTCCATAATGTATTCTACCCTCTTATTATTTATCTGTATCTTCAAACTGGTTATATATTTCCTTCTATGTTTCCACATTTGTGTCTCACCTGTGACCTTATGCACACCACTATCCTCCTTACTAGGGCTGACAAGGCTGTATTTGAGCTGCTGAAGAGACTGCTGTGCTCCCAATATTCCTTTCTGAAATACATATTCATGAGGATTGGAAAGATCATGAATACCATGGGCTTCCCTTTTAACTTGTTATTGCTTTGCGTCTTATGGGAAAATGCCAAAACTTCTCCCTTTCCCATAGTAGGGGACACTGAGGTCAGTGAGGCATTAGCAACCAACAACTGCTTAACATGCTGGAGCGGGCTCAGTTTGGTGGGGACTAGTCTCAAAAACATCAGCAATTGCCGAATCTCTTCTCTCTGTCTAAATAAGATTAAACCCCCTGGTTAATGAAGCTTGTTAAATGAATGAATAGATGGAATGAGTGAATGGTAGCTTTTCAGAGTCAAACCTACATCCCCTACAGGGGGTTATAATATCACCTGCTGAAAAGAAATCTTAACCAGTCATTCAGTCTTTGTATGCTTTTTGTACAAGGCTATAACCTGCTACCAGCCTCAAGGACTCAGAGCTGAGTGTCACAGTGAAAGGCTCTGGGATCACCTCTTTCCCACTGAGTGTATTCTCTATTTCCTACTCGTGTTGAGGCTGCGTCTCATCTGTCTGCCTGATTTATACTGGGAACCCTCCTGGGATGGAGCCCTCCCCTCTGTTCTGTTAGAGAACCTATCAAACTCCGGGAGCTCAGCAAATATTAAATATTAATATGAAATAATGTTATCAACAGCAACTGGCCACATTCTAATTTAGATAATTGTACACTGCCTCCTTCAGCCAGCCCCTCCTGCGGGTTCCAGGGGTATTATAACCTTCATGACTCCCTGATCATCAAACCGGGCTGCTAGGTGCCATTAAACAGCTGCTGGATCCTCCTTCTAGAAAAGGCCATTTATCTCTCCCTAGTGGATGAAATGATGGATAGGTATGAAATGTGGGGAAGCCCACAGGGACAAAGGCTGCTCTGTAAATGTAAAAGGACTCCCTCCCCCCTTCTCCCCACCTCTAAGGATCACATTCAACATACAAAGAACACTTTGCACAGGGCCTTCCACTCAGTCCCTATCTCCTCTTCAGAGGAGCCGTGTTCTGGGTGTTTTCTCATAGGACCTCCCTGTAAGTAGTTTTCCTTGATTCCTTGTTCTTGTATGCTATCCTCTTCTTAAAGGGGATCATCAAAAGCTTTTCTCTAAGGCTCCCTGCTTCATGGAGTTAGAGTACACAGGAGAGGATGGGGTAAATCTGAAAAAAGATGGATTAAAGAAGAGGCCAGACAGTGTGATGATGAAGATGATGATGATGATGGTGATGGTGATGATGATGGTGATAACAACTATAATAATGGCACTTATGTAAAACTGTAAGATTTGCAAAGTGCTTTTACAAATATTACCTCATTTAACCCTCTCAGTAAACCTGGGAGGTAAGTACTATTATTATCCCCATTAGACAGATGAGGAAACTAAAGCTGAGAATTTAAGTGACTTGCCCAGGGCCACATGTGCGACTATTAAGTATTGGAGTAGATTTTGACTTCGGGTTTTCCTGACTCTAAATCCAGTGCTCTATCCACCGTACCAAGCACTAGCTTCTCACCTAACATAGCTCTTTTCCTCTAGGGAGGCCACAGTTTTTCAAAAACATCATCTCATTAATATCATCCCTCTAAGGCAAATGTGTGGTAGATGTTACTGTGCTATTTCTCGTGCTGAGAAATTGAGGCATGGATCAGGAAGCGATCTCTGGCAAAGTCAGTGGCAGATCTGGGAAGAGATTCCTAGTCCTTTCACCCTCAGTCTTTGTCTATATTTCTCTATTTCTTTGAATTTCCTGTACTTTATTTCAAAGTGGTGATTTAGGAAGCAGTTTTGTTGTTGCTGTCGAGTATTCATTTTCTATTTTAATGAGTACGAAGGTTAGCATTCAGACAGACTACTTTCTACACTTGGGTGCACACTCTCCATTCTTCCCCCTTCCCCCTCCCCCCCCCCGCTTTCATACTTCCCCTACTCCAGTTTCCATCTCCTGTCTCTCTTTCTTCTACTACCTTTCATTCTGCCTTAGAACAGTTTTGGAAACAGCTCCCTCTGAGAACTGTGACTATTACTTTTCGTTATCTGATTTTCAGAGCAGGGCATCCTATGAATGTCAACAATAATATCTATTTATTTTAACTTCCATGGGATCACCTTTTCCTTTTGTGTTTTTTAAGGCAAAAGGAGATAGATAAGGGTATGCTTTTAAAACTAATAGAATAAAAAATTGAATTGCAAAATTGATTGCCTTACCATGCTGTCTCTTGGGATGAATACATTACAAAGGCATAGAACTATGCTTACCACCATATGTACTCCTGCATAGTTTTAGTGGCTTATTTATCTCTTTAGATAGAGGCCAATATTATCCTAAACCACATTTTAAGGTCTATCAGGCTACATCAGCATAAAGGGTGTGTGTATGAGTGTGTGAGTGAGTGTGTGTGTGTGTGTGTGTGTGTGTGTGTGTGTGTGTGTGTGTAATACAGACGGCAATGGATTTTTACAACAGACGGTCAAGATAATAATACTTATAAACTAATGACGGCTATTTACAGAATGCTTTAAGGTATACAAAGCACTTTACATATATTATCCCCTTAGAGCTTCATAATAACCCTGGGAGGTAAGGGCTATTATTATTATTCCTACATTACAGATAAGCTGGAGATTTGGTAGAGGAGGAGGAGGACTAGCCCTGCCTACTAGGAATTAAGGCTACAGTTTCTTCCCAATTATAAGTTTTATATTTGTTTCTTCTTAAAAGAACTAGAAAACAGTTGTGATTTTCTGAAACTATAGTTCACACAATTTCTGGCTATATTCTATGTACATAACTATTTAAGATGTAAGTATTTTTATACTACCTGATGACTTTTATACAGTTCTTACCTGTGGCAGGAGGATATTTAACATGGAGACTTCCAATATTAAAATCTCCCTGAATTATAAATGAACTCTACCCTGTCTTGAATAATCCCAGCTTCAACTCAGCTTAATTGAACTAAACAAATATTTGTCAATTGCCTACTCTGTGCTAGGCACTAAGGGAGACACAAAATTTAGATCATAGCATCACAGACTTAGAATAAGAAGGGAGCTTAGTAAGCAATAACTACTCTCATGGAGCCCATTGTCTAGTAAGAGGATATGACACTTAGAAAAAATAATTACGATATGCAAAAATACATGCTGAGTACGTAAGAGTGATATAAACCAAGTGATCTGTGAGGATCGAGGGGGACGATCTTCCTTATGCATATGAGCATTAGGCAAAGAGCCTTCACAGAAGAGGTGTTATTTGAGTTGGACTTTAAAAAGTGATAAAAATTCAGCAGACTGTGGGATTAAGGAGGGATATTTCAGGAACGAAAAAAAAAACAGTGTAAGAAATAGAAAGAAGATGGAAAAGTACAGGGACTAGGAATAGTTAGGTTTGACTGACCCATAGAGTGTATGAAGGTGAGAAGTATGAGAAAAGTCTGGAAAGATATGATGCTACTAGAGACAGCTGAGGGGCTTAAATGCTTATCCAAACCAAGAAGTTTGAACCCCATACTTCACAGACAATATGGAATGGTTGTAGAATTTTGAGCAAAGAAGGGATGTAACCACATCTTTACATAATAAAAATTAATCTAGTAGCAATGTGAAGGATGAAATGGAATGGGGAGAGAATATTGGTAGAATGCAATATAATAAATAGTAGAAATTGAACCAGGAGAGAACAGATGAGAGATTTATCATAGAAATAGACTTTACAGATCTTGGTAACTAATTGTATATGAGAGGTGAGGGAGAAAGAGAAGTCAAATATGGCACCAAAGTTTCAAACATGAGTGAATAATGATACCAAAGACTAAAATAACAAAGTTAGAAAAAGGAGCGGTCTTTGAGAAAAGATATAAGCTTCATTTGTGACAAATTGAGTTTGAGAAACTAGTGAGATATGAAGTTATGTCCCGTAGGCAGTTTGAGATAATTACTAGATTTGGAGCCTGAAGAAGAAACTGGGTTCACAATAGCTTAGTGGTTTTTAATTACTGGTCTTCCCAATGAGTGTGAGGCTTCAAGTACTAATGGCCCCTGAGTTCTAAATATCCCTTCAAGTTCTAAAGATCTGATCCTATGACGCTATAAAGTGCTCGAGTTACAGAGGCAAGTACCCTGGAAAGACCAAGTTAAAAGACACTTCACGGTGCTAATGGAGAAAGTGAATCAAGTTAACAAAATTTCTTAAGTAACTGCTATGTATCCAGGACTATGGTAAGTGCTGGGATACAAAGAAGGAAATGGAAGACAGACTTGAAGCTGTCTTATCTGCTGTGAGATTAGGCTGTCTCTCCGTCGGTTCTGTGCTGCATCTGGGAACCATACATGGGATACATATGACCAGACTCTGATTCCTCTAATTCCATAAGCCAGAATTCAGTTGGTGGAACTGTGGCTTGGGGAAATGCACATTAACCTAAATGAGTTTGATACCTTTGAGATGTTGGACCTCCTGGCTGACATGCTGGATCTCTGTAATTCATATGCCTTTTCTTGTTGAGTTTAGTATTCTCTTATTTAATTTACCTGAACTACTCACTATAGCAATTGTCTTTTGCCACAGAGGATTCTGAGTGAAATAGAACACTGGGGGCAGGGGTGGGTTAGGAAGAAGTATGGCAAAAAAATGGGGGCCAAGTCAGAGAAATAGAATGAATCCTACTGTCAGACTAGATAAGGACTTGGAGCACAGGTGACATATGATCATAGATGGAGTATTGTGTTGGATGATCATGGCCTTGATTGCACCTAGAGGACCATATACATGACCTCACACACTTTCAAATTTTGACCAGAATCATAAATTCAAATAATTGACCAGAATAATAAATAAATAATTTGACCAAAATAACAAATTGACCAAACATATGCCACTATCTATTCAGGGGGCCAAAAATTTAATTGGCTTAGGATTAGAACAGGGAAGAAAATTTCAAAGAAGATAAGCACTGAAGAAAGGGGAAAAGATGACAGTAAGCTTGATATTGGAGGTAGGAAAGAAAGAAGAAAAGCTTAGCATTGCATTGTTATGCAAATTATGTATTGAATACTGTCCTAAAAAAAGATGGGCACAGCAAAAGCACCAAATCTGTTTTAAGTGCGTCTGAAGCAGGATCCTGATGGATTCAAATTCTGGCTTTGCTACTTGCTAGCTACATCACTTTGGGAAAATTTTTACTCCTCCTCAGGAAAGTTAATTTTTCTCAGCTGTAAAATGAGAGGCTAGAGCTGGTGACCTTTGAGGTCTTTTTCTGCTCCAATTCTTTTGAATAATAACTAACATTTTATAATATGTCACACATACTATTTCATTTGAGCCTCATAACAACCCTAAATTATTATCTCTAGTCTAGCAATAAGGAAACTGAGGTATAGAGATGTTAAGCAATCTGTCTGTAGTCATAAAACTAGTTAAGTATTAGAAGTGGTATTTGAACTCAGACCTCTTGACCTAGATACACTATAACACTTGACCTATGTACACTATAACACGCAGCCTCCTTATTCCACATACCACAATGGATTTGGAGGTAGAGACAAAGGAAATGGAAGGCAAAATCAGGAGGGACCCTCTTGGAGCAATTTGTACCCACACAGAAGTAAAGGAGAAAGAAAGGAACAACTTCTAAGAGTACAATTACCATTGTATTCTTAAATTTGAGCCCATCCTCTAGATATACCTTTTGTGTTCAGGAGGTCATTGGATCCCCAGTTTTGTTGGGAATTTCGTAGTAACTATTATTCTTGAAATACTTTTTCAATAAATTCCCTCGTCTAAAAGTTAATTGAGGCTACTGGCAGATGATAATTAATGCAAAGCACACTGTTGTGGTCTTGTGAGCAAGACTACCAGAAACCCTAACCCCTCAGGATTTTCCCTAGAACTGTAAGGAGAAAAGGACTCAGTTGTAGTTTGAGGATTTAGCCCTCCAATTTGAATAGGAATTGGGAAAGTAGCCCCAGAGGCAATGCTATAGATACATTAATTTATATGATTTATCTATATTTCCTGTAGCAGGTTCTCCTTGTTCAAAGACCACAGACAAGTGGTAGGAGTGTGGGAGAAAATAGGAGCAGGGAAGTTGTTATAAAGGCAAAAAAAAGCTAAAAACAGCATGATGGCAAAAAGGGATTACCAAGAACTACACCTCTTCTAAAGGTAGATTTTTATCAAGAAAAACCTACCACAGCTTCAGTCTTTCAAACTTTAAAGCCAAAGGGACTCTAGATATGAAGCGGGCTTCTTTGACCTAAATGCATTTGTGATTTAGGAGCAAAACACCCTAGAATATCAGCTTTGGATGTGGAGATCTGAAGGTGTGAGAGGAAAGGCAATTGAAGATACTCAATTTAGGAAGAACCCAGTTCCCTTTCCATGGATCCATTGGCGGTAGGTGCATGTGGTAGAATTAAAAAGTGCCTAGTAGAAAATTTCAGACAGCACCTGTCAGTTCTCAGGTCATTTAACTTAGCACAGAGGAAAGCAAGATGAAAGTTAATAGAGAGTAATGAAAGTTATTAAAAACTTAATGAACTCTTTGGATGAAAACCACTTGGTCCAAGATATAATGTATCAGTTCATGATAGAAGATATAAAATAGTATGAATGGATTTCAAGCTGCCTTAAGGACTTATTCTCCCCAAGGTGATAATTAATCTTGGGAAAATAAAATAAGAGACCAAATGAATATAGGTCCCAAAGGGACTTAAGGGTCTGAAGAAAGAGCTAGTCAAAGTGGAAGGGACCATCCCATATATATGGAAACAGATCAGGCATGTGCTCTGTGACCTCCCAGACTTTTACAGTTAACCTAACAATCCTAGACATGGTTTTCCAACACTCTGATAGGATATTTTCTACCTAAACACCTTTCACACTACTATCCAAAATACATTCTCTGCTTATTCATCCCAGATGGAACCCAAGGCTACCTCTACTCTTTAACGTCACCTTTTCAAATTCTAAATATCCTTTCTATCTTTTATAGCCTCTACTTTTCTAAGTACCTGTTGTACACATGGTCTATACCAGTGGTGTGGAACTCAAGTAAAAATTATACCTGCTGTATATTGACTTAGAAAACCACAAATTAAGATTGTATGTTTTAGACAATATAAAATCCTTGGGAGTCTGCCTGACAAGACAAACACAGGAACAATATGAATATAACTATAAAACACTTTTCACACAAATAAAGTCAGATCTAAACAATTGGAAAAATATTACTTGCTCATGGGTAGGCTGAGCCAAAATGATAAAAATGACAATTCTACCTAAGTTAATCCATTCATTGCCATACCAATCAAACTATCAAAAATTGTTTTATAGAGCTAGAAAAATAATAAAAACATTCATCTGGAAGAATAAAAGCTCAAGGATATCAAGGCAATCAATGCAAATCAATCTCAAACTGTATTATTAAGCAGTAATTATCAAAACAATCTGGTATTGGCTAAGAAAGAGTGGTGGATCAGTGGGATAAAGGAGAAAGTGCACTATCATAAGCTACCATAGAAGTCTAGTACACGATAAACCCAAAGATCTAAGCTTTTGGAACAAAAACACTATTTCACAAAAACTGCTGGGAAAACTGGAAAGCAATATGGCAGAAACAAGGTATAGACCAACATCTCACACTGTGTAGCAAGATTAGGTCCAAAAGGTACATGATTTACACAAAATGGGTGATACTATAAGCAAATTAAGAGAGCATGGAATAGTTTATCTATCAGATTTATGGATAATGGAAGAGTTTAGGACCTAAGAAGATATAGTGTTACAAAATGTAAAATAGATAATTTTGATTATATAAAATTAAAAAGTTCTTGCACAAACAAAACCAATGCAACCAAAATTATAAGGAAAGCAGAAAACTGGAAAATTTTTATTTTTAAATTTTTTCCTACTTAATATTTTATTTTCCCAATTACAAGTAAAAGTAATTTTAATATTCTTTTTTTAAAAAATAATTTGAGTTCCAAATTCTCTCCTTCTCTCCACTCCCCTCTCTTTGAGAAGGCAAGCAATTTCCATGTAAGTCATTCTGTGAAATAAAACACAGACAAAAAGAAAAATAAAGTAAAGAAAAAGTATTTTTGATCTGCATTCAGGTTCTACCAGTTCTTTCTCTGGAGATGGAAAGCATCTTTGATTATAAATCCTGTAGAATTGTCTTGGCTCATTGTATTGCTGAGAATAGCTAAGTTATTCATAATAGACCATCATACAGTTTTGCTGTTAGTGTGCACAATGTTCTCCCAGGTCTGCTCATCTCACTTTGCATCAGTTCATGTAAGACGTTCCGTGTTTTTTTTTTCTTGAAAACATCCTGCTTATCATTTCTTAAAGCACAATAGTATTCCATCACAATCATATACAACAGCTTGTTCAGCCATTAGTTGATGGACATCCCCTCAGTTTCCAATTCTTTGCCACCACTAAAAAAGTTGCTATAAATATTTATGTACACCTAGACATAGTAGTGGTATTGTTTGGTCAAAACATATGAATGGTTTTATAGCCCTTTGGGCATAGTTCCAATTTGCTGCCCAGAATGATTGAATCAGCACACAACTTCACCATTAGTGTTTTAATTTTCCCATGTCCCCTCCAACATTTGTCATTTTCCTTTTCTGTCATATTAATCTATCTTACAGGTGTGAAGTAGTATCTCAGAGTTATTTTAATTTTCATTTCTCACATTAATAGTGATTCAGAACCTATTATTTTTTCACATGACTATAGACAGCTTTGATTACTTTGTCTGAAAACTGCCTGTTCATATCCTTTGACCATTTATCAGTTGAGGAATGGCTCTCATTTCTATAAATTTGACTCAGCTTTCTATATGTTTGAGAAGTGAAGTCTTTATCAGAGAAACTCACTATAAAATTTTTAATAGTAATGATTACCAACTATTTCTTTCCCTTCATCCTATTTTCCCCCTGTTTATCCTACTCTCTCTCTCTCTCATTTTACCCTGTCCATTTTCAAAAGTGTTTTGCTTCTGACTTTTACCTACCCCAAACTGCTCTCCCTTCTCTCAGCTCCCCTTTCTCTTATCCCTTTCTCTTCCTACTTTCCTGTATTGATAAGATAGATATGCCCAAATGAATGTGTATATTATTCCCTCTTTGATCCAGTTCTGATGAGAGTAAGGTTCATGTGCTCCCCTCCTCTCTTCCCCCATTTCTCCCTTTGCTGTAAAATCTCTTTTAAGCCTTTTTATGTCAGATAATTTATCCCATTCTACCTCTCTCTGCTTCTCCCAGTGCATTCTTCTATCTCATCCTTTAATTTTGTATTTTAGACAATCATACCATCACGTTGAACTTACACCTCTGTTTTTTTATACGTATCCTACTTCTAACTGTCCTAATAATGAGAAAATTTTAAGAGTTATAAATATCATTTTCCCATGCAGGAATATAAACAGTTTAACCTTATTGAAGCCCTTATGACTTCTCTTTCCTGTTTATCTTTTTATGCTTCTTTTTCATTTTGTATTTGAAAGTCAAATTTTCTACTCGGATCTGGTCTTTTCATCAAGAATGCTTAGAAGTCCTTTATTTCATTGAATGCCCATTTTTTCCTAAAGGATTATGCTCAGTTTTGCTGGGTAAGTGATTCTTGGTTGTAATCCTAGTTCCTTTGCCTTTCAGAATGTCATATTCCAAGTCCTCTAATCCTTTAAGGTAGATCTTGTATTACACTGACTGTGGCTCCACAATATTTGAATTGTTTCTTTTTGGCCCTTACAGTATGTTCTCCTTTTTCTAGGAGGTCTGGAATTTGGTTATATTTCTTGGAGTTTTCATTTTGGGATCTCTTTCAGGAGGTGATCGCTAATTCTTTCAATTTCTATTTTATACTCTGCTTCTGAAATATCAGGGCAGTTTTCCTTGATAATTTATTGATAGATGATGTCTAGGCTCTTTTCTTAATCATGATTTTCAGGTAGTCCAATAATTCTTAAATTATCTTGCCTTTATCTATTTTCCAGGTCAGTTGTTTTTCCAATGAGATATTTCACATTTTCTTCCATTTTTTCAATCTTTTGATTTTGTTTGATTATTTCTTGATATCTCATAAAGTCATTAGCTTCCACTTGCCCAATTTTAACTTATAAGGAGTTGTTTTCTTCAGTGAGCTTTTGTACCTCGTTTTCCATTTGGCTAATTCTTTTTAAGGAGTTCTTCAGTGAATTTTTCTATATATTTCCCCATTTGGCCAATTCTGCTTTTCAAGGCATTCTTCTCTTTATTGGACTTTTGTGCCTCTTTTACCTTTTGGCCTCTTCTGGTTTCTTCTGTTACGTTCTTCAGTATTTTTTGTGCCTCCTTTACCAAGCTGTTGGTTCTTTTTTCATTATTTTCTTGCATCACTCTCATTTCTCTTCCAAATTTTTCCTCTACCTCTCTTATTTGATTTTTAAAATCTTTTCAAGCTCTTCCATGGTCTGAGACCAATATTTCTTCTTCAACACTTTGGATACAGGAATTTCTTCTTCTGAGTGTGTGTATTTTGATCTTCCTTGTCACCATAGTCACTTTCTCTGGTCAGAATTTTTTGTTTTTTGCTCATTTTCCAATCTATTTCTTGACTTTTAACTCTATGCTAAAATGGGGCTCTACTTCTCCAGTGAAGGGGACACTGTCCCAAGCTTTAGGTTTGTGGTGCAGCTGTTTTCAGAAGTAATTCTGGGGACCTGTAAGTTTTTGGCTCTTCTGAAGTGACATGTTGTAAGGTGAGGTGTGATTACTACTCTTCTGTACTGTGCACTGGTTTGTGAGCAGTCACAAGCACTCTTTTCAACCTTGGAACTGTGACTCCCTTACGGCCACAAGCTCTGCTGTGCTAGTGTTCCTTCTTGTAATTGGACTAACACCCAGCTCTGCAACCCAGATCCAGGTATAGGCAATGCAACAGAATCCCACCCCTGGTGCCAGCAAAGGGACCCCTGCAAATCTCCTTCTGACCCATTGTCTGATATCCTTACCATCTGTGGGTTGAGAGGGCTAGAATTTGCCATAGCTGCCACTGATTCAGTCACCCTGAGTCCTGGTCCTGGTTTGCTAGGGTCTGGTCTACGCTGGTATGACCCGTGCTACACTCTGCTCCTCTTTTACCCTGGTACAATAGACCTTTCCTGCTGACCTTCTAAGTTGTCTTGGGCTGGAAAATTGTTTCCCTTTGTCTTTTTTGTGGGCTTTGCCACTCTAGAATTTGTTTAGAGTCATTATTTAAAGGTATTTGGAGCAACTTGGGGGAGAACAAATCTTTGCCTTTACTCTGCTATCTTGACTCCACCTCCCCTGAAAAAGAATTTGCAACAAATATCTCTGATAAAGGCCTCATTTCTCAAATATATAGAGAACTGAGTCAAACATAAAAATACAAGTCATTCCTCAATTGATAAATGATCAAAGGATATGAACAGGCAGTTTTCAGATAAAAAAAATCAAAGCTATCCATAGTTGTATGAAAAAAAAATTGTTCTGAATCACTATTGATTAGAGAAATGCAAATTAAAATAACTCTGAGGTACCACCTCACATCTATCAGATTGGCTAATATGACAAAAAAGGGAAATGTTGGATGTTTGAGGGGATGGGGGAAAATTGGGACACTAATGGATTGTTGGTGGAGTTGTAAACTGATTCAATCATTCTGGAGAGCAATTTGGAACTATGCCCAAAGGGCTATAAAGTTATGCATAACTTTTGATCCAGCAATACAACTAATAGATCTATATCTCAAAGACATCTCAAAAAAGGGAAAAGGACCTATTTTCACAAAAATAATTATAGTAGCTCTTTTTGTGATGGCAAAGAATTGGAAATTGAAGGAATGCCTATTAATTAGGGAATGGCTGAACAAGGTGTTGTATATGGTTGTAATGGAATATTATTGTGGTAAAAGAAATGACAAGCAGGATCATTTCATAAAAACCTAGACCGACTTACATTAACTGATACATAGTGAAGTGAACTGAACCAGGAGAACATTATACACAGTAACAGCAATATTGCACAATGAAGAACTGTGAATGCCAACTATCATCAGCAATAAAACATTCCAGTATAATCACAAAAGGACTAAGGATGAAGCATGCTATCTTCCTCCAGAGAAAGAACTGATATTTGAATACAGACCATCCTATTTTCACTTTCTTATCTTTTATTTAAGTCTTCTTGTATAAAATGACAATTATGGAAGCAGTTCACATAATTACATATGTGTAATCTATATCTGATTGCTTACCACCTCAGGAGGAAGGTAGGGAAGGGAGTGAGGGAGGGATAGAATTTGGAACTCAAAACTTTAAATAGAAATATTTTAAAATTTTAGAATAAATAAATAAAACACTACCTACTTAAAAAGATCATCTATGTTGTGTTGTATTTTTATTTACTTTTTATTTTGCTAATCATTTCCCAATTATATATATATATATTTTTTAAATTTATTTTTGACATGTTTGGTTTTCAGCATTGATTTTCACAGGCGTTTGAATTACAAATTTTCTCCCCATTTC
>CM053624.1:304158562-304184010 GCA_028646595.1 Phalanger gymnotis
GCCGGAACCGCAAACTCAGTCACACAGCTTTTCCCACTAACCTTCTCTGCTGTCTTTGCTCTTTGTGGGTTGAGAGGTCTGGTACATGCCACAGCTCGGTATTTCGGGATGCCAGGGCACTTTCCGCTCGTCTCCTGGTCTGGTAGGTCCGCGTCTGGTCTGTTCGCGCCGTGCGCGCTGCGCTCAGCTCCGCTCCCCTAGTCTGGGGGCTGGGAGGTCCGTGTGGGACCGACCTTACCCAGAGACCATCCAGGCTGTCCTGCAGTGGAGCCCTGCTTCCCTCTGCCACTTTGTGGGTTCTGCAGCTCTAAAATTGGTTCAGAGCCATTGTTTTATAGGTTTTTGGAGGAACTTGGTGGGGAGCTCACGCCAGTCACTGCTTCCCGGCCGCCATCTTGGCTCCGCCCCCTCCCAATTATATTTTAATCTCGTTTCTGGCTGAACTCAGGAATTTTGGGGCCACTTGTGCTTGACTTGCACACAGTGAGTTTGATAATTCTGGTCTATACCACATCACATAACCCTTAATCATTTAGTTACTGTCTTATGTTATTTTTTAATTGTTTCATCTGTGCAAGTCTTCTCTCTCCCACCAGACTGGAATTTGTTGGAGGGAAGGAACCATTACAGATATTTTTCTTGCATTTGCATAATCATGTGAGGGATAGAAATCATCTCATTATGATGTGGTAGCCAGGAAAAGACTAATAGTGGATAGTATACTTATTAGCAGCCAATGAAATGAAATTTCTTTGCATTTTCCTGAAACTTTAGACCTACATGTCCTATAAGACAGTGAAGAGCATGATCAAGGAAGACGTATGTTGTATCATGAAACTCAACAATTGCCCTGTTATCTGGCCACTATTGCCGGGAATTTCTGAAATATAATTTCTGTTATAAATCAACCATTTCATGGTGACAGAGGCAGACACCATCAGCATTTTAAAATGGACTACTTAACTTTATGATCAATATCATTGTTTGAGATTCGAGCAGTTAGGTGCTTCTTCGGATAGAGTGCCAGGCCTGGAGTTAAGAAAACCTCAGATTTGGCCTCAGATATTAGCTGTGTGATCCTGGACAAATCACTTAGCTCCTGTTTGCCTCAGTTTCCTCATCTGTAAAATGAGCTGGAAAAGGAACTTGAAAACCATTCTGTTATCTTTGCCAGGAAAATCCCAAATGAGGACTCAAAAAGTCAGACCTGACTAAAATGACTGAACAGCAACAATAATGATTGAGGTTAAAATGATAAGGCGTGGATAATGAAATCTCATTCTCTAATTGTTTTCTACTACTCTCCTCATACTGTTTAATTGCTTGACTATTACCTTTAAAGGAAAGGACCTGTTCTTGCTCACTTTCACCTCCAGCCTGACCATCTTAGTAACTTAGAGAATGAGATCTTATTCTATGTAGAAAATGTCTCCATTCACAGACTTGCATTGAAAGAACATCTTTAGAAGCACAAGTAAAGACTGTTGACAAGATAGCTGAAGATGACTCCTATAATTGCCTTTTTTGGAGGGGATTCACTCCTATAATTTCATCTAGGTGGTTAATTCTAGGTGTAGCTTATAGTCGTACAAAGTTGCCTAGGAGCACTGAGAAGTTAAATGACTTGCCCAAGGTCACACAACTAGTATGTGGTCAGAGGCTCTTTCTCACTCCAAGGCTTGCCTTCTATGGATTATGTGGTAAGTGTCTCTATAGCTATGAATAACTCCACTGATTCAAATAGCAGCTCACATTCATATACACACACAGTGTCTGAATGTTTTAGTGCAGATTTAAGCTTTCATAATAGCTTATGTACACATACTATATTACATATATAAATACATATGCATCTCCTACATGCATATATTTTAAATTTGCAGAACTCACTAGATACATTATCCCATTTTATCCTTACTTCAGTTCTATGAAATAGGTCATTTAAGCACTACTACATCCATTTTACGGATAAGGAAATTGAGGCTCATAGATTTAGAGCTTATAAGCGCATGCATTTAGAGTTGGAAGGGGCCTTGGAGGTCATGGAATCCAACCTCTTCCCTTTCAGTTGGAAACTGATGCCCAGAGAAATGAATTGAGTTGCTTGATACAACCCATATCAGTTGGGGCTAGAACTCAGATTTTCTGATTACTACGCTATTCCTTCTCCAATTATACCACATTGCCTGCCATGGTGCCTCATGTGAGGGTACTACTTGCTTGCCTGGTTATAGTTCCTTAGATGTGTATATAATGGGAGCCCCCAAAGGCATGCTTTCAGACACAAGCTTAATTAACCAAGCCTCAGACCTCAACTCATTCTCAGCTGCCTCCTTAAGCAATCTAACCAACTCAGGCCAGATTCCAATGTGTCTCATCATGGCAGTTTCTGGAAAGGAATGCATCAAAAACAAAACCAAAAAATTTTCATGTACGTCATGTCACTTCAGCAGAAAAAGTTAAATTATAATTTTATTTTCTGAATAACTTGGAATATCTAGTCAAAGCCAACTTGTTTCTGAAATGAGAGCACTATCAGGGAGAAAGCAGTTGAGTTGGTATGTCTTACCTGACATTTGATTGTTGCTCAAAGGAAAATAAGAAAGGCAGTCAGTCACACATAAAAGAATTTGCCACAGTGAGCACATTGCATAAGAGGCTGGTTATTACGATGTTTGGTCTAAAGGTTCAGCAGCTGATTAGAGTGCATGTCGACGGGAAAGATGTTATACATGGAAATAAGAAAATGGTACTTGGGCAATTCCTGAGGCTGCTACTCAAGCCTGAACTTTTTTTAATTTCAAGTTCCTCTTATCTGACCTAGACACCCAGGGAGCTGCATGATAGCTAAACACTAATTTTAGTTGCAACAGTTTTTGCCTGGCATGATTGAGCCTGTCTACTAACCAAATGTAAATATGAGATAACCCAAACTGTAATCCTCATAATCATTCAAAAGGTAGAGACTCTGGAGACTTTGATTGAAAGCAAAAGAAAGCAAAACAAAAAAGCAATATTGCAGGTAATTCTCCAATTCTCTCTTTAGGGAAATGTGGTATGCTCAGACTAAGGATTTAGAAGAGCTAATAGATCTTAATCTCTTTTTAAGCCTTTCATGAATACTCAATGTGCCTTCCTATCTGCTTCCAAGATACTTTTGATTTAAAAGCCAACCTGAATTATGGCTTTAGATTCGTGGACTACACACAATTTTGTTTCTTTCAGTGCAAAGCAAATATGGAAGAGATCCAGGTCAAATCCTAATATGGCATGATTCAGCTATACCAAAAGTTAAACCCTATTTTTTAAAACTTATCAGTGTGCTGGGAACAGTGGTTCAGGACTAATCCCCTCTACCTGGGAGGCTGAGGCTGGCAGATGTCTTGAGCTCAGTAGTTTTGAACTGTAGTGGCCTAAACTGATCAGGTATCTACACTAAGTTTGGCATTTACATAGTTAGCCCTCAGGATTTGGGCCCACCATGTTTCCCAAGAAGGGGCAAATTGGCCCAGGTTAAAAATAGCAAAGCAAAGCTCCCATGCTGATCAGCAGTGGCATTAGGAGTAGCCTTTGCACTTCCAGCCTAGGCAAGATGGAGAGATCTAGTCTTAAAAGCAAACAATTATTGTGGTAATAATACCACACACTAAAAGCTCTATATAGCATCACAAACCTATAACCTATTATTGTTCTGTCATTTCAGTCATGTCTGACTCTTCATGACCCCATTTGGGGTTTTCTTGGCAAAAATACTAGAGTGGTTTGCCATTTCCTTCTCCAATTCATTTCACAGACAAGAAACTGAGGCAAACAGGGTTAAGCAACTTGCCCAGGGTCACATAATTACTAAGTGTCTGAGGCCAGATTTGAATTCAGGTATTCCTGACTTCATGCCTGGTGCTCTATCTGCTGGGCCACTAACTTAGATTGGATATCATCACACATTAAGATTTTACAATTCTATAATTATGGCAGACCTAGGACCTTAGACCTCTAAATACAAGGACTTTGACCTCTCTGTTTCTCTGTGCTTTCACTTTCTTATCTGTCAAAGTAGGTTAAAAATCACAACCTTCCTTATAGAGGTCTTGAAAGGTGTAATTCTGTGAATGAAGTAAAGAACTGAAAACTACAAATGGAGAAAGCATGCCAATAAACACAACCAGGTATGACTGTCTTCCCAGTGGCTACAGTGATCAGTATTTGTTAGTATCTACATGAAAAGACCATTCATAACTTAGCTGAAAATTAGAAGAGTCTTTTTAATGGAAAGTCCCTTATTGCAAATTATTACAATGCCTGACACATAGTAGGCACATATTTATACATATTTATTGACTGATCCTTTCCATCCCCATATGAGGAAGTTGTTAACTTCTCTGGAGGAAGATCTTAAAAGTGAGAACTAGGGTGGTTTAATAAACATTTTCAGATATGAACTCAATTATTGTAGTTTGTAACCAGTTTCATAACTACCTAATGCACATTGGAATCATAACCAGCTCTGAACAGATCCTATGTACTTCACCTCACTGATATAAATACAGATAGATATAGAAAGAAAATCCATTACCCCTGGATATAAACTCTCGAATACACATACACACAAATACAGGCCCAGATTACAGGCCCTCAGGGGGACACATGAAACTCAAAGAAATAAATCAACAAGAAGGGAAGTTCTTGACGCTTATGGTTACTAAGGATTCCTTAGGATCCTAACACTGAGTAATTCTCTTGCTTGCCAATAATGCAACCATCATACTACAAATAATTTCTCTTGGCATGTTGGAGGGAAATGGCATTGACTGATCAAAGGATTGCCAGTAGGAAAAAAAAAGGTTCCTTCTACTAGCTACTTCCCCCTAACTTGCAACTGAGAATTCAAAAAAAAAAAAGAAGTGATGAATAGAAGTGAGAGTAATTGCAATTCTATGAGCTGCTGTGCCTTGGAGGCAATCTCACTTTCCACCGATAGCTTTGCTCTCTATCCCTGATTAAACAGTGGGCATGCCTCCATATATTTCCATACATTTCCGTTCATGTTTTTCTTATTTCCCTTACTTGCTCATGGCCCCTAACTTCTAATTTCATTTCTTTGCTCTTTCGGATGACTCCCTACTCATATGCTGTTTGGATGGTATGAACCCAAAGGGCATATGGCTTGGGGAAGGGTAATGCTTCTACTGCAGAATCAGTACTGTGTGACATTGTCCTGAGGGTTAAAGTCTAGAGTGTTGAGAATCTTCTCCTTTGTAGCTTCATACCTCTCTGGGCCTCATTTTTCCTCAACTGGAAAATGAAGGGCTTGGATTAGATGTATTCCAAAGTCCTTTCCAGCAATAAATCTATGAACCCATGAACCTATAAACTCTATTTAGATCAATATAACTGCCTTGTTCATCGCCATGATGAAATGGGGTCATCAGGTCCTGGAGAGTAATTGTTTCCTTCAATCAGATACAAGTTTTGTTTAAAGAAAAAATCCAGGAGGTCAGGAGAAGTAGGGTATTCTGGTTCATCACAAAAGCGGGTGGTTATCCTGAAAGGTGAAGAATAGGAAGCAATTCTTTTCAACAGTTGTTAGAGGTGACATGGCATTCTGGAAAGAATACTTACTGGGTTAGGAATCAGAGGTAGAAAGAACATTGTCCAGTGAATGAGCTCCAAGGAGCAACAGTTAGAACTGAACATGGCACAGCAGATTGGCTTAAGATTGGAAAAGGCATACAACAAGGTTGTATATTGTCCCCTTAGTTATTTAACTTATATGAATTCAAAATGCCAGACTGGATGAGCTGGAATTAAGGCTGCAAGGAGAAATAGCAACAATCTGAGATATGCCGACAATACCACTCTGATGGCAGAAAGTGGAGAGGAATTAAGAAGCCTCTTGATGAGGGTGGAGGAGGAAAGTGTAAAAGCCAGCTTGAAGCTTAACAATTAAAAAAAACAACAACCTAACATCTTGGCAACTGGTCCCATCACTTACTGGCAAATAGAGGGAAAAGAAATGGAAGCAGTGTCAGATTTCATATTCTTGGGCTCAAAGATCAGGGCAGATGGTGACTATAGCCAAGAAATTAAAAGACACTTGCTCCTTGGAAGGAATGCTATGGTAAATCTGGATAGCATGCTAAAAAGCAGAAACATTACTTTGCCAACAAAGGTCTGTATAGTGAAAGCTATGATTTTTCCAGTAGCAATGTACGGCTGTGAGAGTTGGACTATAAGGAAAGTTGAACTTTCTCATTGTGCTGGAGAGAACTTCTAAGAGTCTCTTGGACAGCAAAGAGATAAAATCAATCAATATTTAACTCACGCTATTCACTGGAAGATTGAATATGGAAGCTGAAGCTTAAATACTTTGGTCACATAATAAGAAGACAGGACTCATTAGAAATGACCCTGATATTGAGAAAGATTGAAGGTAAAAGGAACAGGGGATGTCAGAGGATGAGATGGATAGATAGCATCAGAGAAACAACAAACATGAACTTGGAAAGACTTCGAGAGATAGTGGAGGATAGAAGGGTCGGGCATCCCACACTTCATGGGGTCATGAAGAGTCAGACACGACTGAACAAATGAAAAAAAAAACAACTGAATTTGGAGTGATCGAACTGGGGCTCGAATCTTGCTTATGCCACTTATTCTTGGTGTGAAGTAATTTCATTGCCCTGGGCTATATCTTCCTCACTTGTAAAATGAATGGGTTAGAGTGGAGGATTCCCAAGAGCCCTTCTAGATCCCAATCCAACTATTCCATGCTTCATAAGCCCATAGATCATAGGATGAGTTAGAGCTAGAAGTGACTTTAGAGGCCATCGAATTCAATCTCCTCAAATTTTTACAGATGAGGAAACTAAGCTGAGAGATGTTGATCACACAGTAAGTGTCTAAAGCAAGAGATGAACTCAGGTCTTCCCAACTCCAAGTCCAGTGATCTATCTATGCTAGCTCTGCTACTTTCTAGCTGTTTTCCTTAGGCAAAGCAGTTATGACTCAGAGCCTTAGTTTCCTCATCTATAAAATGGGTTTAATAATTCTTCTGCATAACTGTCAGGGACATCATGAAGATAAAATGAGATCAAATGCATATAAGAAGTGCTTTGGAACCAGCAAAGAGCTAAACAAATATGTTTTTTTAGTTATTAACGAATCAGATTTCTCTCCTTTGTCATGGGGCCAGACCAGTGTTGGCATCTTCCAACTAATGGTGAGGTGGTTGCTGTTGTTTTTAATAGTTCCTTCTTTGTCTTCTATGCACATTCTGTATCCATGGTATTTTTTTTCTTGGAACATCCGAATACACTTAACCACAAATACACATTCACGATAACTCAGATAAGCTCAAACAAAAATGGAATGCACCCTCTCCCTTTGGAGGATGAGTGAAGTGAGTAGGTGCCCAGAGTGTTTTTGCATTATTCATGCCCACAGACATGCTCTTCTCTTTCTTTGTTACTTGCCTCATTCTCTGTAACTGATTGGCAATCAGTGAGAAGTGAATTAATTTTATAAAGTTCTTTTGAAACTTGTGCCAGTCTCAGAACAAAAGATTCTTAGTGCTATCACACCAACCCTTCTTCGTTTAGTGTGTCATTCAAAGAAGGGGGATGTGGGGAAATAAAAAAAGATGGCATGCTAAAGAGTATCATATTCTCAATAGAATAACAGAATGTGAGCGCCCAAAGGAAGTTCAGGGATTACTTAGTCCATCTGTAGGATGAGGAATCTCAACTGACTTCAGTTCTATTCAGTTCAGTACGATTGCAATGATGGTTTATTATATGTCTAACACTATGTTGTGGGGTTGAGTGGGCACAAAAACACAAAAGATATCATTCCTGCCCTCCCCAAACTTACCTTTAGCTAGATAGATGGTACATACCTAGATAGTGTGGCTAGAGAACAATTTTTAGGAAAAAGCTAAGCATACACAAGGTAACATGGTAAAGACTACAGTCTATAACACATGCTGAAGGAATTCAAAGTAAGGAAAATCCATCATCATTTGAATGGCATAAGTTAAGGATAACTTCGAAGATAATCAATGTAGAAACAAGTATTTATTAAGTGCCTACTATGTGCCAGGCACTGTGCTAACAGGTGAATTTTGAACAAAGACTTGAAAGAAGTGAAAGATTTAGATCAGCAGAAGGAAAACTAGATGGAGATTCAGGCCAGGAATAGAATAAAACTCAGTCTGACCTTTTCAAAGGAATGTTCAAACTCCCTTTTCAGTAAAGATTGATCTTCCAGTTTTGTGAATTAGCCCACACCTCTGCTCCTCATCTTCCTCTCCCCTCTTTTTCACTTATGCTTTTGGTCAATAATAATTTAAGAAACACCTACTACATGCACAGTGGCACTGGGGAGAAGATGAAATAAGAACAGCCCCTAATCTTCAAGAGCCCAGTACAATTAAGCCAAAACTCCACCTTCTGTAAGAAGCTTTTTCTGGTAGCCCATAATGAAAGTGCCTTTCCTCTGAGATTATTTCCAGTTTATCCTGAATATATCTTGTTTGTACATGGTTGTTTGCAGGTTGTCTCCCTATCTGTGAGCACCTTAAGAGTAGGACAGCTAAGTGGCACAGCAGATAGAGCACTGAACTTGGAATCAGAAAGATTTATCTTCATGAGTTCAAATCTGGCTTCAGACACACACCTGGCTGTGTGACCCTGGGCAAGTCACTTAACCCTGGTTGCCTCAGTTCATTATCTGTGAAATGGGGTGCTGAGAAAACCCCAAAATGGGGTCATGAAGCATTGAACATGACTGAAACAAGTGAGCAATAATGATAAACATCGAGAACAGGGACTTTCTTTTGCCTTTCTTCACATCTCCAGTGCTTAGCTTATTGCCTGGCACATCGTAGGTACTTAATAAATGCTTTCTGACTTGACTAGTAAAGGTAAATATGACATATATCCAAATAATTAGAATATAAAAGCATAGAAAAAGGCAAAGGCAAGGCACCAAAAATTATTCTAAAAATTGGAAGACCTAGGGATAAATTACTTCCACCTGGTGGTTGTAGGGGGATAAAAAGTCTTGATAAGTGGGAGTGGGAAAAAGAGAGTGCTTTTCAGTAATGGAGGGGGAACGATGTGAGAAAAACAGTAGGGAAGGGAGAGAACAGGCTTGGAATGGAAAATCACTGAATTTTCCAGTTTGGCAAAAACAGAGACTATAAGAAGAGGAGTAGTGTGAGATAAAGCTGGAAAGGTTTATCATTAATTAGCACTTTCCCCAAAGGATGAGAACTGAAATAAAAGAAGGGAAAATTTAAATTGGCTAATTTTTCTATGTACTAGCAATTTTGTTGAGAGGTTTCTTTGGAGAAGAAGTTGTAATTATTGGCTAGAGTGAGGCTAAGGTAACATCACATTTTTATCAATCTCTAATCCTTTTTTTTGCCAAGACAACCCCAAATGGGGTCATGAAGAGTCGGACATGACTGAACAACAACAATCCAATCCTCCCAACACTGTCGAAATTTAGTTAGCTGAATCTGGAGTTTCGCTCTGTAGCACTGGGGCCATTTTTAGGTCAAAATTTCCCCAAACCTTCTACTATGCTTTGTATATAGTGAGAATCAGTTAATGGGCATATAACACACTATCCTTTCTGCTTTCCCAAGGGATAGAAAAAAAAGCAAACAGGAAACAGGATGCAAGGGAGAAGCAAACCATGGCCCATTATGTAGCTGAGAACAGAGCTGAGCTTGTACACAGTTTACACTCAGCACAAATCCCAAATCCCACAGCATGCTCTATTTATAAAGGTTGTGGAGAGAATGATTTCCCTGACCCATATATTGGCATCCTCAAACCACAAAACATAATAGCACCTCAGAATTCATGACCCTAGCTAACATTTTTTTATTCAAGGAAGCTATTCTAGAAGCTATGCAGAGGCTGGACCAAGTAATCATTACTTGGGGAAGCTTTAGAATGGATTTCTGCTCAGATTTAAGATTGGATAAAGTGATTTCTTGAGTTCCTTTCAAATTCTAGGATTGTATTCTATGTGTTTTATGTTGGATGTGTTGTGGTCATAAACCCCACTGGTCAAGAATAGGAGGAAAAGCAAGTGGTTTTCTTTTGAGAGTGCACCATAACATTTCATTGCAGAGCCTGCTGCAGGCTCACAATATGGATATGGAAGGATTCTCCTGGCCCATTTAAGAGCAGAATGAGACAGGGGAGATGATTTCTTCTGTAAGACTCTGAAGGGAGAGAACCAGCCTATACAGATCATAGGAATGAAATAAATACCAGTATGACTTCACCAACTCAATCATTCAAAAATAAATTCATAGATGCCTACTATGTGCCTGGCATTGTGCTACATGCTGGAAATAAAAGATGATAACAAAGTAGTCCCTGACTACAAGGACCTTGCATGGTAGTTGGATGGAGAACATGTTACATTTGTAAGTACATACAAAATATACACCAAAGACATGTAATTTGAAGAGAGATGACACTAGCAACTTGGACTGTGTGGGGAAATCAGGAAAGGGTTAATGTACAAGGTAACTGTTCAGTTGAATCTCTAAGGAAGTAAGGGATACTAAGAGGTAAAGGTGAGGACAGAGTATGTATAAGGCCTGTAAGACAGCAAGAGTGCAAACACAGAGATAGAAGACAGAGTATCATGAGCGAGAAACAGGAAGAATAGTCTGGCTTGACTATAAAATTCAGGAAGAGAAGGAATGTCTAATGAAATACAAAGCTAGGTTTGAAAAGCCACCAACAAACGAAAAACAATGACCAAGCACTGCGTTCATCTGTTTCCAGAACATTTGTCTTCTCTCCTCTATTTAGAACTTCTTTGAAGCTAAAGAAGCCCAATTATACCATTCTCTCCCCATCTTCATTCTTGTCATCTGACCTCCAGGTCAGATCATTCTCCTGTCTTCTTTAGTGACATTAGCACCTTACTCATAGGCTTCCGTATTCCCTGCCATTATTCTTGGGATTATCAAATTTCATGTTCATAACCCCTCGGCTTCTGGGGCAGCACACTTTTCCAGTTTTCCTCCTTCCCCTCAGATTGCTTCTTCTCTGTCTCTTTAGATGCAGAGGTAGAAGGGAACTTAGAAATCATTCAATCCATTCTTCTCACTTTACATATGAGAGGACTCAGGACCAGAGAGATTAAGGGATTTGTCTGAAGTTCTGCACATTGTAAATAGCAGAGCTGGGATTTGAACCCAGCTCCTCTGACTCCTAATTCAGAACTTTTTGCCTGTATTATGCTGTATCTTACTGGCTCTTCTTCTTCTTCTTCTTCTTCTTCTTCTTCTTCTTCTTCTTCTTCTTCTTCTTCTTCTTCTTCTTCTTCTTCTTTATTCCTTGATGTTCCCCCAAGATTCTAACATGGCCTTCTTCTTTTCTTCCCTGCAATCTTTCTATTTATAATCTTTCATTCTAGCGTCTTCAACCACCATTTCTATGCAGATGAATAAAAAAAACTGTATTTGTAGCCCTGAATGCTATCTCAAGCTCCTGACCCACATTACAAAAAGGTCATTTCTACCTAGATTCTCCAGAAATTTCTCAAACTCAACATGTAGAAAACTTCTTTTTATTCCCTTATATATGTACCTCCCTCTGATTTCAGTATTTCTAACCACAATGCCACCATCTAACCAGTCTTTCATGTTAGAAATCTTGGTATTTGATCATTCTTTCTTCCTCATCTTCTGTTTTCAATCAATTGGCAAATCCTGTTGATTTTACCTCTGTCTTATCTCGAGTATCCATTCCATTATATCTATTCCCATCGCCACTGCCCTCATTGCAGAACCTCATTACAACTGTTTATGTGTCCAACTTCTTCTCACTTAAATTTATCCTTAAAAGTGAGGCCAGATCAAAGAACTGGAAATTAATAGGCAGCCCATCAACTGGAGAATGGCTAAACAAATTAGAGTATGTGAATTGTGCTGTAAGAAATGATAAAGGAGACAGTTTCAGAAAAATCCAAAAAGACTTGTATGAACTGATGTAGTGTAAATCAGGTGAACAATTTTTAAAAAATATATTAACAACTATGTTGTAAAGACAAACCTTGAAAGGCTTAAAAACTTTGATTAATGCAATTCAAGAGGATTCATGATGAAAGATGTTACTCACTTTGTGCTGGATAAGTAATGGACTGAAGGTGCAGATTGAGACACATATTTTGGATATGGTCAATATAAATTTTTTTGGCTTGACTGTGATTATATGTTACAATGGTTTTGTTTTTCTTTCTTTTTCATTGTGATGGGGGATGGGAGAGAGAATAGGTAGATTTTCTTTAATTAAAAATTTATATTAAAAATTGCTGCCATACAAACGTTTTTTTACAAATAGAACTGATCATGCCACTCCTCTGCTCAAAACTCATTGAGTAGGCAATGCTATTGCCTACTAAATAAAAGTAAAACTCCTTATCTTCACGATTACCACAATTTGGTAACACTCTATCTTTTTTGTCTTATCTTATAGTCTTCTCTTCACGCCAAACTGGACTACTAGCTGTCTCTGGGTAGATCTTTCTCCTCCATGTTTTTTTGCTTATGCCATTCCCTTACTGAAATCCTACCTGTTCCTTAACTTTCAGTTTAAAGTTACCTCCTCCATGAAATTTTCTCTGATCCTCCATGAGTATTAATTTTTGCTGCCTTAGCTCTCCAAAAGCACTTTGTAGTTCTTTTATGCATTTATCACATATTATTTTTCTTTATGCTTATTTCTGTGCATGCCATGTCCCTTTAGTTGTCTGTAAGTTCCACAAGAGCAGATGCCATATCTTATTCTTGCGCTTAATAAATGTTTGTTGAATTAATGAGTGAATAAATTAATCTTTTATAAATTTGCATAGATAATATGCATATGACTCTTAGTCTTCCCTTTTAAGCCTTGGAGAAGGATTTCTCTCCCCCTTCCTCATGTTTTTCCTACACAGGTGAGTAGAAGAATTGTTCTGTGTCCACGTGAGCAAGATCTATTGTGAAGTGGTAGCAGGTTCCTTCAAATTAAAGCCATCTGCTTTTCCTCCTGGCCCTTTCTATCCATGCCACAACTCCAGGACTGAAGTAGACATGGAATCCTTTGTCAACCACGTGATTTAGAAAGCATTTCTTTGTTCTCTGATCTTCCTCGATAGTGGGTCGTCTGCAGCCCCACACTGTCTTCTTACATACAATATGAGGACTCTTGGGTGGTAAATGCAAACAGTATGCATGGCCTGATTGTCAGAGGAGAAGAGTGGTATAATGGAATGAACACTGACTTCACAATCAAGAAACCTGGGTGCAAATCCTAAACTCTAACCTGGATCTCTAGCCAGGATTCTCTAGCCTTTAGTCCTGGAGTCTGGAAGACCCGAGTTCAAATGTGGATTCTGATATTCGCTACCTATGTGACTCTGGGCAAGTCACTTAACTCTGTCTGCCTCAGTTTCCTCATCTGTAAAATGAGATGGAGGAGGAAACGGCAAACCACTTCAGTATCTTTGCCAGGAAAACCCAAAATGGGGTTGCCAAGCATCAGCCACATGAAATGACTGAACAACAATACTTACAAGCAATGTGATCATAGATAAGTCACTGAACCTCTCTGAGGCTCACTTTCCAAATAAAACACAGAAAATACTCATTCCAATTCAACAAACACTTTCAGGCATCCTGCTTTTACTACTGGTTAGGAGAAATGTGCTTTGTAAACCTGACTATTGTAAATCTGAGTTGTTATAATTATCAAAGGAACAACATAGTAATAATAGAGTCTTAGAGTCTTTTGTTGTCATTGTTGAGTCATGATCCTGTATAGGGTTTTCTTGACAAAGATACTAAAGTGGTTTTCCATTTCCTTCTCTAGTGGGTTAAGCAAATAGAGATTAACTGACTTGCCCAGGGTCATACACCTAGTAAGAGTCTGGGGCCAGATTTGAACTCAGGTCTTCCTGACTCCAGGCCCAGAATTCTATTCACTGAGCCACCTAAGCTGCCCCTACATATGATGCCACCTAGTATTATGTTCTGTTCTAAAATAAATAGTGCCATAAAAGGTCCCAATATAATTCCTTTAAAAATAACTTTGTTGATAAATTTTGTTTTTGCATAACCTGTATTTCTCATGCATCTCTCTCCTTCCTCCTAATATATCCCTCTTTAACAAAGTCTACTGTAATTCAGTCTCAACTGCATGACAAAAATATTGGCACTCTTTTTTAAACAACAGCTCATATCTTATAAAGTAAGGCAATCCCGAAGACTTTTTATTCTATTGAAAGGCATATACCACTGGTTGGACTAAGCAGTTATCCTTAACATCTTAGTGGGAATTAGTTGACAGCAAATAGCAGGGCCTTTGGGGAAAGCAGGACATAGTAGGCATAGGTGGAGCGGGGTGTACTAAAAAAGAAAAGCAGGAAGCGGGGGGCAGTGAAGGATTAAATGGGAGACTGCTAAAAAGAAACCACTAATTTTCTGAATTTGTGTGAAGTTTGGCTGGCCCTTACAATGACAAATTTTTTATATGAGTGCTTGTTGCTTTCCCTTAATCAGTAGCTGTATTTATTATGTTTAAATACACTGATTTTCCGTTAAATAATGAGAAAGAATGAGAAACATGAAACAATAATCCTATGAACAACTACTAAGCATCTTTTTAAGTAGGCTGTTTGTCATGTAGTATAAGAAGGGAAGTAGTAGAATGGAAAAAAAATATTTTTATTAAATTTCTCAGCTAAAGGTTTCATATCCTAGTTATATAGACAATTAACATATGTACATATGTTTTATATATATATATATGTACATATATATATACACCTGGGTGTATATTCATAAATATACACATATATTTGTGCATGTGTATGTATGAGTACGTGTATGTATAGCTAGGTGGTGCAGTGGTTAGAGTGATGGATGTGGAGTCAGGAAGACTCATCTTCCTGAGTTCAAGTCTGGTCTCAGACACTAGCTGTGTGACCATGAGCAAGTGACTTAACTCTGCCTCAGTTTCCTCATCTGTAAAATTAGCTGGAGAAGGAAATGGCAAACCACTCCAGTATTTTGCCAAGAAAACCACAAATGGGGTCATGAAGTCAGACATACCTGAACAATAACAATTATATATATATATTTGCATATATATATATATATACTATATATACATGTGTGTACATACATATATGTGTGTATATGCATGTGTATATATGTGCATACATACATATATGCAATATGTGTGGTATATCTGTACATATACATATTTTCTAGATATCCAGAAGTCATTCTGGAGATGGATGTGTTAATAAACAAACAATTCTAAAAAAATGTAAATTATTAACAACCATGTGAAAGAATCACTCATAATAAGAGAAAGTCAATTTTTAAAAAACCCCGAGGTTTTACTTCACACCTTTAAATTGACAAAGATGACAAAAAATGGGAATAGTCAATAGCAGAGGGCTTGTGGGGAGATAGGCACACTGGTACATTATTGATAGAGCTGTCAATCAGTATGATAATTTTGTAAATCAATGTGGAATTATGCAACTATCAAGACTGAATGCCCATACCCTTGTCCTAGAGATTTTGCTACTAGGCTAATACTCCAAAGATATCACTGTCAAGAAGAACATCCCTATATATACCAAAATATTTATAATAGTACTCATGGTAGCAAAGAATTGAAAACAAAGGATATGCCTATCAATTGGAGAATGGCTGGGCATTGTGGTATGTAGATATGATGCAATATATATGTGCTTAAGAAATGGTGAATATGATTAATATATAGATGCACAGAAAGACCTACATGATCTGATACATAGTAAAAGAAGTAGAGTCCAGAAAACAATATATACAATGATAAAAACAATGGAAATGGAAAGGACAAATACATTTTTTAATGAACACTGTAAAATTACAAAAATTAAGCATGATCACAAAGAAAAAATATGAAAGTTACCTCCACCCCACTCCTTTGTAGAGGTGGGAGGTCCACAGCTGTGGAATATTGCAGGTATTTTTTGACTTTTTTAATATATTAATTAATTTTGCTGATTTCTCTCCTCTTTTTTCTTTAAAAACATTATTTGTTATATGGGAAGGCTCTTTGGGGGAAGAAGGGAGTGGAATGCTGGGAAAATTCTTGTTATGTAGAAAATAAGATATCAATAAAAATTATTTTTAAGTAAGAAGTCATTTGTTTTTTTTCAAGGTATTACCTTGGGGGGAAGGGAATGTATTTTCTTGGTGTTCTACCTTTTCCAGGTAGTAGAGAGGAAAAGAAGAAAATGAATAGTGTATTTTCCATACCATTGTATCAGCCTGTTGATTATAGGGGGCAGGAAGGCGATGAGAAGCAATTAAAAAAAGAACTCATAATCCAAGGCATCTATTATGTCTGTTAAAGTCCTTCTAGGGAGGTTGGCCCCTTGATGACAGATCGGGAAGAACACAAGATTTCTGGAGAACTTAGTTGCTATTCCTGAGATATCTTTCCAGGCATAGACAAAGGTACTTACAAAGGCCAGTGAGGAAGTTACAGGGAATTCAAAGTAAAATATGCCACCTTTGTTACAAATGGAAATAATATGAAAAATCTGATTATTCTAGTTTGAACTACAATATGAGACAGTTATCTTTGGGGGTAACTTCCAAAGTTTCTCTGGTGCCAACAATCTCCTACCCGTAACAAACCATAATTCAGTAAAAATCATTGCAGCTTGGTGCCTTGACCTTATTTGTGATTAGTCCTCCATATGAGGTGGCAATCAATTAATCAGCAAATGTTGACTAAGCTCCTACTATGCCAGGCACTAGGTTGAGTGCTGAAGCAGTCTCTGGTTTCCATTGCAGCTGTGCTGTTCAGATGTTCTGTTGCTTGCAGAAAGCCCCAGATGCCGATTATTCCTCAACTATCACAAACGCCATATCTACTTTCCGCAAAGTCATGGATGTGCTATTGAGACTGTATTCTCTGGGAGGAGAAGGGGAAGGGAGACCAGTTAAACTGTGGAAAGCCTGGAGCTTTACTTACCCTACGGAATACTGAGAGAAAGAGGGGTCTTTGATGGGGAAACTGTAATTGTGTCCTTGATTATTAGTGACAAAAATGCATGATAATCTTCAAAAGAGAAGCATGCCAGTAACCAACACATTTTCTTTAACAGAATTCCACATCTCCCTCAGATTTTGGTTGCACAGAAGAAGTTAAGATTTAAAAGAATCAACAGTACCTCATAGGGATAACATTCTGGAAATGACAATTTTGTGCCAATGACATGAATATCATTCTACAGAGACACTGAGGGTTTAGTGATGGTCAAAAAAAGGGCACCAAAATGAGGGGTCATTTTGTGGCCATCAGATTCATACAGGGTGTCCCAAAAATCTTAGCGTGGTTTTAAGGTCAGCTTCAAGGACACCCTATATAATCAACGTGATGTAGCTATTTAGGAGGGGGCAGTCTCAGGGGCTACATTAATTTTATCCCAAGGATAAATCAGTCACTGTGACCCCTGAACTTCTCTTCCCTTGCCTGGCTTAGTTTCTTCCAGTATGCCCCCTTGATAACCAGGTATGACAGCATATATTCTCAGCTCATGTATAGGTCCAGGGAATGATCAGCCACACAACCAAGAAGAGACAGGCCAGTGGTAACCCAGAGACACTGAAGCTGAATATGCCACTCACCCAAACCACGGTTCTAGGAAAAACTGGGATCAAATCAGGAGAGATACCTGCCAGAGCCCAGGACAACAGGGTTTGACGTTGTCAGATGTCTTCAATGAGGATGAAAATGGCATAAGGTCAGCTACCACACTGATAGTAAACTAACTTGAAAAGCCTACAAGCCAAGACTGACATTGAGGGAGAGTTGTTGTATGACTTTATTCACAGATGATTGTGCACTCAATACAGCCTCTGAGGCTTAAATGCAACAGAATATGGATTGATTCTCTGCCACTTTGGCTAATTTTGGCCTAACAATAGACACCAAGAAAACAGAGGTTCTCCACCAGCAAGCACCACACCATCCAAATATAAAACCATGGTTATAACACATAGAAAATTTTGAATGTTGTAGATAAGTTCATATACCTTGGTTCTTACTTTAAAAAAAAGGATTTGTATTTTCATTCCAGGGGTGAGAACTCCCTCAATCGACACATAGTTTACAGCTTCCTAAGACTCAACAGTCAAGTACTAGGAGTTGTCTAAGGTTCAAAGGGGTTAGGAGACTTCCTAGGATCACATAGCTGGTAGAATTTGAACCTAGGTATTCTTGACTCCAAGCCAAGGACTCTATCCACAGTACCCTATCTTTAATGAGGTGATAAAAAAAAGCTTAGACCAGCACCAACAGCTCTTGACTCCTATTCTGAGCATCTTTGAATTACACCACAAAAGTCCTAAGTAATGCTAGGCCCTGACCACGTGAATTACTTGAAGAGCTATGATAACACTAGCAATTACTATTCTGGAGTTAAATTAGATGCCTGTAGACACTGAGGTATAGGGCATTCACTAATGTTACGTAGTTATTAGTGATAGTCCCATAAGAGATGGCTGTCTAGACAGTTGCAAGGAAATTGTATTGATTCACACCAGATGAAAGATTGATAAGGCCCTTTTTAGTTCTGCACAGCTACAGGAAATCCTGAGCAAGAATCCATAGGATGGGAATGGCCTCACAGTGTCTTACGGAATGAATAAATTAATGAATGAAAAAGCATTTCTTAAATGTTTATTATGTACCAAGCATTGTACTAAGCACTGGAGATGGATATACGAATACAAAACCATAGAAAGCTCCTTCCCTCAAGGAGCTAACATTCTAATAGGGGGAGGCAACAATATAGGGAAATGATGACCAGAGAGGAGTATTTTGATTTGGAATGTTAGTAGAGCTGTAAGGAAGCATATTGACACACCTTCTCTATGAGCAACGGGAGTGATGATTTAATGACGGGTCCAGAACTAGAAAGCCGGGAGTGGCAGGAATGGAAAGAGATGGAGCAAGGTGACTAAGAAGAAAGTGATGGGGGAGTAGGCTGAGGCATGGTTAGAGTTAGCCTAGATGGATGTCAGCATCCAAGGTACTCATGAGTATGTAAAGGGAGAAAAGGCCTCTTTAACCACATATATCCTAATTTGTGCAATAGGGTCTTTGGTTTAAATAAGTTCCACATTCTAACTAGAGGTCATGTATACATAATGGTGGCTGGGAGCCTACCTAAGGACTACCTGTAGACATGATATCCCAGATATGAGGGAACAAGTGAGTAAAAGACAGAGGGACAGAACTGCCTCCATTGTGTGGGAGCCATCGTTCCTGGGTTTCAGCCTATAACTTGTCATATTTTTGTAACAATGGCACTCAAAGTTGAGGACCTACATTCAATTAGCCAACCAACCAACCAACATTCCTCATTTCTCAAGACACAATTATTAGAACTATGACTCCTATTGCACATTCATAGTTCAAAGTGCTACTACTATGCTTCTAGCATATTTGCTACCACTGTGTCCTTTTACAAAAATGGCACTCCAAGCTGAGTTTATAGAGGACCTACATTCTCAATAATATGACTCTTTTCATCTGTTAAGACTCAGTGACAATGACTGCCACTACTCCTACTGCTAGGAAAGAGAAAGAATAAGCATTTATATAGCTCTGACTTACGTACCAGGCACAGTGCCAGGCACTACGCTTTATAAATTTCATTTGATCCTTTTAACAGCCCTGTGATGTAGGTGTTGGTATTATCCCCATTTTAGAGTTGAAGAAACTAAGGCAAGTAGAGGTTAAGTGACTTGCCTAGGATCACAGAGCTAGTAAGTGACTGAGACCAGTTTTGAACTCAGGTCTTTCTAACTTCAGGCTGAATGCTCTATCTACTATGCCATTACCACTACCACTACTATGCCATTCTTAAATAGTTATATATTCTACCTAAAGTGATGTGTTTGTGCATATACACATGCATACATCACTCATGTATATGTTATATACATATGTATAAATACAATACAATGTACATCATGTATGTGTGTATGTACTATATGTGTTATATACACACATATACATATGTATATATAACACACATATATACATAGACATATACACAATACTTACATGTACATAGATATATATATACATATATATATATATGTATGTATGTATTATTTGAAGCACTCTGACACGGTGGAAAGGAGAACTGGACTCCTAGTTTGGAGGTTTGATTTGGACACTTGCTCAGATGTTCAAGAATCACAGAACCTTCGTGGCATTGGGTAGGTTCTCTGTAGTGATCTAGTTTAATGTGTGCCTGAAAAAGAATCCCCATTGTAATACACTTCACTAATAGTCACACTGGCCTAGTTTGAAGACCTCCAGTGAGAAGAGAACCCATGACCTCTTGAAACATCCCATACTACTGCTGGGTAATTCTAATAGTTAAGACTTTTTACCCTTGTAGCTGAAGCAATGTGTGGAAAGAGTGGAGGCTTTACAGGCAGAGGACCTGGGTTCGAATCTCAGCTTTGGCACTTACTGCCTATGAGACGCTGGGAAAATCATATAACTTGTCTGTCCTTTGGGTTTTTTTTATTCTGTAAGTGAGAGGGGTAGAAATAGTTGAATTGTAAGGTCATTTCTAGTCTAAATTTATGATTATGAGTCAAAATTTTCTTCCTTGAAACTTCTAGCCATTCCTCTTACTTTTACCATCTGCGCCAAATAGAATAGGCTTAATCTTTGTTTTTTTATAACAGCCTTTCAAATTTTTAAGGCAGCTATCAACTTCTTACTCTCTCTTCAATTCTTCTCCTGACTAAACAGTCTTAATTATATGGTAATTTACTTAACCTCTTAAATATTCAGTTTCTTCATATATAAGATGAGGATATCCACCCTACCTACTTCAGAGAATTACTAGTGTAAGAAAAAAGTTTTGTAAACCTTAACGTGCGATATAACTTTCATTCATAACAAAAAAACAGCACAAAAAACCTTCAGCTAATGACCCAAAGAAGGAGCTCTCAAGTACTACGACTCCTCATGCTATTCAGATACAACTTTCCTCTCACCACCTCCCCCAAGGGATCAATGCATTTCCCCACCTCCCTCAAGAGCAAACACAAGAAATGGCATTCTCATTTTCAAGCAATAAGAGATAATGTGTAAGGAAACTAAAATGAATGAAGAGACTAACCCAACATCTAAAAGAGGAGCAAGAGGAGAAAAATGGACCTGTCTGTGTTTTAAACCTAATACTGCATTGTCATGACTACTTAATTTTTTTTTACTAACAAGTGTTTGTTTTCTTTCCCTCCCACATCTAATTCCCCCCTCAACCCACTGGAAAGCAAAAAAGAAAAAGAAAACCCTTGAAACCAATATGAATAGTCAATCAAAACAGATTCCCACATTGACCATTATAATGACTACTTGTAAACATGGACACTCAGCCATACAAAGCTTAATTTTATGTCAGTTAATGTAGAAACTTCGAAATCGTTTGCTTCTAAGGAATATTCTTCATTCTCTATTTTTTTCAAATTGGACCTTAAAGTGTTTTTAAGGCTGAATGCTGCTAAAAATGTCTAAGTATACACCAAAGGACCCTACGTAATGTTTTCCTCCCCAATGATGTGAATTATTTTTATTTCTATTAATAGCTCTCCCAAATGCACATACACAATACCTGCTAGCACCAAGGGGAATTCTGTGAATAGGCTGAAGGCCATAAGAATATGGGGCTAATTTCTCTAAGCACAGTCAACTTTGATGATAAAATGTCTAACAGAGAGATACCATGTGGTACAGACACACATTCTGAGGTTGTTTTAGGCGATAGTTGAGAAGACTTCTAAATTGCATACTTTTAATGATTTCTACCCTCATTCTTTTAAATAAAATAATACAATAGGTCATCATGGAATCAAGATTTTGGCTAACAGATAAAGTAGAACTCAAGTAATATGATTGAAAAAGTCCTATCTCCACTTTCATCATGACTATCCCCCGCTAGGGCACAAATTAAGTGCTGCATACCAGTTAGTATGGCATACTAAGTGCACAGCTCCATTACTGTTTACTCAATTTGCCTTTTCTTCTACATGTCTCTGAAAGCTGAAACAACAACATCTCACAGTTCCGTAACAGCTTAAATTTTATAAGATACTTCCCCCAGAATGATTCTGTGACACAGGTGGTGTCAACATAATTATTTCCATTTTACAAATGAAGGAAATAGGGCTCACAGAGGGTTTTCCTTGCCCATGGTCATATGGCTAGTAATCTGCAAAGACTTGAATCCATGTCTTCTCACTCAAAATCCAGGGTTCTTTCCATTAGAGCAGTCTCTGTTTTCTAGCCATGTGCAGTTGACCTATCAGCAGGGCTTTATTTGTTTAGAAAATGACAAAAGACATTTGTTAACTACTTTTTCTTCTCCTCTGAACATGCACACACTTCAGAAGTCAAGCGCAGGATGGTGTGCCAGAGGGGTCAAACGGGAGAGACTCTTGACTGAATGTGTGATATTGAAGTTAATGAGAGCCATCATTGTCAGTCACATAAATTTGAATGAGAAACATGTAATTAACAGTGAAAGCAATCAGATTTGTAAGGAACCTCTCTGCTCTGCCCTTCCTTGAAAGTACTTAGTAAGCTAACTTTTACTGGTCTAATAATGAATTGTAATTTGATAGAATGTTTCCCAGCCTCTGCCACATAATAGCCTGCTTATTACCTTCACAGAATCTCTGAGTTAGAAGAGATCTCAGATGTCATATAGACCAAGCCATTCCTTACAGGGTTCCTCTCAAAGTGTCCCCAACAAGTGGTTAGCTAGCTGTTGCTTGAACACCTCTAGTGAGAGGGAACCTGCTACCTCCAAAGACAACCCAATACATTAAGGTGAAAAGCAAAATCAAACTCTCTGTAACTAAAAAAATGGTCTGACATTAGTAAACTATGTTCTTATTTAGAGTAAGTGTTATAATTGCTTGATTTGAATGTTTTTATTTCTTTATCCCACATTCTAATTTTTAAAAATTTTGACAAGTTCTTCTTCCCTGCTTTATTTCCCTAGTTGGTGCTGATGAGGGCAAGGGTAGAAGATTCTTAGAATTTTAAGACTTGTGCACAAGCCTGGGAATCAATTCGTACAAAGTCAGGTATCATCACTGGTCCCTGACTTTTTGGTAAGTTGACCCACTCTAGACCTGCTTATGAATATCTCCAAGTCCAGAGGGATCTTGGAATGCAAGAAAAGGGAAATTTATTGATTTCTGTTTTGCTTTTTTTTGGAGGGGGGAGGGTCAGGCAATTGGGATTAAGTGACTTGCCCAAGGACACACAGCTATTAAGTGTTTCAAGTGTCTTGAGGCTGGATTTGAACTCAGATCCTCCTGACTCCAGGGCTGGTGCTCTATTCACTGTGCCATCTAGCTGCCCCTTCTGAAAGGGGAACTTTAATAGGATGAAATGAAAATGATTAGCATCACATTATGCTAGGGAAAGAGAAACTTGAAGGTGCCTCTCCTTCAAGATACAATACAAGGAAGAGAATCACCAAAATGAATGGGAATAGCAACTTTTCATAAGTGTGGCTCCATAAAGAATTCACTGACAGTGTTCAAACCCAAAGTCTCTACTCTGAAAACAAAACAAAACAAAACGTCTTGTCAGCAATGTTTCCAAGGCAACAAGTGCCAACATAGCCAGCATAACTTCGTACTTCTTGCCAGGAATTTTTACAGGTATAGCTAGATAGAAGTGTTAATAGACAAGCAGAGTTGTGGCCATGCTTAAGTGGCCACAGCTATCGAGTATAGGATCTATCTGTTGACCCATCAATAAAACATGGATCTCGCTGTCAAACCCTAGACATCGTTTTTTTTGACCTGGCCAGCTCAGCACCACAGACAGTGCCTGCCGTTGTCACTCTTTAGCCTTCCTGCAAAGGTAAATGGCAATATCTATCCATATGTAGCATAGAATATTATACATGTGTCGTCTCTCAAAGCTTCTGCACATCTCACAAGATGTATAAGGAGAAACGGAAGGGAAGAAAAGCTTACAATGGAATCACAGAGGTTCAGAGTCAGAGCCTGGTTTTGAAATCAGTTCTTTCAGTTCCTATAACTCTACTCTGTAGAGCTCACTAACCCTTGGCATTTGTCCAATCGCCCTATACAAGCAAATATTTTAAGTACTTTTATGTATTCAGAGTTATTTGAAGATACAGAAAAATATAAGACAGTTCGAGAACATAAAATTTAACACATAATATAAAGCTTAATCATAGTACGAGCTGGAAGGAACTTAAAAAATACCTCATCAAACTTCTCACCTTACATAAGAGAAAACTGATGCCCAGAGAAGTTGAACTTAAGTTGTTTAGATTAACTTGGGTAGTAGGTAGCTCAGCTGGGGCTGCAAACCAGGGTCTCTGACTATAGTGTTCTTTAATCTACTGTGATGCCACTTTGTACCATGTTGTCTGAATGTCCTTGGAACAGTTACCTCACTTCTCTGGACCTCTTCTGTAAAATGGGAGTGCTGGCTTAGATGATCTCCAATTCTAAGATAATACAAAATCTATGCACTTAACTGTGTGATACTGAAGAAAGGAGCAAGGTATAATGGATAGAACTGGGGAAAAAAACCCTCTGTTTGAGTCTCAACTGAGATATTTATTAGCTGTGTGACCTTTAAGTAAATTACTTCACCTCTCTGGGCCTCAGTCTTGTTATCTGTAAAATAAAAGCCTGACTCAGTGACCTTTAAGGTAGGTCCTTTATGGCTCCAAATCTATCTATGATCTATGATCCTAAGAATTTAAGTGCAATAAGAGTTCAGAAAACATAGTCACTGAGGGCTGGAGTTGTCAGAGAAGGCTTTCTACAGCAATGGTGTTGAACTTGAATGGTAACATGGGGCTACTAAATCATAAATAAGAGTCCCTGCCAGTCACATTTTGACTTAGAAAACCACATATTAACATTGTACCCCAGTGGATAGAGTGCCGGACGTGGTGTCAGGAAGATTCATCTTCATGAGTTCAAATCTGGCCTCAGTCACATACTAGCTGTGTGACTCTGGGCAAGTCAGTTAATCCTGTTTGCCTCAGTTTCCTCATCTATAAAATGAGCAGGAGAAGGAAATGGCAAAATCACTCTAGTATCTTGGCCGAGAAAACCCCAAATGGGGTCACAAGTAGTCAAGCACAACTGAAAAGTGACTGAACAGCAACTGAATGTCCTATTGTATTTTTATTCATTTTGTCAAATATTTCCTAATTGCATTTTTTTTTTACTTTTGAACATCTATTTTTTTTAAAACCTTGAGTTCCAAATTCTCTCCCCCCCCCTCCCTTCCCATCCACCCTCCCCAAGAAGTCAAGCAGTTCAACATGAG
>CM053624.1:304184510-304228014 GCA_028646595.1 Phalanger gymnotis
GCTTCCCTCTGCCACTTCGTGGGTTCTGCAGTTCTAGAATTGGTTCAGAGCCATTTTTTTTATAGGTTTTTGGAGGGACTTGGTGGGGAGCTCACGCCAGTTACTGCTTTCCAGTCGCCATCTTGGCTCCACCCCCTTCCTAATTATATTTTAATATGGCCTATGCTTGTCCATGTGCTTGAAACCTATGCTCTCAAGCTCCATCATTTAACCAAAAGAGATATGGGATCTCAAACATTTTCAGGAAAATAAGAAGCTCGTTCATGAATAAAATGCATGGGTTAATCCTGGTATTCTATTTTTTCCTAAGAAAATAGAATCTTTAGGAATTGAGTATGATGAATTTTAATTTTACATGGTTTTAAGAGAAAAACTTTCACACTAACCATGTCGGTGACCAGATGCATTTAAACAGTTGTAAAACTTTTATTGATGTAATCTTGATTTCATTGTATAAATTATATATTCTAAGTAAGAAAAACTTGAGATTTTAAGTACCTTTAATTAAGTTTATCTTGCTTAAATTTTAGTCTGTCATCCCACTGCAAAAAGCCTATGTAAAATGTAAGCTATACCATAAAATGTAGCTGTAGCATAAAAAAAATGTAGCTATAGCACACAAAATAGTGATTTCCTCATTAGCTCTAAAAAAGGAAAATAGTACTTATAGAATTATGATGACTTACGCAGAGCATACATATTAATTAATTCAAGTAGCTATTCAAGAGCCAGTGTTCAGAGTTCTCAATATATTGTAATAATACATCAGAGTAGAAAGGAAAGTATTAGGGATCTGTAATTGGGCTCAAGCTATGTAACACATATCAATGACTTTGATAAGACTCATTTATGTATAGGTAAAGGTGTTCTGGGGCCAACTCATACTTCTCCAATTGTTAAATTATCAGTATGAGCTTTTATACCTCATCTTGGCAAACACTCTGTATCAGGGCCTGATTTATTGTTTTGATGATTATATGACCTTAAGAAAGGGAGGAAGAAAATGTTAATAACGCAAATTAAATTTAAAAGTATGTTGTATATTTTTAGAGCTACTCGTTAAATATTTACTAACACATTCTTGTTATAGGTGACAACAAAACTAAGATATTGAATGACTGAGTTGGAATCTTAACGTATCTTGACAAAAGGATGGGCAAAATCTACTAGGGCAAAATCGAATGGGGATTAATGAAAAATTTAAAGCATGAGTTTAAAAAAAAAACACAACCTTGGCAAGACAGGTTGGACAGGTGTGGCTAGAATGCAGTTAATCTGAAAAAGATCTGGAGGTTTCAGTGTAGTGAAAGCTTAAAATGAATTAATAGATCAAAGGATAATGTGATCTTAGACTAGCTTAAGAAACGCACGGTGTCAGAAGAGTTCCAATTCTAAAAATCAGTAGTAAATTCTACTTCACTCATGGTTCTCAAATGAAAACTGTGTAATTTCTTGTTGGGAGATGCTATTGAAAAGATCCTTATTCACATATAGGTTGGCTCATGAAAGGATCTCAGTCTCCCAGAATTTCATAATTAGAAGAGATTTTTGGTGGTTGTTCAGTGATTTTTCAGTGCTTCAAGTTGTTGGTTATTCAGTTGTTTTCAGTCACATCTGGCTCTTTGTAAGCCCGTTTGGGGTTTTCTTGGCAAAGATACTGGAGTGCTTTGCCATTTCCTTCTCCAGGTCATTTTACAGATGAGGAAACTAAGGCAAACAGGGTTAAGTGACTTGTGCAGGGTCACACAACTGGTCTGAGGCCAAGTTTGAACTCAGATCTTCCTGACTGGGGGGTCAGTGTTTCATTCACTGCACCACCTAGCTGTCTGGAAGGCATTTCAATATCTGTGTAATACAATTTATACCTAAAAACATTGCACACTGCAGTACATTCAATAAATGGTCATGCACCCTTTGCTTTAAGATCTCACCAATAAGAGGAAATCCATTAGCTCTGGAGACAGCTTATTCCACTCTTAGATAACTATAATAGGGAAATTTCCTTTTGTCAAGTCTTGCTTTGTCCCTTTTCAGCCTCCACCCACTTCTCCTAGTTCTACCCTCTGGAGTAAAGCAGAAATAATCCCCTTTCTGTACATCATCTCTTCAAATGCTTGAAGAGATTTAGCATGTCACAATGTCCCCACCTTTTTGAATCTTTTCTTCACCAGGTTACATTTTTTCTGCTCCTTCAACCAATTCTCATACTATGTGAGCTCAAGACCC
Source organism: Phalanger gymnotis (assembly GCA_028646595.1). Taxonomy (NCBI): domain Eukaryota; kingdom Metazoa; phylum Chordata; class Mammalia; order Diprotodontia; family Phalangeridae; genus Phalanger; species Phalanger gymnotis. The sequence goes on from CM053624.1 coordinate 304,186,737, forward strand.
TTCACCATCCTGGTTTTTCTCCTTCTGACTAGATAGGCTCTACTGTCCACTCATTTTATGTGATTCTGTAATACTTGGATATAGTTTGAAAATGAACCCAAATCATCAATTTCTAATCATCATTTTAGCACATCCTGGAATTGACTAATCTCCCCCATCTATGAAAACAGAATTTCTATGTCAGCAAGGACATTTATTCAGCAGATTTAACCTTCCAAAGAATAGTTTAGGCCAGTTGGTTTTCAAACATTTTTGGTATCAGGACCACTTTATACTATGAAAAGTTATTGAGGACCTCCCCCTAAGAGCTTTTATTTATGAGTTATAACCATGATATTTACCATATTACAAATTTACAACTCTTAGTATTATTATAGAAATAGTTTTGACCTCAAAGACCCTCTAAAAGAATATCAGAAATGCACAGGATTCCCAGACCTCACTTTGAGAACCAATGATTTAGTTTTATCTCTCCAGATGTGTCAGAATATGGACCATGAAATAATTGCTAAGGATGTTCAAAATAGGCAAAAAAACCCACTTGAACTGAGATAAACTGAGTTAAAGGAGCTGAGATAACCAAGTTAAACATGGAATGATATGGAAAATAAGCTTAAATTTCTGGCGTGTGTGTGTGCATGTGTATGTGTGTGTGTTTGTTTTTCTGTGTGTAATAATAGAGCCAATTTCTGCTGTGTCTTTAAAAACCTGGCATTTGACAGCATGGGGATTAAGTTACAACACACCTGTTCAGGCGTTCCTCAGTCAGACAGATGCCAGCACCGCTTCCTATCTCAATTTGGAGTATTGAAACTGTGCTCTCAGCAATCCTATTTCCCACTCTTCCTCCAGCGTGCGAAGCACCATACGGAAGTTGTCAAACACAGATATGCATTGCTCCGGGTAACCTAGTAACAGCGTAGGATGTATGTGATCTTTGCCAGGAGGAGACAATGATTAAATGCAGGAAGAAGTAGTTTTGATACCAAAGGAACTTCAGTGGTTTCTTTCAACACTGCTCTCGTTTAAAACAGTTAAACAGGGATATTTGAGTATAATCATGGCTCAAGTACAGAACTATATCTGGTAGAGACAGAATGGAATATGATAGAGCAGATACTAGCTGGATAAGAAAGTCATGAATGGACACTATGAGTCATATGATATTTGTGAGTCTGGGCTGTTTTTTTTAAATCACACAAGGGAAAAATGCATTTATTGTTTCTTTGAAGAAAACTCCCTACATGAATTTACTCAGCTGAAAAGCAATACATTTAGCCTAATGGAAAAAGTAGACGGTGACAATGATCAGGAACTATAAAGATAATAAAGAAAATGAAGATATTAAAGACATTTTTACTGATCTAAGAACAGATATAAACAGGGCTGATCAAATGAGTCCTAAAACAAATTATGAAGTTACATCTAATTGTACTTTGTGTCCAGACAGATTTATATGAAACATGTAAGCATATTCCTTGATCAAAGTTAGAGGGAGACCATTGCATGCCATTAATTTCTTTTAAAAATGAGTTTACATAAAATAAACGAGATCAGATGATGACAGTGAGATAACTACCTTTCCAAAGCAGTGGGTACTGGAGAACGTACAGATCTTCTTGCTGCATATCTCTAATAAAACGTGGCATATTTAAGGATGGCATGTTCTTAATGTGTTTGATTTTGTTTTACAAGGGGTGACCTGGCTGGGTTCCTAGGGACTGCAAAATGATAGAAATAAATATGACATTTCATATTTGTATTTTGTTTTATGAATTGTCATGTAATTATCTTAGAATTAGGTGATAATTTGCTGATCTGACTATCACAAAACAACTCACGCATGCACTCCAATTTTTCTCTGCCAAAAATAATTTTAAAAAACTTCATAAAGCTCTAAAATATCACTTTTTTCTGAAAACCACATTGGATTGTATTTACTACTTTATAATTGCAAGTATTATGATACAATACTGTACCTAAATCTTGCACCAAAACATTTTAGGTTCAGAGTTATGGAGATATTGTTTTGGAAAGAGATCTTAGAAATCATTTGGTTCAACCTCCTCATTTTACAGATGATAGAACTGAGATACAGAATGCTTAAAGGACTTATGCAAGGTCACATAGCAAGTTAGTGGCAGAGCTGAAAGTAGATCTCAGGTCTCCTAACTCAATAACACTACATTAAATTTGCTGTTAAATATGAAGTATTAGTGTATGTGTATTATTAACTGGGGCACTCTTCTCAATTCTTGTTTCAGTGACTCCTTTCTGCCCAGAAGAGCTTGGGTATGTTTTGAGTGACTTCTCATTTCTATGTTCCATTGCTCCCTCCCAGATCATCTGGTAACTTCAGTATGTGACATATCACTCCTTCACCTAGAGTATAGTCTTCAGCTCCCCAAAGAAGTATGGAGGTTCACAAGGCTAGACACATGAATACTTATGGCTAAAAGTTATAGGGACAGTTCCATTAGAAAACAGCAATTCTACAAAAACTGAACCAACCCCTTCTATACTAGAAATCTATACAATGTGACCAGGGACAGAACTGGCCTAAGTAAGACTCTAGGTAGGGATGGGGGGGATTGTGTTTGGGGATTATTTCTTTATGTCACTGCTGCTTTTCTTTGCTATTTTATCTTTTGGCACATTATTCTTTTCCAGCAGCTCTTGGGGTTAGCTGTTCTTAGCAGATAGCTCAGCTTACTGTTCCCCGCTGTTCCCAGCCATTGTACCCTGCAGCTCAACTTCCTTCTGCTCTTCTCAATTCCCATTAAATACCAGTCATTTATTCTTCTGTAGTTCTCAGTCTTGGGCAGATAGGGTCACTAATATGGAGACTGAGGCAAAAAGGAAGTTTGGGAAGATGCTCCCCAAGGGTAGCAAGGTAGCAAAGAAAAAGAAGGAAGAGGAGGAGGAGAAAGAAAGGAAGGAAGGAAGGAAGGAAGGAAGGAAGGAAGGAAGGAAGAAAGAAAGAAAGAAAGAAAGAAAGAAAGAAAGAAAGAAAGAAAGAAAGAAAGAAAGAAAGAAAGAAAGAAAGAAAGAAAGAAAGAAAGAGAAAGAAAGGAAGAAAGAAGGAAGGAAGGAAGGAAGGAAGGAAGGAAGAAAGAAAGAAAGAAAGAAGAAAAAGAAAGAAGAAAGAGGAGGAGGAAGGTGAAAGAGCAAGAGGAAGGAGAGGAAGAGGAGAAAGAAGAAGCTTGTGAGGATGGAATTGTGAAGTAGGAGAAGGAAGATTAAAACTTAAGAACAGCTAGTAGTCTGGCTTATATGGAATACACTGAGTAGAGTGAAGTAGTGTCAGATAAAACTGGAAAGATTGGCAGGAGCCAGAATGTGAAGGCCTTAAAAGCAAAGCAAAGAAGATTTCATCCTATAATAGGTAGAGAGGCATTTAAAGTTTTGGGGTGGCCTGAGAAGAATGGAGGGGCACAGGAAGGGTGAACATTAGGAAAATTGTTTAAGCTACTTTATCAAAGTATCAAAGTTTAGTAATGAAAGGAGAGAGATGGGGTAGGAGGGAAAGCTTCTTAAGAACTGGAGTTGCCTAAGGATATTGGCAGGTACATGAAAAAGAACCAGTACAAAAGGAAAGATTGCAGATGAGAGAGAAAGGAGACCATTTATGGAGCAAGATGTTGAAGGATGCTGAAAGGGGTAAGATCAAGGGTCATGACAGAGTGATTAACTATAGCAAGAAGACAGGGTACTTTTCCCTCACAAATGACAATATATAAGAAGAGACCGGGCTTAAGCTACTAAACAATTTAAAGATATAGAAGTATGAAACTGAGGGAGCTCCCATCCCACAGTTTTGATTTCAAGAAATAGGCAACATTATGTGCTCTAAACATGGAGGAAAAAGAGGAGATTAGGATCTTGAGAGGAGCAAAAAAAAAGGTTCAGAATAGTTGGAGTGATATGGAGCATTAAGAACAGAATAAAAGCATTATTAGACAATAGCGATGGCCCTTAAGAGATTATGTTTATAGGCGAAATCAGCATGATTTTGTGACTTTTCTCTCAAATACTTGGAAGCCCTGAAACAAGACAGGGAAAAATATGTGGTAGGTGTCATCCTCAGTTAAGAATTGACAGAGCATAATTTGTGATAGGTCAGGGGAGCAAGGGATTCCAGATCGGTGGCTAACAAATCATTAAAGTGGTAGACTGTGGGGTCAAGTCTAGGTACGGAAGCAAATGAAGACAGAGAAGGGAAAATTGATCTGGAGATTAAGAGCTGGTCATTTTAGTATAAAGAGTCTGGTTAATGAAATGAGGGAATATGAGAGATGGAATGAACTGAGATTGTGGTAAGAGAATGGAGTGTCTAAGTTCACCTTTGAAACAGAATTCTCTCCTCATCAGTAAAGCAGTGGCTCTGTACATTGTTGGTTAGGGCAAGGAAAATATACTCATTATGCTTAATTGAATGTTTTAATGTTTTTTCTTAAAATGGAAATTTACCTGCACACCACAGACAATAAGTCTCTTTAACAGGAACATCTGTGGCATACAGACTAATTTCCATTTTAAGAAATGCCATTAGAGTTTGGAATATTGAAATAGAATATTTACCTTGGGGGTATAAAAATAGATCATTGACTTACTTTAAAGGGCCAACTTGTCAAGCTCCTCTCCAATTTTAGGATCTTGGCCTTTCCTCATGGATGGAACTACATAAATAAGGAATCAGAGAGAGAATAAAAATGCTCCAAAGAATCTTAGGATTTAGATTTGAAAGGTTTGTTAGAGGTCATCTAAGATATGGATATGGCCCTATGAGTAGACTCAAATACTAAGAGACATTAAATTATGTTCTGTTTGTGATTGTGTTCCCTCCCTCTCTTGGTTTCAAGCAGAACAATAGGACTCACGAAAGGATGATCTCAATGAGTCATATATCTGAATTGAGAAAGTAGATTCTTCTTGTTTTTTCTTTTTCAATTTTATTTTATTTTCTGTTCTGAATTCTCTCCTTTTCCCCCCTCTCCTCCCCTCCCCTGCCCACTGAAAAGGCAAAGAAAACAAAACCCCTTACAAATGTATAGAGGCATACAAAACAAATTCCCACATTAGTCATGGCCAAAAATAAAAAAGAAAGAAAGAAAAAAGACTTCGATTTGCACTCTGAGTCCATCAGCTCTCTATCTGAAGGACGATAGCATTTTTCATCATAAAGATGGGATTTGGAGTTGCAGCTGGTCATTTTGTTGATCTGAGTTACTAAGTCTTTTAAAATTGATTATCTTTACATTTCTTCTGTTATTGTATAAATTGTTCTCCTGGTTTTGCTCACTTCATATCATTTGATGTATGTTTTCCCAGGTTTGTCTGAAACCATCCTCTAACAGGGCAAGAACTCACTAGTCAGTAAAAATTGTTGGGAAAACTAGAAATTAATCCAGCAGAAATTATGTATAGACCAACATTAGCACAGTATACCAAGATAAGTTCAAAATATATAGATGATTGAGACATAAAGACATATACAAATTAGTAAAACGTGTAAGAAATTACTGTCAGATCTATGGACAGGGGAAGAAATCATGACCTAACAAGAGACAGAGAGGTTCACAGGAGATAAAATAGGTAATTTCGATTACATCAAATGAAAAACTTTTTTTGCACAAACAAAACTAATGCAGTTAAAATTAGAATAAAAGCAGGAAACAGAAAAAAAAAATCCTTGTAACAAGTTTCTCTTTTAAGATCGCATTTCTAATATATATGGGGAAGTGAGTGAAATTTACAAGAAAAAGATCCATTCCCCAACAGATAAATTGTCCAAGGATATTAATAGATGGTTTTCAAAGGGAGAAACCCAAGCTATAATAGTTACATAAAATGTTCTAAATCATTAATAATTAAATAAAAATTAAAATGATTCTGACTTGCCACCTCACTCCCATCAAATTGGCTAAGACGACAAAAAAAAGAAAGTAACAAATGATGGAAAGTCTGTTGGAAAATATGTGTAGTAATTAACTGTTGGTGAAACTATGAACTAGTCTAACCATTCTGGAAAGCAGCTTTGAACTACACTCACAAAGTTATTAAACTGTTCATTCCCTTTGACCCAGCAATATTGAGTCAACTATATTCCTATCGAAGAAAGTATAAAAATACTTAAAGCAGCTCTTTTTGTGGCAGCAAAGAATTAGAAACTGAGCAGATGTTCATCAATTGAGGAATGGTTGAATAAGTGAAGGTATGTGAATATGACGGAATACTGTTGTGCTGTAGCTTTCTTTATGAGGGCAGGCCCTTTCTGATTAAAAATCGACATCCCTTGAAAATAAGGAGAGGTCTCCATGGGCCCTCATAGATTGTCTAACTTTTAAAGGGAAGTAAGTATGGTCTTGCCTTCAATTATCAAGGGAAATGAGGAGCCAGTGTACAATATGGCAAGAAGGAACCTAACTGGGACCTTAATTAGGCTGGAAGTAGTGGAAGATACTTAATAACAGAGGTCTGAGAAGCTTTTCTCTCCACTTTTACTGCGCCCTTTCCTCTAGCCACTTTCTGGCAGGGAAAATATTATCGACTCAAAAGTAGCCTCCACTCCCACCTAATCTCTCTCCTATTCCACCTCACCCTCTGACTCTTCAATCAGGGTGGTAATAGAGTTGAAAAGGCTGTGTGGTCTGGAATCAAGATTAGCCAAGCTGGGCCTTGAAGAGACCTACTATTTCTATCTTACTTACAGAAATACGTGTTTGTCTTATATTTTGAGAGTTACTGTTAACAATATATTATTAACTGATAGATTTCATTTTCAGGCATTATGGCATGATGTGTAGAGTCCTGGATTTAGAGTCCAAAGACCTGGGTTCAAATCTTGGCTCTCCTGCTTATTACAATTGTGACCTTGGGCAAGTTATTGAATCTCTAGGAGATTCAGTTTCCTCATTTGTCAAATAAAGATGTTGACCTTGAAGATCCACTTCAATTCTATATGTTCTTATAATAGATTTATATTTTCATTATTGAACTAGAAATATCCCCAGAAGAAACCATTACTAAAAGATTGGCAACGTGCTAGAGTGCTGGATTTGGAGACAATAAAATCTGAACTCAAATCCTGCTTCTGATACTTACAGCTGGGTGACCATAGCAAGATATTTGCCCTTTTGGAATTTCAGCCTTCTTTTATGTAAACTGGGAATTATAATTCATGTCCCGCCTACTTCGCAGAGTTATTATTAGGATCAAATGAGATGTTTCAAAGCACATTACTAACTTTAAAGTGCTATTCAAATGTCAGTTATTATTACTAAATGAGGCTGTGAACAACAAGAATAGGTCACATCAAACTAACCTTACGTCCTTTTCTGACAGGATACTTCAGGGGAATGCTGCAGGGATACTTGAGATAGATTTTTTGATAAGAATTTGAAAAACTCTCAGGTCAAGGTTGTGGAAAGCATATAGAGATTTGGGCTAGATGATACTAGAGTTAGCTAGATTCAGACCTAATTGACTGGTTATCCTCCAGAAGTAATTATGAACAGCTCAATGTCAACTTGGAAGGAGGTCTCCAGTAAAGTATTATAGAAGATTTGTCCTTAGCTGAGCTGCTCTTTAAAATTTCTATCAGTGACTTGGATAAAGGCAAATAAGGCATGTTGAGCAGATTTTCAGATGACACAAAACTGAGAGGGATAGCTAACACTTGAAATGAAGAACTGGGAATCCTGAAAGATTTCCACAGGTTAGTTGAGGATAGCATAAAAGATTTCAGGTAGATTAGTATCTCAGCTGAGTATTGAAGGAAACCAGAAGACTCAAGAAACAGAAATGAGAAAGGAGTCAACAACTCAAGAAGCAATTATTAAGCACCTACTATATTCCAGGAAATGTGCTAAACTCTGAGGATAAAAACAAAGATAAAATCCCTTAATTGGGGAAACAACATGCAAACAGCTTTATGAGAAAGATTGTATATTACATATATTATATATATTCATATACATACACACATATATATATTATACATATATATATGATAAAGTGGACATAATCTCAAGCGGAATGTGTTAAGGTTAGGGGGAAAACTGGGAAAGACTTCTTCAGGAAGGTTATATTTTAGTTGGGACTTGAAGGGATCCAGGAGATAGAGAAAAAGACACGAGAGTTCCAGGCTAGAGGTGAAAATATATGGAATGTGGAGATGGGCTACTGCGACACATCAGGAAGGCCATTGTCACTGGATCACAGAGTATGTGGAAGGGTGTAAGGTGTAGAAAGACTGGAAAGTCAGGAAGGAGCCAAGTTATGAAGGATTTTAAAAGTCAAACAGAGGATTTTATACTTTATCTTAGAGGTAATATATAGGGAGCCAGTGGAGTTCATTGAATAGGGGATGATGTGGTTAGACCTGTGCTTTGGGAACATTGGAAGATCTACTTGACAGTTGAGTGAGGAATAGACTGAAGTGGGGAGACGCCTGAGGAAGGGAGCAGGCTACTGCAGTAGTCCATGAGCGAAGTGATGAGGCATTCCAGGTATGGGGGATAGCCGGTGGAAGAGCATGCAGACAAGAGATTAAGCAAACAAGAACAGAAAGTGGGTCAAAACCACTGGATTAAAGAGTGAATGGAGGGAAGTAATGTATATAAAGATTCTCACTAAGGGTCTTCAAGCAAATATTTGGTTGGCCATTTGCCAACATCATTGTAGAGAAGATTCTTGTGTAAGTTTGTACTAATTGGCCTGCGAGGTCCCTTCTAATTCTGAGGTTCTGCAGTCACCCTCCTACTCTCATATATAAGCCAAGGAAGGGAAGAGAAAGAATTAAAGGAGCCATTCATTATATAAAAACTAGATCAGTTGCCTTCCCCTAATGAGAAAGAACTTTTAGCTTTAATGGGAGACAAGGCCTTGTGCTTTTCTTACTTAATATAATGCTTAACATTTCATCATTCTGTCACTAATCTCTGAGGACATTCTACATTGCTAATAGCACCCCAAATTCAGATTAGAGTAGTTCGCCTTCACATTTCCTCCAAGATGTCACCACAGTCATCACTACAGCCTCTGGGGTGGCACCTGTTAGCATCATAGCAGTTAATTCACTGTCACAACTGTTTCCCTCCTATTTTAAACTCTATCACTATTGAGACTTGGATCAGCTCAGCTTTTTTAGGATTTGATATGACTTTCACCTTTGCATAGTGTTTTTGGGAAATATGGCAATGGGAGACATGGTTACTAGCAACAGCTTCTTATAACTATATTACTTAACCATTGAGGCCAATGCCGGTCTTGTTATAGGGAACAAAACTAATCACTGACATTTAGCCTGGCCGTAGATTAAATTCAATAAAGTGTGGAGCACACCCATTCCTCACCATTTATAGTCTACAATGAGTATTATCTTGCAAAAGGAGAAGACAAGATAATATATGCAAAGTGCTTTGCAACCCTTAAAATAGTATATAAATGCAAACTGTTACTTTTTGTTGTTGCTAACATGCTGTTCTCATCTTTTTGATGAAGATCTGAGGGAAGTGGTCCTGAGTCCACTATGCTGCTATTAGTCTTTGATATTTAATATTTTTCAGAGTATTACATAGGTAGATTAAAATAACTTCTTTTATAGATAAATTAAAGTACCAAAATTTGATGTAATCTTCTGAAGGCTCATTCAAAGTATCCTTGATATAACACCATTAATAGATAGGCTGATGATGACGACGACGACGACGACGACGATGATGATGATGATGATGACGATGATGATGGTATACCTTATCTTGTTCCCCATATGATTTTGTTTCCTTTTGCTATATTTTGATAATTTTTCATTATCTATAGTTTGAAGGTGAATATTTGATTTGGTAACATAGCTTAAAACATTGTTCTGAGTTTATAAAGGTCTAAGAGTCATATTAAATAGACATGTCGAGTTTGATATGCCTAAATGATATTGAGTTTTAATCGTTCAATAGGCAGCTGGTGATACAGAACTGGAGCTCAAAAGAGAGACTAGGGGACACACACACACATATACATAAACACACACACACAAATTTCCTTTTTAATTATGCTAAAATGTGATGAAAGTATCATGGAACAAGGCTCTAAACTTAGCCACTGAGGAGGAATTAGGGGTGTTTTTGCCCCTGAAAAGTGCTCTGTGATCTCACAGTGAAGAAGGAAAAACTCAATGTGGTAATCAGAAGGAATCATAGCAATTGCTTCCACAACAGGCTTCCACTTAGAAGTCAACCATTAGCATGCTAGTATGAATAAAGCAATACAGAAAGAAAAATATATGTACATACATATGTACATATATGCGTGTATATGTGTATATATGTGTCATCTACATAGAGATGTTAATTGAACCCATGAGAGCTAATGAAATCACCAAGAAAGTGTGCAGAAACAGCAGGGATGTTCTGAAGCAGTACCCTGGGATACTCCCACATTTAGAGGGCATGATATAGATTATAATCTAGTAAAGAAGCCTGAAAAGAGGCAATCACACAGATTGGAAGAGAACTAAGAGAGAGGAAGTGTCATGAAAACCCATAAAGAAAAGAATACCCAGGACAGCAGGGTGGTCTATATGGTCAAGTACTTTGGACGGCTCAAAAAGAGCAGGATTGAGAGAAAGCCATCAAGTATGGTAATTTAGAAGTTACCAATAGTGTTGGAGAGCATAGTGTAACTTAAATGATAACGGAGGAAACCAGATTGCAAAAGGGTAAAAAGTGAGAGGAGAAGTGGAGACAACAAAAGTGGATAATTTTTTTTCTAGGATTTTGACTGTGAAAGGGAAGAGAGATGTACGATGATTGTTTAAAGGTATAGTAGAGTGAAATGAAAGGTTTTTGAGAATATAGATGACCTGGCTGTGTTTTTAAGCAGCAGGGAAGGAACCAGTAGAAAGCAGATAGTATATATTGGATATACTAAATCAACTCGAAAAGATTTATAAAAAAATTGTCTTCTAGAATCTAATCCCTAGATAACTGCATAGATGCTAAGTTCTGTCACTCCTTATCTTTGTTTATCTATATAACTGATATGTGAGAAAGCTACTGCATGGGGAAAATTACATTGGCTGGTTATTTCTCTTCCTTTATCACAGCTAGTCAGTGGATTTCATTTCTTTCTTCACAAGGGCACACGCTGTAAGAAATTTTCATTTATTTAGTTCCCATAAATGTGCTGGATTTACTGGCATTCAGCTATTAATATGTATCCAGAGTTAAATTTAAGATCCAGCTAGGTTAAATGATAAAAGGCTCTGACTTAAAACGTGTTGCACATCCAGTGTGAGAAGCCATCACCTCTGGGGAGACAGTAACTGTTTTGCAAGGCAAAATCACTTTCATCAGCTTACAGAGAAAGAGTAATGAGACCAAAATGGATTAAAAGCTGGACCTGGGAAGAGAACCAGAATCAGTTCTTCCTTTCCAATAGATTATTCTTTTTTCCCTTCAGAAAACTCAGGATTGCATTCTGTGAGTATTATTTCAGAGCCACAATGCTTCTAGCTGACCCTCTACCTGATTGAATGCTACATTTTTGCTTTCACTTACCAGAAAATTCTGCAATTATTATGGAAATTTATAAAAGATCAACACAGATTTTTGTAGGCTGACACAGAAAGAGTTTCAAGGGATTAGGCTGATAATGCATTGGATATACCTGAAACCTCCGTGGCAAAACTCATTCACTCTTTCATTGAGGATATATCTATATCTCTCCATATAGATATAGATACATCCTTATAAATATGTATTATATATTTACATATATATGCCAGGGAAAGCAAGGACTTCACACTTTTATTGGTCAACAAGTACAAAATTGAGAATGTCCTTGAGAATTCAACAACTAAACTGTGTTAGAAGAGGTCCATTGTCTCAGATGGAACTATTGTTCAATACCACCTAGACATAATGTCAATCCATAAAACTGTAAGAATAACATTTAAATATATGCCAACACAGCAAATACTCATAATTTTCAAAACACATGCAATTAAAAGCTTTTTAAATCTAGTGATCTAGTGGAAGAAGTTAAAAACTTTGTAGTAACAGGACAAGATGCATGTCATCCCTTTTGTCCTTTTTGATATTGGAGACAGCTTGAGATGGTTTCATTGAATCTACGGAAAATGAGCTGTTATGCCAATACTCTTATTCAATTATAAAACCCATTCATTTTATCCACCCACTCAACAGTGAGCAAAATAGAAATATAAAAGAATAATAGCAGTATATTAACTTGTTTTCATATTGTTTCTACCTAAATTCCATGATAAAATGAAAAGGTAATTGATAATAATAACAACAATACTAAGTCCAGTATACTTAAACATAACCCTTTGGTAATTCTAGTGGTACTAACCTGGTCTTGAATTGCCATCATAAATCCCTCTATTTTCATAAACAAATTTGCATTTTTAGCCATTTGTTCAATATTTCTTTGTTGATATATTATTGGTTGATTTTATGTAATATAGTCCATGGAGGCCTTTAGATTCTGTTCTTGAATCTTAGCCATTCCATGGCCTCCATCTTAAGCTAAACAGATTTTAATTACATCTGACAAATCTGGTGGCATGTACTTGATGTTATCCTTTACCATTACTTGGCTAAGTGATATATACTTATTCCAAAAGTATTTGCCCAGTTATTTTTATCTGTTTATCATTTTTCTCTGAGAAAATTCATCAACATTCTTCCTATCTGATAAGGAAGTATTCATCTTTATATAGCTGCCTGATGATGATGGGTCTTATATTTCATTAATATTGTAAAATTTTTGTGAGGATATTTTTCAAATCTCTTATGTTCTGCCTTATATTTTGAAAAGTATATATTAAAACTGGTATATATAAATGTTGATTGCTTTAAAAATGCTTTTCTTATTGATTATTGACTTAGGAATTCCAATAGATCTCTTCAGATACACAGGTGCAACTTCATCCTTTTAGCATTTTTGCTTGATGTGTCTTGCCTAGAGGAGATCAAGGCATTTATATGTATCTCCTTCACCATTGGTTCAATGGGACCAAAGACTTTAAATACTCTTCTTGATGTCTATCTTTCCTAGCATACATTAAACAATTTTTCACTCATTAAGCTTAAATTTGGATATCATTGCATAAAGATACTTCCTTCTGGAGTTTTTGTGGCACTTTCTTTTATTTCTCCTTTTATCTCTATGATTACCCCTTCTTAGTTTCATGTGCTGGATTATCATCCATATTATGGCCCCTAACTGTGAGAGCATTCCAAGACTCTGCTCCAGGACATCTTCTCCTTCTACTCTCTCTCAGTGACTTCAGATCTCATTGGTTTAGGTAATATCTATATACCCAGCCCTAGTTTCTCTCTTGCTCCCTAGTCCCAAATCACCAGCTACCTATTGGATATTTCAAACTGGATGTCCATTAGAAATAGCAAACTCAGCATGTCAAAAACAAAATTCATTTTCTTTTCCCCCTCCCCAAACTCATCTTTCTTCTGGACATTTCTATTTCTGCCGAGGACACAATCATAATTCTAGTCATCCAGTTTCACAACCTTGGAGTCTTGGAATCATCCTTGACTCCTTGTTCTCACTCATCTTATATACCCAAACAATTGCTAAGTCTTATTGATTTTGCCTCCACAGCACCCTTGCATCGTCATCACTACCACCACCATCACCATCATCAACATCACCACTACCACCACCACAACCACCACCACCACCACCACCACCATCACCACCACCATCATTATCATCACCTTCTTCTCTTGTTTTCAGTTTTTTTATATGGTGTTCAGATAAGTTACTATTCTGCTATTAGTAGTTTATATTCAGTGGTCTACAGATGATTGCACAGGTAGATTCAGTAACTGCTGTTTTAGTTGAATAAAAATAGTACAATGTAAGCTTTATCCTGAAGACTGACAGAAAGCATTTTTGGTATCACTCCAAAAGCATACAAATCAATGGGAGTATCAGTCTATTCCTGTATTATTTTTATCTGTAAACATTTTGTCATTGAAGAGTATAAGTATTTGGGATGGTTGCATCAATTTGAAATGTGGTTAACTATTTTTATCAAGCAATGTTATGTCTTGGCAATTGTGGGCTACAGTTTGGTTTATGATAGACTGCCAGGTCTAATATGATTTATTGGCTGAATTCTATAAGCTATTCTGAGGTATGCATTATAATAAGGAGATTTATTTGTCAATCCTTAAAAAATAATAAATTTTTGATGTATAATTCTGGCTGCTTTGTAATATCTTCCTAGGTATTTTGCAGATGCTAAATTTTTACAGCCTGTAGTAACATATTATGTTGTCTCCTTTGTTTTCTTCTATAATTTTCATTGATCACTAAGTGTGGACTCCTTGGGGATAATGCTTCAGTAGTTTCTGTTGACAATGACCTGCTCCTGAATTATTATCATAAACTCTTCTGTTGCCACAAATAAATTCACATGACTCAGCCATATGTTCAACTTCTTTTTTGACAGAATTCATGTCAATAATTGGCTGAATTCATGTAAATGTCATCTATGGTAAACCTTTTGATTCTGCTTTTGGATGTAAGTCATTTCCTGTGTTCCAAGAGGAGGTAAGCCTCTTGCAAATATATTTGACAAATCCAATAGGCTCTACTATTGCTTGGCAAAGTAATATTTGTTTATTGCAAAATAATTCTTGTTGTTGTAAAATCCATTTTCATGTGCCCCAATAGTGTCTGCCTTTATTCTCCCTGCTTCTTGGTGTGTAAGTTGTTTGGTTATTATCACAATTGAGTTTCCTACCCCTTAGGAACTTATAACCCAAGACCCACGAAATTTTCCTGTCAGTTCAAAATCTTAGAATTATAGAATTTTAGACCTCAAAGGCCATGTCAGTCCCAGGATTCTAGGCTTATAGAATTGTAGGATCATAAATTTACAACTGGAGGGGACCTGATCTAATCCAAAATATCCATTTTACAGATGACGCAAAGAGATTCAGTGTCTTGCCTAAGGTTATACAAGTAGTAAACAACAGAGCCAGAATTTGAACCTCGATCTTTTGACTCCAAGTCTGATATGTTTTCCTTGTACTACTCCCTTCTAACCTATACGTGACCTCTAGTGAGAAAGAATCCACTACCTTCTGAGCAGTTTATTTCACTTTGAGATAATTCTAATTGTTAGCAAATGTCTTCTTCATATAGTGCCTCAATTTTCCTCTAGGAAACTTTCATCTGCTTTTCCTAGTTTTGCTTTCTAGAGCCAAGCAGAACAAATCAATACCCCCCTACATCAGATTAAGGTAGCACATAATAACCATTGCCTCCTATGTACCCGTCTTCCTTCTTTAGGTAGAATTTGGTGAACCTGAAAAGGTTTTCTATCTTGCTATAAGTGTTCTCTATTCAGTGAAAGTACAAGCTCATTAGAGATAGGAACTTCCTCTGGTCCATCCTCTGGCTCCTAGAATCATACTCACTGATAGGTGACTCTGGAACAGTACTTAGCACCATTTGTTAAGATAGCTATGTGACTGCTAGATTCCTTGTAAAGCATAAGACAATGTGTTAAAAGCAGAAATTAGAGTTTCTAAGAAGCTACAGGTTACATGTAAAAGAATAATATATTGATCAAGAATAGTCTGTGTATCGCTGCTTAAATTCCTAGTACAGGACTGCCCCCCTACTCGCCTAACCCTCAGCAAAGCCCTGATAACCCACAGTCCCACCACACACTCCAGAGCTGCATTCACTTACTTATGCTGAATGATGAAATAATATAGGTGATCCAATAAAAAGAGATATTAATTAACGATCCTCTTTTCATTTAGCAAAGAAGATGGAAATGCCTATAGGAGTAATGCACTTACGCAAATGCTGGCCTGGTCACTGAATGAAAATTTGAAAGCCAAAGAGGAAGGGCCTGGGTTAAATTGTAATATTGATAAGCAACTGGGATGTGATTGCTATGCATTTCAGAATGGACAAGAGGCTCCCTGTCCTCTGGTAAGAAAGAAGGTTAACATTCTCTATTTATGAAAATCTACCTTTATCTCAATAACAAAAATATTTCAAAGTGTGTAATAGCAGGCATTAATTTATTAAATGAATTAATTTTCCAGGGAGAACTCACAATGATCTGAGATCAGAGATCTCAGACTCCCAGCATGTCTTTTTATAATCTTTCACAATTTACTTATGGACAGGATGAAGAGAGGGGGTAAGGTGAAAGTACATTTCAGTGGGTACATAAATTTTAGATAAGGGGGTAGATTAATAGATTCACGTCAACTTACAGAGAGGACCTCACTGGGGTGCTACAAGTCCCTATCCTTGGCTCTGTCATTTACAACAGTTTTAGTAATGACTAAAATAGAGATACAGATAGCATGCTTATCACTGGAAAGTGTCAGAGTGGGTGGGGAGAGGTTCCTGGGGGCTTCCCTGGTCAGTTTGATGAGTTCTCCAATGAACTTGATAAAATTACAGCCTATGAACTTCAGTCTGAAAGCATTTGAAGTGCACCTCACATAGAGGTAGGCATGTACACTGGCACTTTGCTAAGAAGACACAGGGAACTCCTCTGATTGATTTCCAAGGACAAGATGATTGATTGATGACTAAGAGGGAGTTAGGGGGATGGATTCATGTCAGAAAAAAATTGCCCTTCCCTATTTCCTATTCTCCCTGTTTCTCTCCCTCCCTCCACCCCCTCTCTATCTCTCTCTCTCTCTGTCTCTCTCTCTCCATCTGTCTTTCCCTCTCTCTCTCTGTCTCTCTCTCTCTGTCTGTCTCTCTTTCTCTGTCTCTCTCTCTGTCTCTCTCTCTTCTCCCTTTTTCTCTCTCTCCCTCTCCCTCTTTTCCTCCCTCTTCCTCTTCATCTCTTTCTGTCTGTCTCTGTATTTCTCTGTCTGTAATTGTCTCTCTCCTCCCTTTCTCCTCATCCTTTCTACTTTCTTTTCCTTTCTCTTTCTCTCTCCCTTGAACTTTCAAGTCAGCGCACAGTGCAGCAGAGTAAGCGTTAATTCTGGATATGTGTCCTCTCTCCCATCCTTCCCCACCCCCAAGGGACACCTAATGGTGACTTGTAGCAGAAGCACATGCAGAGGCCTCCTCAGCCATAGAGGTTAATTCGTGACCAATGTTCTTGAATCTCATGCTCTTCCATTGAGCAAGAAAGAAGGCAGGAGAGGTAGTTAAAAAGGAAAGCTCCACATCTATGGTACTTTAATTATTTACAAGGTGATTTTCTCACAACAATCCTCTGACCTAGGTGTCTCGCTTTACACATCTGGGAAATAGGGTTTCAGATAAGTCAAAGGACTAGTGTATAGTCACAAAATCTGGCAAGTGTTAGAGCAAGGATTTGAACTCAGTTTCCACCTGAATGCAGTTTTAAGATTTTTCCCACAACACTACAACAGCCTATTTCTTTGTTACACTACATGAATAAATGATGTGAATTACAGAATTAAGATTCAAAAAAATTTCAACATGCTGGACTAGATCAAAATCGATAAGGTGAAATGTAACAGAATGTACATCCGGAGGACAGCTCTATAGCATCAGAGCTGAGAACGATCTTAGAGCTTTAGCTCTTCACTTTACAGATGAAGAATGGGACTGTGGAAAGAATGTTGGGTTTGGATTCAGAGCAACTGAGTTCAATTCCTTGTTCTGATGTTTAGTTACCTTTGTGACCTTGGGCAAATCATTGTTATCTCCCTGGATCTCTTTTTCTTCCTCTATAAAGTGAAGGAGTTAGACCATATGATCTCTGAAGTCCTTTCCAACATTAAATTCAGTCCTTAATTCAGTGCCTGGCATAAAGTAGTGCTTAATAAATGTTTCTTGACTGACTAAATCTATTATTATAGAAACTGAAGTTTAAAGAGCATGAACTGATTTGCCTAAGGTCATACAAATAGTAAATAAATGAGTCAGGGTTCAAACTCAAATCCTCTAACTCCTAATCTCACACTTTTTCTAATACACAATAAGTTATACCAATGATCTCTTAACTGTCAAATCTGAAGAGTTTTTCACAATATTAATCCTTCTTGACCTCTCTGGAGTATTTGACACTGTTGGCCACCTGGTCTTCTAAATACTCTTAACGCTCTGGGTTGTCAAGATGTTGTTTTCTCCTGATTGTCCTACCTGTGTCATTTGCTGAATAATGTCCATTATGTCCCCTAACTGTGAGTGTACCCCAAGGCTCCATCCTGGGGCTCTCTTTTCTTCTCTCTGTATACTCTCTCGCTTGGGGACCTTATCGATTCCCATAGATTTAACTATCAACTCTATGTTGCTCAATCAATTAACCAACAAGTTAGGTCCTGTGACTTGATGGGGATACAAAGATATCCCAGTTCATATTCTTATCATTTCTCACTTATGTTATTGCCACATAATTGGTTTCCCTGCCTTGCCTCTCCCAATTCCAATCCAGCCTCCACATAGCTGCCAAAGTGAGTTATTTCCAATTTCCAATTCCAACATTTTCTCATTCCATATACCTGGACAAAACTTGATGTCCCTACAAAGCATAGAAAAATAGTGAAATGCATCAGCATATTAGGTTAAAGAAGGAAAAGAAGCAGGAATATTAGGACCCAGAAAAAGATGTAAAATATTTACTTGCAGAAAAAAAGAACATTAAAATATAATATCTATGTTGAGTATACCCACATGCCTGACCATATCACTGCTTTACTTAATACTCCAATGGCTCTGCATGACTTCTAAGAGTAAGTACAAACTCCTCTACTTGACATTTTAAGCCATATCTAGAATCATTGTATATTACTCCTATTAACAAACTATTTTGCAGTCAAACTGACCTTAGTGCCCCTCATACATGGCATTTCATTTCTCCTTTCATGCCTTTGCACTCGCTGTTGCCCATACCTGGAATGTACTCCCTCCTCACCTTTACCTCTTGGGAGCCCTAGTTTCCTTCAAGACTCAGCACAAAGGGCAGCATCCCATGTGAACTCTTTCCCAATCCATCCAGCTGCCAATGTACTCCTCCCTCCTGGTCATCTTGTATTTCTTTTGAATAACATATATATATGTATATATATATGTACATATATATATACATATATATACACACATATATATACATAGTTTCTCTCCCAGCAGACTATAAGCCCAGTGAAAGCAAGGTCTGTTTCACTTTTGTTTTTCTGTCTGTGACACATAGCACAATGTCTGCTTGCTGATTGATTACTTGGTGACAGAAGAGGACAAATACATGGAATTTAAAAGGAGGGAGACCTCAATAAGAGGGAAAATTTTCTATTAACTAGAGCTGTTCAAAATAGAATGAACTATTTCATGACTTAGCAAGTACCTCATCATAGAAAGCATCTGAGCAAAGTCTGGATGATCTGCTGTTGGGAATATGACAGAACAGATTCCTTCAGTGAATGGATATGTAGGACAAATGACCATCAAGGTCCATTCAAACTATAAAATGTTAAGATTCTATGATCCATATCTCTAAATACTACCAGGAGGTCATAGCCATTAAAATGAAAGAAATTATTTTCTTTTTATTTTTTTATGTATTTTCTCAGCCCGTATACTTGGGTAAAACTTGATGACCCCATGAAGAATAGAAAAATAGACAGTGTAAAACATCAGCACATCAGGTTAAAGAAAGAAAAGAGTCAGGATTGCTAGGACCCAGAAAGAGATGTAAAACATTTATTTGCAGAAAAAGGAACATTGAAGTACAATATCTGTATTGAATATAAAATATACTTATAAAATGCTATATAAAATAGACATTAATGATTTTGATATCAGAGATCAAGTGCTATAAATACTACTTCAGAACAAGAAGCAAGTGCTGTGCAAAGAGTATTGAATTGGGATCCAGAGGATCTGTATTCAAGTGAGGAAGTCAGGCTGTTCAGTGAATAGGGAATTGGGTATAGAATCAGGAAGACCTAAGTTCAAATCTGGCCTCAGACACTTAGTAACTGTGTCAGCTTGGGCAAGACACTAAATTTCTCTGTCCTCCAATTTCCTAACCTATAAAATAAGAAATTAAACCAGAGTCTCTTCCACCTCTTCCCTTACAGTTAGGGGACATATTGTATTTTCCCATGTATTAAGATGAACCTTAATTTGGGAGCCCGAAATTTGAAAAAAAAATGTATTACATAAAGTTATTGAACTCAAGTTTTATTCATGTGCTCATAGCTTTCAGGCATCTTTTGGTCAAGTCTGGTGCATGTACGCATGCTTAGTCTATTCCATTTCATGAACCTGAAGCACCAATTGTGTCCTCCTTTGAAATCAGTAACTTCTTTTTCATCAGCAGGTTTTTTTGCCTCATGCTGAACCATCTTTGTGGACACAGGAATTCCAATTGCCCTTTACTCTTCAACCCTTATCTTCAATTCCCTCACTAAATCAGGCCATTTTGCTGACTTGCCTCTCGTGGCCTTCTTCTGCCGTGGCATCTTCAATAGGGTTTCCTCCACCTGTAGCCAGTCTTGGATCGTTTTCTCACTTGGAGGAGGACCAAACTTAGGTTCAGCAGCATGATTTCCATTCACTTTTGCAAACTGGATCACTTTTAACTTGAGTTCAGCACTGTACAAAAATCTTTTCTGAGCCATTTCTGGGTAGAACATGGCAAAATGTAACCTAACATACCGGTAACAAATGCGAAACAATGAGCACAAAGACAACATGAGCAAAAAAGCGGGAAATGCAAGTAAAACAAATCTACAATCACTGTATATGACGCACCCAGTTTTTAGAACCCAAATTTTTCAAAAACAGGTGCATCTTATACATGGGGAAATACGGTAATGGTGCTTGGATCCCCATTCCTAGCACTTTTGTGAATCATCTAAATTCTTTGGATCTTTCTTCATCTGCAAACTGATAAGATTATCTGTGAAGTCTCTTCCAGCTCTACATTTATTATGATATCACAGACATATCTCAAGATATCACTTCATCAGGAATTATTGACTCAGAGGGTCATTTTTCTGGAAGAGTCCTTGAAAAGTTATGTAATTCATTCTCCTGCCTTCAGAAAGCCATGCACTGAAATATTAGAGGTAGAAGTCCAGCTGTTAAAACTTAAGTTTATATATTATATATAATATATAAGTTAAAATTTAAATTTATATATTATATAAGACATTGTATATCACTATATACTATACAATTATATGTAATATATAAATACATATAATATATAATGTTATATATTATATATAAATTTATATATTATATGTTATCTATGATAATAGTCCCAGAATTCATTCACTCATGCCTAGAGCCCTGGGCAACCTTTCTCTTGTCTAACACTGAGTCTGAAAGATTGTTGAATTCCTACTGAATTGTTTGCTATAGACAGAAAAGAGAGGGGGCCCTCCACTGCCCTACACAAACACACACACACAAACACACACCACTGACATCAATAGAAATCAACTATCAGATTTAGTGTCAGGCTCATTGTTTTCAATGAATGCAAGGCAGCTGCTCATGTCCACCCTTTGTTTAGAAGGAAGATTTACATCTGTGTAATACAAAGCTACTTGTATCCATCCTCACCTGTTAAGCATTTATGTTTGTTCCTCTTTATTACTATAATTTGGAGTTTCATGTGATAATCCCAGTAAACCCCGATACCAGATGACACATATTGCAGTTACCTTAAAAATGAAACTCTTAAGATGAAGGACCATGAAACCTTTAATCTGGATATTTCACTGGTCTCTAGACTGCTTCTCTTTTCTTCTTAATTTTGCAAATGGTTATTGATTTGGTTGAAAGTCTGAAAGACTCAGCACAGATGTGTGTGACCCAAGGTTCAAGCCTGGTAGATTCATGCAAGACTCTCTACAACAGTGCAGAGAATTATTATTCAGGGCTGTGAGTCCGAGCAAGTGGCAGAGGTGTCATGCAAACCTCAGAGTCCAGAGACCTGTTGATATGCCTGCTGCTTCCCAAAGTCTTTTCTTTTTTCTCCAAGTGTCCCTCTAAGGAGAGAACATGGAACTTCATGTGCTCTCTACCAGATCTGGAAGCAAGAAGCAGGTCTGTCCTCTCAGAAGTTCTCCAGCCAATTCTGCCCCTCACATAGGTGGGTTGAGTACTCATTCTCTCCACCAAGAAAAGAGTCTTATGCAAATGTACCAGGTTTGAACTCCCAGTTACACAGGCAAAGGGCCACCCATCGAACGCTCCCATCCAACCTCCTCACCAGACAATTTGTAGGAAAAGTTCTCTCAAACTAACCAGAATTTTCTCACTGGTATTCAAATGGTTTGCCAGGAAAATAGGTTTCTTCATGAATAAAGCAACAACATTAAAATGTACTATAATCAAGAGAGCAAAAGAATTCAATTGCAAGTAAAAGTTGAAGATCTCCTTTGGACTAGGTTTAAATTAGAAATTGGAGCACAGAACTGTCTGCTTCTAAGAACTACTTTGCACCACAAACCAATTAGCATGAGCCAGCCAGCTCAACAGAAAAGGCAGATCCTGATGGGGGTCTGTTCTTACCACTTGGAATCTCTCTGACTTGTCAAAATATTTGTTTCATTAGCTGAGTCCTGATATTCAGGGATCAGTAATCCAGAACAACAAATTAGAGTGGCTTTTTTGTGTTCAGACTATAGCTCTACTTGTGAAAGTTATAATTTCAGTAAAAAGAGAATTTCTAGGAAGGGATAATGAAAGGCTAAACAGGTTGAAAAACATGCCTGATTATCAAAGGATACATAATGACTGAAATACCATTGCCAACCATTTCCCATTATAAGCAGTTATGTAATTTTCTCATAGAATTTTATTGGAAGGAATCAGGTAGCATGACTTTTTGCTGGTGGAATTGAACAATAGACTATTTCATTGCCAGCTATTTGAGATGATCTGGGACAGTCAGCATGAGAATTAGGACTCATTTAATGCTATGGAGCCAAGGAGGTTTTTAGGTGGTTCAATTTACAATCCCCTTCCCCCACCCTCCCACCCCCATCTCAGCAATTTGTGGAAAATAGACTAGAAAGTGAAGTGAATTTGGAATAGGAAAACAAAAAGTCACACAATGCACTGGATGGTTGGGATTTCTATATTCAGAATTAATCAATATTCTCCAGGGTGGGAAATCATTATACCACCCCTGATTATAACCCATCTATGAGTAATAGTCTTGGAGCATATTCTGAGGCTTAGAGAGGCTAAGGAACTTACCCACAGTAACATGGCTAATAAAGAATAACTAAATGGATGGGTGAATGAATGAGAAGGCCTTCATTAGGCAGTGGTTATGTGCCAAGAATCATGCTAAGCATTAGGAATGCAAATATAAAAGAAAGATGTTTTTTGCCCTCAAAGTGTTTATATTCTAATTGGGGTATGGAAGATAGAGAGTGTCCAGGTGACAGATTGGAAGATGGACGGAAGTAGCTTGATGGCATGGCTCTAACCTAGATGAAAACTCCCCTATCTGAGCCTAGGTCTCAGGAGAGATAGTCAATAATAATAATGTGTCAGAGGGAGGTGTGAACTCAGGTATTCCTGAGTGAAGGTCCAGCACTGTATGCACTACCCTTCTCTCTGCGTATGAGCATAATAAAGTGGATATTGAACCATGAACTGGTACACAGAGAATTACTTATATACAAGATTCTATAGCAAAAAGTCAGTCGACTCAGAGTCAGAAAGTCCTGAGTTCAAATACTGCATGATATACTTTTTTATGTCCTAGGCTTCACTTCACCTCTCTCAGACTCAGTTTCTTCATTTGGAAAATAGGAACAATAATCTCACATACCTAACAAGATTGCTGTGAAGATAAAATGAGATGACATATGTACAGTACTTTGTAAACCTTAAAGTGCCATATAAATGCTGGCTATCATTATTTCAGATTAAGAAAATGGTCCCTTCATTAGTAAAGCAACAATTTGTTTCTGAGGTCATAGTAAGGAAAAAAAAATGGGAACTGTATGGCATTGCTAAAAGCAAAAAAAACACACAGCTGTCTGTCATATTAAGTGATGATTAGAGAGCTCTTGTGTTGGGATAGCTACATGGTACAGTGATTAGAGCACCAGGCCTTGAGTCAGGAAGACCTGAGTTCAAATCTGGCCTCAGTCACTTAGCAGCTGCATGACCCAGGGCAAGTCACTTAATCCTGTTGGCCTCTGTTCCTTCATCTGTAGAATGAATGGAGAAGGAAATGGCAAATCACTCCAGCATCTTTGCCAAGAAAATCCCAAATGAGGTCACAGAGAGTCAGATACAACTGAAATGACTGAATAGCAGTGTTGGAAGTGAATGTGTCATTAACAGATTAATTTCATCCTGTCTTCTTTCCTTCATCCCCACCTTCCATATCACATCATATGTCACATGGCATCCTCAAAGACTATTTAATTTTTTTAAATGGTACTTTAAATGGTACAGTGGGTAGAGCACCGGCCCTGGAGTCAAGAGGACCTAAGTTCAAAGCTGGCCTCATATACTTACTAGCTGTGTGACTCTGGGCAAATCACTTAATCCCGATTGCTTCAAAAAAAATAATAATGACATTTAACATTAGAATGAATGTAGTGACTTTAAGTAAGTCATTCACCTCTCAAGGTCTTGATTTCCCCTTCTGAAAAATGAGGGCCTCAGATAAGGTGACCTTCGAGCTTCCTCACAGCTCTGACATTTTGTGATTCTGTGATTTGATGAATAAATGATGCTGGGGGGTATTCTGGGTATCATTCAGGCTGCGCCCTCACTGCTGGTTACTATTACAACCACACTTTCTGAACATAGATAAAAAATTCATATGTCAAGGTAAAGTCAGGTCTTCTGATTAACGGTAGAATAACCATGGATTTGAATAGTAGAATGATAAGCTAAAACCATGTACATTCCCTCTTTTAAATGTAATGTCACCTAGTTTGATGAGACTGTACCTACACACATACATATATACATACATATATGTGTGTATATTATAAATGTATATATACACATGCATACACGTGTGTATTATATATGTGTATATATGTACATACATATATGTGTGTATTATATATGTGTGTATGTATATTTATATATGTATATATATTTACATATGTATGCATGTAGAATTTTCTCTGGTCCCCAATTCCTCTCCTGAAAAATAAGGGGTTGGGCTAGATTGCTTTTAAGGTCCCTTACAGACCACAAACTATGATTCTACGAACCGTTTTGTTGTTGTTCATTTGTTTCAATTGTGTCTGAACTTTTGTGACTCCATTTGGGGTTTTCCTACTAAAGACACTGGAGTGGTTTACCATTTCCTTTTCCAGCTCATTTTGCAGATGAAGAAACTGAGGTAAACAGGGTTAAGCAACAACTACAAGAACAACAAACCTCATACTCAATGATCATTTAATGAGTTGGGTTCCTTTTCAATCCACGTAAGCTCTGATAGCTTGGAATAGTAGGGGAAGCCGTGGACTGAAAGTTAGGAGACCTGACTGCTAAACTCAATCTTGTCATTAATTAGCTATGTGATCTTGGGCAACCTCCCTTGGTCTTAATTCCCTGACTGGTAAAAAGAGGCAGGGAGCAGCTAGGTGGGTAGTGTGCTGGGCTTGGATCCTCTTCATGAGTTCAAATCTGTCCTCAAGACACTTATTAGCTATACGACCCTGGGCAAGTCAACCCGTTTGCCTCAGTTTCTTCATCTATAAAATGATCTGGAGAAGGAAATTACAAACATTCTGGTATCTTTGCCAAGAAAACCCCAAATGGGGTCACAGAAGTTTGGACATGAATGAAAAACGACTTTACAACAACAGATAATGTTAGCATCATACTGATCCCTAACTTGAGACTTCCACCCAATTTTCCTGAATTCGTGTCACCCATTTTGTCACCTGATAGTATAAATAATTCCTAACAACAATTGACAGACCCGAAAATATTAGAGCTTGTAGCATTCAATTCTTATGGGGGGTGCAAGGTGGGCATCTAATGGAATTGCCAGTCTGTGTGGCCTTCTTTTCACTGATCCATTGTGTCTCAGATTAGTCAGAGCCGAAAATTTACTTTTCTGCTCCAGGCTCATCTCCTTTTGTGTACAAACAGAAAAAAAAACTGATTTTGGTTGTAGTTTTCCTTTCAGAGGAAAATTTTAAATGAATGCGGGATAGGGTCCTGGGGTGGAACATTCAAGGAAAGACAATTGATTGTTTCTCAGGTTGCATATCTAAAAATTGGGAATGTAAGTACTGCTTCCTGCATCTTGTTTGCAGAGGAAGAGTAAAGAAAGTGTTATATAAATGCCAGTTATTAGTATCATTATTATCAGCAGTAGCCTTGCTCTGTTTAACCCTTGTTGGCAGAACTAGGAACATAGGGTGGAAATTGGAGAAAGGCAGATTTAAAGGGGATATAAGAAACATTTGTTTCCCCAGTGAAAGTGAAAGGGACTGCCTCAAGGCATACTGGGTTTCTTCTCACTAGAGGTCTTTAGGCAAAATCTGGATGACTATTGAGGAGGTCTCATCCAACTTGGAGAGTCATTGATTCCGTGGAAAAAATGAATTTGATCTTTAACAAGGACATAACCAGAGAATAGACTTTGGGGCTCAAAATTGCATGCTATAATCAATTCTTTTCCTTTAAGAGATAAGTAGAATCTGTGGCATGGACTTCTTGGAGTAGGCAATCACCTGTCTTAAGGGATCAATTAAAAGTACCATGATTTGGTTTCCAATACTGG
Organism: Phalanger gymnotis; assembly: GCA_028646595.1. NCBI lineage: Eukaryota > Metazoa > Chordata > Mammalia > Diprotodontia > Phalangeridae > Phalanger > Phalanger gymnotis. The sequence goes on from CM053624.1 coordinate 304,213,483, forward strand.
TTTGGTTCCATCTTTCATTAAATATCCATCTTGACTAGGCAATTGATTTTTGTCTGCCCCTAGAGCATATGCTTAAAGCGGGTTTTGATGCATTTATCTACAAGGATTCTGATGCTTGATGAAATGCATTTTAGTTTGGTATGCAGAAAAGGGATTTCATTTAACAGCTTTATTTTTTCACAATTCAATTTTGGATCACATTTTTCTTTTGAATATCCTGGAAATTCAGTCCTGCATCAGAGATCCATTTAATCTTCAGTTCTCTTCCCAGAAGCCTTCCTTCATAGCTTCAAAATTTTATCTCAGAGATCTGAATATTTTGCTAATTTGCTTCATGCTTCCTGCCTGCATTCAACTAATGTTCCATTGAGTGGTTCTTTGACCCTTACAATGAAATAAAATGATACTGGGAATCTGAGTGATTCTACTCACAGGCTCCCAGTGGATTCCACTGCTCTATATTTGTCTAGGATGCAAAATATCAGGAAAACCAGGTAGAAAGAAGCAGCATTATTTCTAGCCAGCTGTGTTAAGGGATGCCAAAGCTGGCATAAGATAGAATGGAGAGACTGGAAAACATTCCACGGGATATAATCGCAAAGCTTAAGGAGAACTTTCAGTCTTTCCAGCAGGGCCAACATGAATACCTGAGACCCCAAAGCTCCCTTTGTAGCATCTCCACACACACCCCTTCCAGAGGGCCCCATTCTGCTAGTTTGGACGTTATTGTCTGGGGGAGGGTGGTCAAGTTACCAGAGTTAAGGGCCATTCTGTGACCTGGAAACCATATGTTTGGAGTCTTTATTAGCATCAAAATTCCCATGTATTTGTGTGTCAAGCTATGGATTAGGGAGCACTGCCTTAGTAGGGTATTCTTTGGATGCTGGAACCCAGGTTTGTATTTAATATGCTATGATGGGTCATGTAGTGTGCCCAACATAGATATTTGCCAAGATAAGTTTTTGTAGGGTTTAAACTACATTCTGGGAAGGAAAGAACCCATGATCTCAGATCATTGCTCAGCTCTGGAATACATCCTCTCTCCTTCCTACCAATTCTGTTCTTTCTTTGAATATGAATTCCAGAAGACAGAAAAATATAAACAAACCCTCGACAAACAAATAAACATTATGCTAGCGTAGTACTACCAAGCTCAAAGCAAAGCAAATATAGAAAATACCCTACCCCTTCCCAAAATGTATTGAAGAAGATTTTGAGTATCTTTATTGTGTGAAGCTCTGAATTTATACAGTATTCATTTGTGATAGTATTAAGTTCTTTCTCAATGGAATAGTAGCTTTACCAAGTAGAATAACAGTTCCTAATCTGAGGATGCCTATAAGAAACTCAGAGCCTATGTAGTCTCCTCTTTACCCTGTTCACCCATTTTCTTATCCAAGTGAAATCATCTTAAAAGAAACAATAGGATCTGTTTCAAAAGGTGAAGGAAGACACAAAATGGTAGCCTGGGGAGAGGTGGAAGGAAAAAAGGATTGTTTCATCTACTTTGTCTTAACAACATGTTACCTCTCTTATTTAAACTTGGTATGTTGGAGAAGAAAATGGCAAAACGCTCCAGTATTTTTTCCAAGAAAACCCCATGGACAGTATTGGTGTCATAACAAATCCAACACGACTGAACCACTAAACAACAAGGTCCTATAGTGCATAGCAAAAGTCCTCTGCCTAAATAGGTGCTTAATAGATAGGTATTTATTGAATTTAATTATATTGTTATTTAATTCTTCTAGTGTTAAAATATTTAAGCATGTTTTCTTTTAAAATTAGACTATCGTGTAGCTAACTTTTATCTATCTATCTATCTATCTATCTATCTATCTATCTATCTATCTGTCCGTCTATTTATCTATCTATATTTATTTCTCTATTTATACCTTGAGGGTAGGGGCCCTATGTTTTTCTCCTTTTGATCTTCCACAGGATGTGTAGTACAATGCTATACATGTAGTAGATATGTATATACATGCATGCATACATATATGCATACACATACACACAGTATATCATGGTGCTTATTTCTTCATTAGATCTGACCCATGACTTCTTCATCATTGGGAGTTCTCACTGAATACCTTTCTTTACCAAAGAAGGCAACCTTTTACCTTCTCAGCAACTTATAGTCTTAAAGAATTCCCAAGCATGAAGAACTTACTTACATGCAATTTCTCAGAATGACAGGGACCAGTATACGTCAGAGGAAGGACTTGAACCAATGTCTTTATAATCAAGGTCAGTTCTCTACTTACTAAGCCATACTGCCTTTCACATGTGCATGTATGTGTATGTGTGTATGTATATGTATAAATGAATTAATGAATGTTTACTGTATATCTACGGCAGTGTGGTATGGTCGTCTATAGTGACTCTGCATAATTGGTCAGCATAAGTTGGTCAAGGAGCACTATATTCCAATTTCCTAAATATCTCAAAACTAGTCTACTCAGAGAAAAACCCGAGCAATGAACCACAGGGCCAATTCAACAGTTTTGCAAATAAAACTAGAGTCATCTGAATGATTTCAGAACCAAATGAAAACAAACACAGGGGATAACTTCTCCCATACCCTGACTGGGTCATTTACCAACTGCCTGTTTCTGCAACAATTAAGAAACTAATTGTCACAGTGCTTGTTCATGTATTGTCTCACTATTACCGCAATGGAAACTCCTTTTCTGGAAAAGGCATTTGCTTAATGTTTGTTTTCAAACCCTATTGCTCACAGTAAGCAAGTGAGATCTTCATTTCCAGCGAACAGACCTTTGGTTTGTACAGCAGACAAAATGATACAATTTTAGATCAGATCACAGCTGGGGATTTTAATTGCTTTTCACAAACTTGTAAAAGACCGCACAACATACTTAATAGAGTTGGCCTTGGAGCCAGAAATACCTAGCTAGATTCAAGCCTTGCCTCCAGCACCTACAGGCTGTGTGACTATGGCCCACAGGCCTGCCACATTGCCAAATGCAGCAGGAACTAGATTAAAATGTACCTGGGAAATATTTAGCAAAATAAATAAAAAATACAATAGGACACGGATAATGTCGACATGTGGTTTTCTAAGTCAATATGCAGCCTATAGGGATACTTATGTATGGTTTAGTGGTCCATTTCTATTTGAGTTTGACCCCATTGCTTTAAGCAACTCTCTAAGATGATAAGAGAGAAGATATCAACCTGCATTGATAGAGGAAATTGCCTTATCAATTGAGTTATCACTCTGAATATTTCTTTTTTTGCAATGAATATTCTTATAAATAGAATGATTCTTTTTAGTAGATTGCTACTGGCCTTTTCCCAAGGGGTCAGGTTTTTTTTTTTGACTATGAAGCTTTTCATTATAATAAATTTTTCTAAAAATTTTGTTACAACTTTACAAACATACACACTCCAGCAAAACAAAACAATTTCTCATATGTGCCATGCCTTAAAGTATATATCTCTTTCTAGATCATAAGTTCATTATCTCTTCCCAGGAGGTAAGTGCCATATATCATCTTTGGTCTCCTGGACCCAAGGTTTATCATTGTAATGATCAGAATTCCAAAGTCTTTCAAAGATGTTTTTCTCTGCAATGTTGTTCTCACTGTATAAATGGTTCTCATAGTTCTGCCAACTTCACTCTGCATCAGTTCACAGAGGTCTTCCATAGCTTATTTAGCTGTTTTTCAATCAAAGAACACCCCTTCAGTTCCTATTTTGGGCTACTATGAGAAGAGCTACTGTAAATATTTTTGTACCTACAGGTCCTTTCTCTCTTTCTTTGATCTCTTTGGAGGATATGCCTCTTATCGATGAGCCAAAGGACATGCACAGTTTTTTAGGCATAATTCCAAACTGCTTTTCAGAATGGCTAGACCAATTCATGGCTCCAACCACAGTGCATTAGTTTGCCTACTCCTTAAAAGCCCCTACAACATTCATCATTTACCTCCTCTGTCATCTTTGCCATTCTGTTGGGTGTGAGGTGGAACTTCAATGTTGCTTTAGTTTTAATTTCTCTAATTTAATGATTTAGAGCATTTTCTTCCAAGCACCTATGTAGCACAATGGATAGACTGTTGGGCATGGAGTCAGGAAGACCTGAGTTCAAACGTGACCTCAGATACTCTTTAGCTGTGTGACATTGGCTAAATTATTTAATGTCTGTCTGCCTCAGTTTCTCAACTATAAAATGAGAATAATAATAGTCATTAGAAACTAGCATTTATATAGCAACTGCTAGGTGCAAGGCAAATGTGCTAAATGCTTTACAAGTGTTATCTCATTTGGATCTCACAGTCATCCTGGAACATAGGTACTATTATAATACTATGGTGCCTGAAACATTGTAGGTATTTAATAAATGCTTCCTTCCTTCCTTTCTTTGCTCCTTCCTTCTTTCCTTCATTTAAAAACTACCTCTCCATATCCTTTAACTATTTGCTGAAGAATGGCTCTGTCTTATAAACTTGAATTAGTTCTCCATATGTCTTAGACTTGAGACTTTGCTTCAAAGATTTTTCCCAGTTGTGTTTCCCTTCTAACTATATTTGATTTGTTTGTGCAGAAACTTTCAAATTTTATGTAATAATTATTTGTCTGTTTTATCTTATGTGGTTTTCTCTATCACCTGTTTAGTCATGAACTCTCCCTTTATCCATGGATGCGAAAGGTGATTTCTTCCTCGTCCTTCTAATTTGTTTAGGACATGACTTCATATCCGTTGAGAATTATGTTGGTATGTGGTGTGAGGTATTCAACTAAAACTAATTCCTGTCACACTATTGTTCTATTTTCTAAAGAGTTTTTGCTAAATAGTGAGTCCTTCCCCCAGTAACTGGGGCCTTTGAGTTTGTTGAACATTATGTAATTGTGTTTTCACTGTTGTTTTCACTATTACCCTTGAGATATTTGCCCTGCGATCTCATTGATTTCTTACGGCCAACTCATATCATATCCATTTCTAATAACCCATTCTAGTATGTCACGCTTGGCCTTAAACATCCCTAATCAGTAGAGTGAAACAGAAGTGGTCATTCTTAAACAATTACATTATACATTACTGTATATTGATCTAGTAAAAAAAATAAAAGACTAATTAGCTTTGACCCCAAGTTAACCATTTCAGTTGGTGGTTAGCATAGCAAACCTCATTTGGGGGCTTTATAATTTGAGTCTCAGAACAGAACACTCAAACTCTGAAAAAAGTTATCTATATAGTAACTGTTTTCTACCCTACAGCAAAGCTGGGATTTTCCTCTGTATTTCTGTTCCTTTTTAGGATTTGTTGGATTGTTATATTTCAGAGAGGCAGCATGAGGTCACATGCGACCCTCTAGGTCCTCAAGTGCAAACCTTTGACTGAATCCAAACTTCATAGAACAAATCCCCTTAATAAAAAGATTTGTTCTGTAAAACTTAGACTCAGTCAAAAAGCCACACCCAAGGACCTAGAAGGCCACATGTGGTCTCCAAGCTGCAGGCTCCCCACCCCTGGTATAGGAGGTTGCATAGGGAGTCAGAAAGACCTGAGCTCAAGTTCTACTCCAACACATATTAGTTGTGAGACCATGGGCAAGTCACTTAAGCTTTGAGATCCTCAGGGAACTCCCTTAGACTATGTGTTACAGACTAGTTGGCAATCTTTGTAGGATAGAGGCTTCCCCATCAGAAATTCCTCATATCAGTGAAATCACAGGTCTTAACCTCTTTCCCCCACCTGTCTCTCCTGTCTCTTTCATCTGTCTCTTTTACCTCTCTCTCTCTCTTTCTCTCTCTCTCTCTCTCTCTCTCTCTCTCTCTCTCTCTCTCTCAATCTCATCATCAATCTAACAATCTATTTTACTTCTATTACAATGCAACATTTCAAAAATAAGGAAAGGTTTAGATGACCCACAAGTTCCTTTCCTTTTTTTTCCTTTTGTGATTTTATGATATATCTGCTTGGAATATCATCACATTTTAACAGGCTATTAATGTTTCATGGTTTCATTATCATTTTTCTCCCTGATAAAACAAGTTTCTGTAGATTAACACAGTTCTCTTGAAGAGCTGAAACATTTTGGCATCAGGGAATAAAAAACAGGTAAGGGATTTTATTTGAAAAAGAAAGGAAACATCCAAACAGATCAATCTACTTTCATTTTTCATGCTGAGAACATTGCAAAAATTAAACATATGCAAGTTGTGCAAAGTCAAGTGTGACAAGTCTGTTAATTGAAGCATTTGGTGTATTGTCATCATTAAAGGCCATGGGAGAATGACTAAGCTAATCGTATTAAAGTTATCTCTGTATACAGAGAATGCTAACTCCAAGGAGTCCGTGGATCTCTAGTCAATTACACTGCAGAGAGAACTTGGTTTGTTCAAGCTAATGAACTGAGGGAAGGTGGGGGACTGGGAGATGACTTTTGCATATTTCCTTTATGGGAAAATAAAAATGGCTCAGGTTTCAAGTGAACAAATAGCACAGTTCATTGTCGCTGAAACGTGCAAATTTTCCCCTGCCTGTGTCCCTGGGAGGTTCACAGTTGGAAAAAAGCTTCTTGACTTGATTATCAGCTATGTGTATAACTGCCCTAGTTTAAAGTCATTGAGCTACCACACATGCTGGGCACAGATGACTCAATTCATGCAAGAGGCTGTGGCAGAACCATTTTCAATAGATAATTCTATACTGGTGTAATGGTATTGAACTGTAGTTAATAATCTTTCCTTTGAGACATAGCTCAGCTAGAGAATATACTTTTTAAAATTGCCATTCATTTCTTGCTGCTTGCACTTATATGCCATGATTTATTGCCTTGTACTCTAATCATCTGGCCATTGTACATCCTTCTTAATTATCCTTGTCATATCTACATATAAGTGAAAGCTAGATAGCTCTTTCTGTGACTGTTTGGTCAGCTGATTGGTCATCATCCCTTCCTCAAACTTTATGGAGCTGGACAGATGGATTTTGAAACACAAAATTGATGGTACACAGATATTGGTGAAAACGTGGTTAGGTATAGAACCTTTACTAGAGAATTCCCAATGAAATAAAAAATAAACCTCTTAATCTAAATCCGGTCTAATAATAAAGATTGCATGACTTAAATCCAGTTCCTGCTACTTACTCTGTAACCTTAATCAAGTCATTAAACCTCCATGGAGGACCTCAGTTTCCTTGTTTGTGAACTAAGGGAATTGAACTTCAAGATTTATATGGTTCCTTCCAGCTCTTAATCCAAAGATTCTAAACAATCTTTTAAGAAGAAACTTACTTATTCTTTTTCTTCCTCTGTTACCACACCCACTACTCTTTAGCACATAAATGTGGTTGGTAAGCTTCCTGAGAGGTGCACTCTGAGTTATTTCATAGTAATTCATTGCATTTTTAATCATCATGTATGAATTTAGAAGCTCTTAATAAAAGTAGCAACAGTGAAAATAAATCATCTGCTCAACTTAATAAATTACTAAGTATACCTTCTCTTTGGCGTTTGTAATACGTTCATCTAGCCTTCAAGGGTGAAATTTCATCCTCTTTAACACTTGGCACACAGATAATGGCAGAAAATATTTCCCTACTTACTTTGGGACTCTATTTGACCATTTGCTTGACATTCTTGTGGAAAATCCAAGACCCAATTCAGACTCCATGCCATGTATCTTTCTTAAGCCTGACCAGGTAAATAATAAAGGTGAGATAATTGTGCTATGGATATAGCTTAGTCAAAGCCCTATTCCAATAGCTCTCCTTTCCGCTCATTGCCTTTAAAAGACTCCAGCCAGACTGGTTTATTCACTAAATCTTTCACCCTAAGATATGCCCATTAAATAGTACTAGTTAATGTTTACCCAAATGGGATGGATAATGCAATACAGGAAATGTTCTTGCCTCAGGATATGCCCAACTTCATTCTATACTATTACATTATTTTTTAAAAATCAATTTAAGGTAAGTTGATGGAGATCTCATGACCTTGACATCACATCATTAAAAAGTCAACATATCTCCCTTCTTCATTAGACTTCATTAGACTATAGTGCCTTTGAGGCCATTGATTATGTCTTCTTTAACTGTGTATACCCTGCTTCGCCAAGCACAGTGCCTTGTCCAAAGTAGGTATTTCAAAAGTATATATTAAATTTAATTGAAAAAAGCTCATATCTTCTCTGTGACTCATACATTATACAAAAGCCTTGAGCTTTTTGAAATTTTTAATAAAAATCCCAAATCTCTTAGTAATAACTTTCAAAAGCCACAGTTCTCTCTAATAAGATCTCATCTTAAGTCCAGCCAAAAAAAAATCCATCATGGTAAGGCACAGTAGGCAACAATTATGCTAAGGAGTAAGACTAAGGCAAGATTGAGATACAACCATGCTCTCTACTGGTTCATTCTTATCTCGTAGCTTCACAAAGATCCTTCTGAACACAAAAGAAGAGTTTGTAACAAGAGATGATCTCCTCACTGAAAGACCTGAGAAATATTCCAATATATACAAGCACAAATGGTTCAAAATGAATTAGAACTAAAAATTGAAACCATTACCCCCACCACCACCACTATTATTCAGAATCACTCAGGATTATGCCATCCCTGACGGATTTCCATCTTTCTAACTGGAAATATTCCTAAAATCCCAACTAACAAAATAAATAGCACAGTCCAAAAATGCTCACAATATCTCAATTTACTACTATGAAAGGGTCTAAAACAATTTAATAACAAGAGCACAGAACTACTGTTTGCCCAAGAGATGCAACTAATACTGAGAGCAGGAACCAATGCTACCAAAATGATCAAAAGCAAAACAATTACTACCTTGCCACCAGTGCTGTAGGGACCTGAATTTTTAATTACTATACTTCATCTACAGATGTGAAAACTAATGTAATATGAGGGAGCCAAACTACATGTTCTCTGAGAAGAGAACCCAGATAGCAGTGTTAATTTCTTCAATGAATGATAGTCAAACTAACCCTGTCTCCAAAGGATCGATGATGAAACGTGACTGTTATCTCTTGATATAAACTAGAGAAGCAGATTTAGACATTTGTTTTCAGATAAGGCCCAGTGAAAGGTTCCCTTTGCTTGACAATGCTTATTATATGAAGCAGTTTTGTTTTGTTTTGTTTTTTTTCTGTGCATGGGTTGGGGGAAGAATTGGAGAGAGGAAAGAGGGACTAGTGATAGTCATGCCTCAAAAGAGAAGCAAAGAAAGAATGTAAATGAAGCACTTAAAAATGCACAGAAGAAAACAGAATGAAGTTCAGTGGGAGACGCAGACAAGCAGGACAGTTTTAAAACTAATATGTTGAATTTATTCTATTCTTTGAAAAAGCAAGCCGTACATAACACAGATTCAGTTTCATATTAATAAATAAAAAGCAGCCAGTGCTGTAGTATCTTGAATTTTAAATGCAAACTAACTTTGAACCATTTATCGTTATGCCTATAAGCAGACTTTACATGCCCTAAAGAGGTGCCCATATAGTTTGGCACAAGTAAGAATACTAGGAATCTAGAAGTTTCCATTCTTGAAACCAGCTCCATCATTAATTTGCTTTTTTTACTTTGTTTTTGTTTTTTTGGTTTTGTTTTTGCAGGGTGGGGGGGAGGCAGGATAATTGGGGTTAAGTAACTTGCCCAAGGTCACACAGCTAGTAAGTGTGTCAAGTGTCTGAGGTCAAATTTGAACTCAGGTCCTCCTGACTCCAGGGCTAGTGCTCTACTCACTGAGCCACCTAGCTGCCCCCCCCCTTTTTTTACTTTGAGCAAGTCATTTTTTTTGTTTCCTAGTTTTTCATCTGTAGAATGGACATGATCATATCTGTCTTTCTTACCTCAAGAAGATAAAATTAATCTTTGTGAAAACACTATCCAAATGTGGTATTTCATTGCTGTTATTATTTTTATATGTGGTTTCACATTACATAAAATCTTGATTCATGGAATACCAAATCTCTAAAGAATCCCAATGTCAGATAACTCCAACTTAGAATGGCTAGGAAGCATGATAGGTATTAGAGCCTGCAACATATTGCTGATGCCATATGCACAAGAAATGGCCCAAAATTTATTATCCAAAAATTTTATGTTAAGAAAAGGTGGGCCAGTCACATAATGAAAGATGTCTACTGCACAGCCTGATTGTTGCATTTATGTCTATACAATGTAAAAACAAAAGCCCTTTTACAGTAAAACCTACAGTGCATTAGGTAAATCCTCAGTGGAGGATTATGGGGAAAAGTGGACAACAGTCACATAGGATGAAAAGTCATGGGCAGGCTGTAATCTGCACAACTCAAGGGAATATTTCCATAGTTGAGTTGGTAGATCCATTGAAGTATTAAGGTATTGCCAACATTGGTCCTTGGAGCCTACTTTCATTCGTGATTCAATGCTATTCAATTTAACAAGTGTTGTTCAAATACCTACTACGTGCAAAGTGCTGTAAATCAAAAGGAAACTAAACAGATCTACATATTCTTTATACTTCCCATAAAATACCATGATAAACCATCATTTTCACTACATTATCCACTAAGTCCTATTATAACTTAGCTTGTCATGGACAAGCCATACTCAAGACAATAGGATTTAGAGCCAAGGAGATTTTAGTCACTACCCAGTCCAATCTCCTCATCTTACATTAAGTTCTGTAACCTGGAACATAATTCAATTCAATAAACAGTTCATATAATACAATAAATATGTCATTATAATAAATGTTGAATTGAACTGAAATATAGCCACATGAAATCAAGACAGGATAAAAAAAATATGGTTAACCCATGCTGCGGGCATGGCTTTTATCATACTTTCAGTGGGTATGTTTTTAATTTTTGAGGTCAAAAATCTTCCTAAATATTTTGCTAGTCTGCAGACACTCATTCTACTTGGCCCAGCTTTCTAGTATAACCAGAAAATGAATATGTTTATCTTCTTTTAAACAGTTGCAGTGAAACGAGTCTAAAAATTCAGTGAGATCATTTCACCTTATTTGCACATTCATTTAATTTCATTTAAAATAAAATAAACAGAAAATGGGAAAAGAATTACTGAGGCAGAGAAAATATCTGTCATTTTCTAGGGTTGGGACTGTTGTAATTGTTGCTGTACACATGGAAATCTCCAATGAAGGTTTAAGATTCTATGGAAGCTAGAGAGAAAGCCATAGTCTGATGAATAAAATCATGTGTCAGCTGGCAAAGACTACAGAGGACATGACTTGATTGACAGCTAAAAACAACATTCATTAAGCATTATTAAGGGCCATTAGCACAGCTCTGCACAAAACCCAAGGTCAAAGGGTGCCACTCCACAAACAACTGAATAGGACCCTCAAAGTCCAAGTTCGGTTCTTGTTGTTAGCTGAGGACCACAGATCATGGGAGCATTTGGCCTTTGGAAATATGTAAACATTATTTGCATCCCAATCTAGTAAAGAAGATGGATGAGCATGTCGAGTGGTTTTTCATTAAAAATAAAATGTAATTCAATAATCAGACTTTTCTTAAGTAGCTTATGAGCTGGCTCCAAAATCAATCTGAAAAGAGAAGTTTCATAAATATTTTCAGCAAGGGCAGAATTGTTACAATAAGTACTTAACCTGGTAAAGCAATTATTTGGCAGGCAGGTTAGCATATAGTAGAGAGAGAAATTTTCATGAAGTCATGGAGATTTGGGTTCAAATCTCCACCTGTTACACTTGCTGTGTGGTTATAGGCAAGTCATTCAACTTGTTTGAACCTCAGTTTTTTTATCTACAAAATGGAAAAAAATGATACTTGTGCCTAACTTGGATTGTCATAAAAGTGTCATTCATTGCTGTGAAAGTGTCAATTATTATTATTTTAACAAGGAAAACTTTCATGAGTGGTTACAAGTGGTAATGAAAAGAGCATTGTACTTGGGGTCATGAGATCTGGGTTTGACGCTTAAACCTTGTGTTACCCTGGGCTAGTCCTTTAATCCCTCTCAGCTTCAGTTCCATTATCTCTAAAGTGGGATTACTAACACCTGCAAAACCTACTGCATAGAGTCGTGGTGAGGAAAGCGCTTTGTAAACCTGAAAGTGATGTAGAAATATGAATTCTTATTATTTGGATATACAAGCTCTGGTATGTTGGCTTTTAAATGTCTCCCGAGTTCCTAGTCACTTCTTAAGTTTTTTTTTTTCTTTTCCATCATGAGACAACTTAAACAGATTGAATGGGAGGAAAAATCTCTTTGGCAATGCAGGTGGCTGATAGAGCACCAAATATTTAGTTCATAATTTTTAACTTCTTAAGCTCATTTATGTCATTATTTACTCTATACACAAACACTGAAAGCTCCATAAAATCATTTTATCCATAAAACATGCCAAAACCTTTTCAGAAGGTTTCTTTTGTCTCTTTTTTTTTTTTTGCAGCTTTCACTCTTCAGTGTATATAAACAAACAAATGCTTTGATATTCAAACTCTTGAAAGCTCTGGAAATCAGGTGATGAATCTATCCTAAAATCATATCCTTTCATTCTTGGCACATTAAAGAAAAGCACATAAAAATGATTTAGACTTGCATAGACATTATGTGTAATCAAGTAATTTATTTGCAAATAAAGTATGGAAGCAAAATTGTCTAGCAGAGATTACAGAATGTTGGAATCATACTCGTAGAGTTGTAAGAGCCAGCAGAGGTCATCCAGTATATGCCCTGCCCAAAGTGTTAAGACCATTTATAAAATCTTAAACATATGTTCTGAAAACCCAGCGACAAACAACTCTGCCGCATTTCTTAGGGAAAGCTTTACATGTCCCAAAAGTCTTTATGCAATTTAAAGCTTCCATAACTTCAGAAATATAAGTGCTTCCATCATAGAAAAAAATCATTTGAAAGTTTATTTCAATTTCTTTTGCACTTATTTAGTTTTATGAATTTGAATTTTAACAAGACAAGCACCCTGTCATTATTCACTGAGTGCATAACAGTTTTCTGGATGACAACAATGGATCAGTAGAGGGTGTCCTTATGCCTGGCCACTTTGGTCACCTGATCTATGTCTATTAGACTTTTTTTATGGGATTGCATCTAAATTGTCATGAATGCATCAAAATCTCATTCATTGGATGATTTTAATGCTATGATTACAAATGCATTCCTTTCAAGTCACTGAGCAGGGGCTGGTAAAAGTTTTACAAAGTTTGAAAATTGCCTAGAGGGGGCGTGGAGCCAAGATTGTGGCTGGGAAGCTGGGACTTGAATGACCCCCCCACCCCAGGTCCCTCCAAACACCTATAAACAATGACTCTAAACAAATTCTAGAACTGCAGAACCTACAAAATAGCAGAAGAAAGCAAGGCTCCAGCCCAGAACAGCCTGGATGGTCACAGGGTAAGGTCTATCGCACAGAGCTGGGAGTGGAGCTGCGCCTGGACCACCCAGACCAGGAGCCAGGTGGAACAGGCCCTAGCACCCTGAATCAGTGAGCTGTGGAAGTTATCAGACTTCTCAACCCACAAACACCAAAGACAACAGAGAAGGTTAGTGGGAAAAACTGCAGGGGATAGAGTGAAAGGAGTTTGCAGATCAGCCACCACACCAGGGGCAATGGAGGACGTGCAGCTACAGAACTACAGCTGCATTTGCTTTCAGCCCCAGGCCCACCTGGTGGGAGGAATTAAGTGGCAGATCTGAGTGGAAGTGCAGAACCAGCTTAGATCTGAGTCCTATCCGGGTTGGCAGTTCTTGGGGGAGGAGAAGCACTGCTGTGACAGAGCTTGCTGTGTAGAAAAAGCTCTGAAAATAACAGCACAGCCCTTCGAGCTTGGGACAAAGTACTCTATATTCTACAAGCAGTCATACCCCAACGAAAAACTCAAGGGTCAAGTAAGTTGTCTGGGAACATGGCCAGGCAGCAAAAACAGACTCAGATTCAGACTCAGACTTTGGAATCTTTCTTTGGTGACAAAGAAGACCAAAACATACAGCCAGAAGAAGTCAACAAAGTCAAAGAGCCTACAGCAAAAGCCTCTAAGAAAAACATGAACTGGTCTCAGGCCATGGAAGAGCTCAACAAGGATTTGGAAAAGCAAATTAGAGAAGCAGAGGAAAAATTGGGAAAAGAAATGAAAGTGATGCAAGAAAACTATGAAAAACAAGTCAATAACTAGCTAAAGGAAATCCTAAAATACTGAAGAAAATAACACCTTAAAAAATGCACTAACTCAAATGGCAAAAGAGCTGCAAAAAGCCAATGAGGAGAAGAATGCCTTGAAAGGCAGAATTAGCCAAATGGAAAAGGAGGTCCAAAAGACCACTGAAGAAAATACTACCTTCAAAATTAGATTGGAGGAAGTGGAAGCTAGTGACCTGATGAGAAATCAAGATATTATCAAACAGAGCCAAAGGAATGAAAAAATGGAGGACAATGTGAAATATCTCATTGGAAAAACCACTGACCTGGAAAATAGATCCAGGAGAGAGAATTTAAAAATTATTGGACTACCTGAAAGCCATGATCAAAAAAAGAGCCTAGATATCATCTTTCAAGA
>CM053624.1:304228514-304245660 GCA_028646595.1 Phalanger gymnotis
TCAGTGGGGCAGGAGCAGGGGTGGGAGAGCGAGAAGGTGCAGCGAGCTCCGTGGGAGGGAGGACACCTCAGAACTCCTCATGGACATTGCGGGCATAGTCCATTAACTTGCTCCCTGTGAAGTACTCCCCGTATTTGAGGATCTCCTCCATCTCGAGGTGATGGTTTTGTTTCTCGTCGGCCACCGCTATCATCTGCTTGGCTTCGTTGAGAGCGTTGTATTCATTCATGGGGTCCATGTACTCCTCTAGCTCTTCCATGGTGACAATCCCATCGTGGTTAGCATCGATTACTTCCTCAAATTCCTTCTTTCTGTCTTTCACCCAGTCATCATCAATGTCCTGGGCCTGCTGGTTTTCAACTGTCCCCACAGGCAAGGAAATGAATTCAGACAAAACCAGCTTCTTATCACCATCCTGGTCCAAATCCCGGACAATTTCCTTGACCATGAACTTGAGCATTCCCCTGCTATGTTCTGGATGGAGAAAGGACAGGAACTCTTCCTCGTTCAGCAGCAGGTCAGCTGGAGGGTTGTCAGCCTGATACCAGCGATCCTTAAGGTTATCGAGAACTTCTAGGGTTTCTTCATCAATCTTCAGCTCCTCATTGTTTTTTATCTTTTCCGCAACCTCTTTTTCATTGTGGCCTTTGCTTGCCAAAAACTTCACTTTATATTCGTCCCAAGACACACGGCCGTCGCCGTCAGGATCGACTGCCCTGAAGTGCATCTTGTTCTCTTTGATGGCTTCCTGGAAGTGCTCCTCAGTCCTCTCCATGATCCAGCGCTGCATTTCTTTGGCACTAATCCTTTTGTCATTATTCACGTCCACATTTGCAAAGATTGCCATAAGTTTTTTTTCTGTTTCTTTGTGGTTCTGAATCTTCATCAAATTCCTCCATCTCCTTCCCCAAAAAGACCTCCTGGTGAAAGTCTTTGTTCAGGTGCCCGTCCATCTCCATCTTGACACCGTTCAGGTGGTCTCGGGGTAGGATCTCATTCTCATCCTTGTCTACCCCCTTCTCCTTTAATGCCGAGTTGTTGGCAGGCCTGGCATAAACATCCATGAGGAGGAAAACAAAGAGCAGAGACAAATAGATGGAGCCCAGGCTGCAGAAGAAGGCCTGCTTGGACACCATTTTTTTCTAGCTCTTTAATAGGAACTCAGATATCTTCAAGGAAGGATTCAACGAGCGCCCGCAGCACCGAGATGGCCAGAAGCAAAGTCCGCTACACCGTCAACGGAAGCCCGCACAGGCGGCCGCCATCTTTCTTGAGGGAAGGGGCGGCGCAGTTGGTTGTTTTAATCTGAGTGCTGAGATTCGACCCATTATTCTAGCAAAATCCTTTTGGATACCGACTTTATCCAATATATTAGCTATTCCTTCCAACTTTCTATCCCACGCAAATGTGATAAGCATGTCATCTATGTCTTATCCAAGTAATTCAATATTGAACAAAATAGTGTCAGGGAGACAGTCTTGGACCACTACATTAGAAACCCTGCTACAGGTTAGTATCTTTTCATCAATGCTCTTGAAGTCCAGCCAGTCAACCCATTCCCAATTTATCTAGTATATTATTGTCTATTCTACATTTTGTATCTTGTTCAAAAGGATATAACATCAGATTTTGTTAAATGTTTTGCTGAACATCCAGAGGTACCATTTGTCTGATATTCTTCTGACCTACTAGTCTAGTAATACTGTCAAAAATTGGAAATGAGTTAGTCTGGAAAGACCCATTTGTAATAAGCTCATGCTCTTTCACAATGCACATGACTTTCTTTTCTAAAATCTCATAAACATTCCTTAATTGTAAATTGTTTTATAAGGAATCTATTTAAGAGGCCAAATTGGTGCCTACTCTTATCCATGCCAATTCTTAATTTGTCTTGGCCCTAGTTGAACAACACCCTTTTCACTGTGCCATGTTTGTCTTCTTCCTCTTTTTTTCAAATAAGAGCATTGTTTGGCTATGTCCAATTTCTTTTTCACCATGAATTTTAAAAGGTCACTGAAAATAGACTATCACATCCACAAATTCTTTGAGTAATTTCAGTTTTCTTGGCCTTAGTTTGTCTTGGCCTAGTTACTGAAACTCATTAAAAATAGCTAGACACTTCCTTCCATCTCCTAACTTACTTTAATTTTAAATTCCTTAACTCTTGTTGATATGCTCTTTCCAATCTGAAAACCATTCTCTTTGGTAATGAAAATAACCAGAATAAGAATTGAATAGATTTCAACATTATCATCCTGTCATCTCCAAACAGTGGTCCTAGTATTTGCTTGGTCCTCCTCTTGCCTCACCCCAACATCTCCTTTATTTTTGGTTTGTTTGTGTTTAATATTTATAGCTGATCACAACAAATTGTGTGATTTTTAACTTCTAAGCATATCGGTTCTTTTTTTCATCAGTAAAATGGAACCTGACTTATCTACTACATAAGAACACTGGGAAAAATAAATGGAATGTTAATTAGAAAAAATTTTTAATTGCAACACAAAATATGGATGTTATTACTATTATAGGCATTTAGTTCATGTTTGTTGATTGACAGTTTAACAATATATGATAATAGTTAATGTGATGATGATAGCTGGCATTTACATAGCTTGCAAAGCACTTTAAACATGATATTTCATTGGATCCTCACAACAGGGATCAAACAATAGCACTTGCTATAGGAGGTAGGCGCTATTATCATATTGATTTTACAGGTGAGGAAAATGACCCTATGAGAGGTTAAGTGACTTGCCTAGAGTCACACAGCTAGTGAGTGTCTGAGGCAGGAGTTGAACTCAGGTCATCCTGACTCCTGGAAAAGCACTCTACCCACTTATACCATCTATCTGTCCCAACATATGACTAATGGGAATAAAAAATGAATGAAGCATTGTTTGCAAAACACCAACGGGTGTTTCGACACCCATTTAAGACATTTACAAGTATCTGGAGCAGGGTTCCTGAAGGGCAAAGAAACATTTTTGTGAGAATTCATGTATGCAGCAGGAGCTCAACACATGCTTGTTGAATTGATTAATTGATAGATAAATTATTAAACAAAGAAACTATGAAATGGGAGCAAAGGTAAATATTAAATTCTGGTACCCATTTTGAAAGCAGTCTTAGAGTTTCACTTGTATACCTTAAGTTAAAATGGAAATTAAATTCAACAAATATTTGTTGAACGCTGTTATATAAGCAATATTTCTTGGGATCTGCCATATACCCTGGGCTAACTTTTCTTAAAGTGCTATTCTTAAGCTGACTTTTCCTTAAAAGACAATGACACTTTCTTCATGACTTAGTGGGTTCAGGGGACTAAGGCTGAGCCTTTGATATAGTTTTCTAGTCACCGGAGTACAAAAAGACTCTGGAAGGAGGCTCTAGCTGCTTCCTCAGGATTCTGACCATAGGTAATCAGGACAACAAAGAAGAAAAGAAACTATTCAACTGAATCAAGGTTGTTGAGTATTCTTTCCATGGTATGGCTAAATAAACCACCTTTTACAAACTCCTAAATGTTTCCCAAGTGTGACATTTCATTCCAGTCAACCTGAACCAGGCCTGTTCTACTACAAGTGCAAACAATTTTCCAGAAAGCAATAGCTAGAGGCAAGGAAACTTGGATAGACATAGGAAATTAAGGAAGCCAAAACAGAACAGGGAAGTAGGATAAAGTAGGTGGCACCAAAGCAATGATCTGTTTGGCATGTTTAGTTAAATGATCATTTGTGTCAATGTGTCATATGTATGATGGCATCAACAACCTCAGATAGAGGAAGAATAAAACTTTGGAAGATAGGGTTTAAAGGAAGGATTATAAATGATTTTATGTGAATGGCTTCTCCTCCAACTATTTTGTACATGTTTGGGGAAACAGCCCCAAATCATTTGAATAACTGCTCCCAGCAACCCAGTAGGAAATTTAGAGAGACTGAGAAGTAATTATGGAGAGAGGAGGATGCTTTTTCTGACTCCCCACACCCAGTAGAAAATTAAGTTTCCAGTGGTAGACACATTGTCTAGATTGGTTCATTGTTGTCCTTCATTCTCAAAGAGGACCAAAATGACATCACTACGTCAAGGTAAAATGTGTCCAGTTGTGACTGACCAGACCAATACAAGCTCAGAAGGATCTACTACAAGTGGGGTGCAAATAGTTCACATGAACATTTGGAGTGGAAATGTCTCTAAATTTATGCATCTTGCATTTCTTTTAAGCTACTGCAATTCTGCTTTGCTTATAGAGTACAGTCCTTCTTTGATGTGGGCAGGCCATGGTGAGAAGTCCTGTGCCAGTGTCTCCCATATCTAACAACGAATTCCACAGTTCTTTAGAGAAACTCTGAGAGCACCCTCATATCTATTATTTTGACTTTCATGTGAGTGCTTGCCTTGTGTGAGTTCATTGTAAAATAGTTTTTTTGGCAAATGTACTTTTGACATTTGAGCAATGTGGGTAGCCCATCAGAGTTGCACTCTCTACAGTAGAGTTCGAATGCTTGGCAGTTTAACTCAAGAAAAGATCTCAGCGTCCAGCATCTTATCTTGCCAGGTGATCTTCAGAAACTTCCTAAGCTATTCAGTTTCCTGGCATGGCATTGGTAGACTGTCCAGGTTTCATAAGCACACAACAATGAAGTCAGCACAATGGCTCTGTAGACCTTCGGTTTGGTAGGCAGTCTAATACATCTCTCTTCTCTCCAACACTTCTCTTTAGAGCCCTTCAAACACTGAGTTAGCTCTGGCAATACATACATCAACCTCATTATCTATGTCTACATCCCTGGAAAACATACTGCCAAGGTAACTTATCCACAGCATTCTCCATTTGCTGTAATCAGTGGCTCCATGGTTGAATGGTATGGTGCTGGCTGATGAAGAACCTCTATTTTCTTGGTGATAATTGTCAGGCCAAAATTAACACAAGCAACAGAGAATCAATCCTATTGCATCTCAATCTCAGAGGCTGCATTGAGTGCACAATCAACTTCAAACAAAAAGTCAAACGCCAACTCTTCCTCCACTTTAGTCTTGGTTTGTAGCCTTTTCAAGTTAAATAATTTACCATCAGTGTGGTAGCTGACCTTGATCCTCATTGAAGGTGCCTGACAACATCACTGAAAACACCATGTTAAAAAGCATGGGAGCATGTGCACAGCCTTGCTTCACTCCACTGATGACTCGGAAAGCAGGAGAGCATTGTCTATTATCCAGAACCCATGCAAGCATTACATCATAAAACTTTGAGTGATGTCTTTTGACTTGTGTATAAATTGGATTTAAGAGAGGCAGAGTTGCTCAAAGTCATCAGCCTCACTTTCCCAAGTCATCAGAGTCCAGCAGCAAGACAAAAGTCAGGATGACTGGCAATGGTTCAGGATGGTCTCAAACCCATTAGTGAGTTAGGAGGGGATCTATCCCAAACATAAGAAGACTCCCTCCAGAGAAATGGGCAGATAGAAATAATTTGTCTTCCCTGAACACTCTACACCCAGGTAACAGGGAAAAGAAGATGCAATAAGCTGCCATGAGTCTAAAGAAGAATTAGGGACAGTGATCTATTTGCAAAGTAGAAAATAATGTGATTCCTCTAGACACTGGCAGACTTTGTGTTTAGGGCCAAGAAGCACAAGACAAAAGAATCAGAAACTGAAATACTTGGGTCTTGGGGTACAATATCTGAATTATAAATGCACTGTAAGAAGAGAGAAAGATTTGCTGTCATTTGTTGAAATACTACTCACAACAGCATGATCAGTGATTGAAATGGCATGAGCTTCTGGAGCAAGAATGGTTCCCTGAAGGATAAAATTATTTTCTATAGCTTTGATATAAGTACTATTTCTCTCCTTTAACTTTTATGTAAAGTTTTTCAGGTGTTGAGCCTTGTGAGCCTATGTGCTTGTAAGGAAAGTTACTGATGACACCCCAGAGGTGTGACAAATGCTGGTTTTAAATCATCTGTGTGGGAATAATGAGCCAAAGAAGCAAGAAGCCCATCAATGCATCCTTCTGTCCTCAAGGTGGGCATTAGCCTGTAACACACAGTTATAGATATATAGATCAAAATGAATCCTCAAAGAATAGTAACTTTCAATAATACCAAACAATGGTATGGTAAGAAAAGAGAGAGAAATTTAAAAGTCTCCTCCGTAAATAGAATTTTCTCATGCGTAAGCACAGACTTTCAATCTTCCACTCTATTCACTGAGTTGGAGATATTCTATACAGATCAATAAAGAAAAAAATTCCCACAGGAGGGACAATGCAGTAGGAAAGTAGACATCAGATTGGATTATGGCATTATCAAGGGCCTCTGTGTTGTGTGTTCAGAATTTCTAGAAGTGATTTTGTATGACCTGAAGTAGAATATCAAGTGATTTTATAAATAATGGAGCAGGAAGAGGACCCAGAGTATTTAAGGTTATTTGAGACTGAATGGGCATAGGACTTCTACACTTGATGAGACTGCCTAATCCAATCCTATCAGGAACTGATTAGCTCATCTTCTGTTTGCTTGAAACACTTGGCCGGATTGCTTGCAAAGAAAGAAATTCAGCTTTATCAGCTGGGAACATGAGGGCAAGTCAAGGGTCTGGCATCTCCTCCAACATTTCCTTCTTTATTTTTAAGAAGATGTTTATTTGGCTAAAGGTGGAAAAGAGCTTCCTTAAATAACACAAAGAGAAATGGAACTGGTATGTCTCTCTCCCTTGTTGTTACTAAACCCCAGAAACAGATTATAGCTGTCTTTAGCTTCTATTGAATAATATGCACTAATGCCTTGTACTTAACCTACAGAAAGGGCAGTACTTGGCCTTGCAGAATTATAAGAAACAACAATATCTGAATTTCAGCCCCATTCCTAATAGCACATATTCCCTCTTTAGTTAAAGTATCCTTTACTGACAAGTACTTGTGATCTCAGAAGCCTAATGGGAAGATCAGCTCCAGCGTAAGCTGTCCACCAAATGCAACCTTTCATTTACAGAACTGCCTCTGTGTTACACCTGAACAAAGACTGAGCATCTTTTAGTCCCACTTAACCCTCCCCAGGTATCCCACGAAGTTTCCCTTCTACCCTGCATGGACCAAGTAGCTACTGTAACCTGCTTCCTCAACATTCTGCTCCGAACCTGCTCCCCACTTTCCCATTCTGCTAGCTTCTCTTTTAGCTGATGCAGCAATCATACACAGAGGCAGTTTCCCCTATAGCTGGAATCAGGGACCTGAAACAAAGAGGGTTCCTTTATTTATTTATTTTTAATTTCTTCTGCCAGCCGGCACGTGGACACCAGTCGCTGACACCCTGGAAAGGCACTGGAACAAATCAATTTGCAATTGCCTCAAAGATCACAGGGCATCCAGTAATAAGCAAAAGGCTTTCTAAAGAGCAAATCCCGCCAGAACCAAACCATTTCCTTCTATGATGGGGTGGCTCCCTTTATGTGTGTGAGGGTGGGGTGGGGCTGGGGGGTCTGGCCAGCAGAGACACAACAGATTACTTATGCTATGACTTCAGTAAGACTTAACTTTCTGCTCCATCTGGCAGACACGTCAGTAAGTCCTAGAAATGCAGTTTAAACCCTCCCTTGGGTAAAATGTTGTACAACAGACCGGAGATGGTGCCAAAAGGTCTGTTCTATAAGCTCAATGCAAAGCAGGGATTGGACGTTATCTAGTGAATTGGGAGATTTTATAGACTTCTCATTTACAAAATTCAGGATAAAACCCACCTAAATTTTGGCAATATATTTTGGCCAAACACAAAAAATTAGCTTAATTCAATGAACACATTAAATACCTACTATGTACAAGGCGCTATGCTACATATCAGAGGAGTCAGGTATATAAAGATAAAGAATGACATGGTCCATGTAGGGAATATGACATGTAAATAAACATATTAAATTTGTTCTAGGATGTGGTGGGGGAAAAGAAATCTCTAAAGAAAATAATCTAAATCAGAGGCATCAAACACACCACCCTCATAACACATGTGATCTGAGAGTAACTCCAACTAGATTACAGTGTAATACACAAATATTTAACAGAATAAATAAAAATAAAATAAATATAGATAATATTGCATTTTAAAACTAAATCAATATGCTTCCCTGAGGAATCCTTGTGTACAGATTACAGGTCTTGTTTCTATTTGATTTTGATACCTCTGCTTGAGAAGAATTCGAAGAGGGAGAGATCACTTCCAGCTGTGGGGAATCATAAAATTGGAAGGAACCTCAGGGGCCATTAATCTAAACCATACCTGCAAAATAATCCTCGCTATACCATACTCAAAAAGTGGTCAACCAGTCTCTTCATAAAAATATCTAATGAGAAAAAACCCACTATGAGATGGTGCTAAGTGTTAGGAAGTTTTTTTTTTCTTTCCATCAAGTTTAATTATCCCATTTTCAGTTTTCCCCCATTACTCTTATTTCTGACCTCTAGAGCCAAGCTTCAAGAAAGGCCATTCTTGGAGAAGGTAGGATGTGAGCTAAGCCTTGAAGGGAGCTCAGAGAACACTTAGCTGTCCAGTTTCACTGGAATGTACAGTACATGAAGAACTAATGTGAAATAAGGACAAAAAGGTAAATTAGAGCCAGATGATGACCTGAGAATTTTTAGATATGGGAATACATTTAATGAAGAAGTCTCTGCAAAGTCCTTTCTCTGGAAAACACCAATAGGTTAGAATGAATTCTCAAAGGAGAATGGGTTAGGCACTGTACTAAACACTGAGATTACAAGTAATAAAAAGAAAGACTGTCTCTGCCTTTATAATCTAATGGAAGGAGATAACACACAAAAGGTGATAAGAAAGTGGCAGAGGGTCCGGGAGCAGGGCTACCCGGAAGCAAAGCATCTTGTTTCTTGGAGTTGGAATGAGGAAGAGCAGCAGATTCAGAGGGCAACAAGCCAAAAAGTCCAGTTTCTGTGCTCTGGGAAAGAAGGCATTGGGAGGAGTTTGGCAGTCTACTCTCTAGCCTCCCAATCAGAAGAGAAAGAAAGTTGAGGGAGGGGGTGTCAATCAAGGTTTGAGTTAGTAGCATGGTGACGAGATTAGAGGTGACGAGCTTAACTCGGGATGGGGCATCTTGTTTCAAGGGGTTGAGCAAAGCCAGGCAGAGAAGCAGATAGTAGAGTGGAGAGGAATTCCTATTGTCCCTATCAGTATGATGTTTCTCATTCTGTCTACTCACTGGCCACTATCTTAATTCAGGACTTCATCTATGCTCATCTAGAATACGTTCCTGATTCCCCTTCCTCCAGGCTCTTTCCCTTTCAAGTTCATCCTTCACCTAGCTGCCAAATAAATCTTCCTAATGCACCTGGACACCCAGTCTGATGAGGTCACTCCTACACTCAGAAACCACTGGTGGCTCACTCATCTTTATGGGATAAAATACAACTTCTTAGCCTGGCATTTTAGGGCCCCCCAAAAAAATCTGGCTCCAACTTATCGTTCCAGTATTATTTCACTCTGATGTCATTCACAAATACCTACTGGGCTCCTAGCTATTTTCCAATCTTGTCAATGTGTTTCTCACCTCAAATTTCCCCAGGGTACATTGTCTTTCTATTTCATTTATCCCCAACACATTCTACTTTGTATATATTATCAAAGGAATATAAAGTGATAAAAAATATGCAAATCATTTTTCAAATCTTCAAATGTTATATAAACGGCAGCTGCTATTATTAATATCATGCCAATAGATTGTAATGGCCTTGAGGACAGATTGTATCATTTCATTTTTGTATTCCCACTGCTAAGCACAATGTTCCATACATACTGTAGAAGACACTTAATAAATGATTGGCAAATCCATCCCCACAACGACCCTGTGAGACACTGAGTGCACACAATATGATTCCATGTTTATAGCTAAAGACTCATGCTCAGAGATCTTAAGTGATTGGTGCAAGTGCACACAACCAAAGCAATGGAAGGAGGACTCGAACCTACATCTTCATATTCCTCATTTCAAGAACGTTTACTTCATAATCACTGATATGCAAAGCACTGTGGTTGGCCCCATAAGATAGTACCAATGATAACAGTTTCTAATCCAAGGAGGGGGTACTCTCCAGGAAAAAAAGAAATGTACAGGGACTTAAATTTAATCTAGATTATTAACACTTTATCTCTTCCTCAAATCTAGACAATCATTAAAAACAATAAGTCACACCCTGATTTGTAGCATTTCTCAATTTCCAAGGTGCAAATTTTATTTTGAAAATTTAATAATAAATTCTCGAAAGCCGGTTTGAGCTGGCTTAGGACACTCCTGTCTGTCCCCATTCTGTTTCTTGGCTTTGATATTCCCTCAGAATTACCGCACAAATAAACAACGCATAAAAGTCATAGTAGAAAGTTAAATATTATTTGAACTATAGAACACTTGCTGCAGCTAATATGTACAGTTCTTCAGATACCCATAACCATCAAGGTCTTCTTGGCCCCTGGGTAAGGGGGAAGAGGAAGTGGTTGGATTTTTTTCTATCTCTATAGCAAGTGGTAACACAAAGATCTGAATCTATATGTTTGTGTGTATGTATATCTGATAGTGTGCATATTGATGTATTTATCTGTGTGTGTGTGCATGTTGGGAGTGGGACATGTTTCTTTGTCCTTCATAGCCCCCATTCTGTTACATTGCTTGAACTTTTCTGGCTGGCACAAGCCTTAGGGCCAATGCTTTTTGAACATCGGTTTCATCATGGAGGTGATAACTGAGAATAAAAAAATTTGGGTAACTTTGAGAGGAAATCATTGAAAGAAATTAGAAGAAACCTGATGAAGAAAATGGAATGCCCTTTTGGTTTGAATGAAGTCCTACTTAGAGACTGAGAGGAGAGCAAGACGGACCCTTGAGGTGCCTTAGCATCACCTGATGTCCCAAACCCTGTCTGAAAGAAATAAGTACCAATGCCAATAGGAATTTGGCAGGTTCAGCTGTGTCTCTGAATATGGGGGCTTCTTCAGCTCATTAGATGTTAGGGAAGGGGGAAGGGAAATGGTGGAAATAACATGACACTTGATGTTCCATCATCTTCCGTCCACTCTCATTCCCCTTTCAGATTCTCCTCCTTGCCCATCTGGGACACCAATCCCGTTGTCCTGTCAACTAGGATTTGTAAATTATTTCCCACTAATTGAAAACCTTGATGGTTTCTTCTCTCCTGTAAGAAGAAAGACAGCAGGAAACATCATATGAGCACACACCTGAAGAAGTGTTTTTGTACATATATATCAGGATACCAGAGGTGAGGCCCTATTTCTGGTCGAAAGATAGATTTCCGCCTAACTCACATCAAACCCCCAACTTAAAGCATGCTGAGGGTTTTTTTCTCCACATTGTTAAGCAGAAACCAAAACTTTTCAATACAATAACTATCCCGGAAAGATACTCTAAGGAGTAGGTGTTAAATTAGGTGTAGTATCACACAAACAAATCCAACACCTTTCTGCCCTCCTAAAGGGTGACATCTCTTTTGGCTGGATGCGGAGATTGGAGCTGAGAAATGCTTCCTCAATTGGAATGAATCTAAAAAGGCTGGGTAACATTTTCTTTTTAATAATTAAAGCTCTGATTTGGCACCTCATCTTCATGGCTTCTTCCTTATGTCCTGGAGAATGCTCAGGACAATAGCTCTAACTCAAGACCTTTCTAGGTCTCCAAGGACTCGTGGATACTGCTCTATATCTGGTCAGTTATGACGCATTAGTGAGTTCTGTATGTTCCTATTATAAAATCAATGCTTCTCAGAAGCTCCCAGAAAATGAATGAGAGAGTAGTGCATAAATTTTCATTAAACCAAATCAGGAAGCTTTCCCCTAAGATTTGGTCTGGCATAATTTTCTCCTGTATATCTTTGCATTGTTAGGGATATTTCCTTTATGGATGAGGTTACTATGGGGTACAGTGGACTTATTGGATGTCACCCCCCACTCAATGAACTCCAGTTTGATCCCTACTGCCTCTAAGAGCAAATACAAAATGCTCTATGTAATATTCAAAGCCCTCCATAACTAAGCCCCCTCCTCTCTTTCCAATCTTCTTACACTGTACTTCCCAACAAGTACTTTTCAATCCAGGCTGCTCCACCAATAAGGCACTCCATCTTTCAGCTCTGGGCATTTTCTCTGCCTGTCCCCCATTCCTGGGATGTTCTCCATCTTCCTCTCCAACTACTGATTTCCCTGGCTTCCTTTAAATCCCAATTAAAATCCCACCTTTTGCAGGAATCCTTCCCCAACCCCTCTTAATTCCAAAACCTTCCCTCTGATAATTATTTCCCAGTTATCCTGTACATTGCTTGCTTTGTATATATTTGTTTATATATTATCTCCCTCATTAGATTGTAAATTTCTTGAAGGGATTGTCTTTTGCCTCTTTTTGTATCCCCAGAACTTAGCACATAGTAGAAACTTAATAAATGTTGATTGATTGATTCCAGTTCATAGACCACCACAGTTTAGTTGTTTTTCCCTTCTGGTGATGTTCTCATCTCCAGAACAGACAGACCTAGCCCACAGATCCTACGTGATATTTGTGTTTTTTTCATGCACATACATCACTTTATCTTCCTCATGAGACTATACCCTTCCTGTGGTTGGAGATTTTGTAATATTTCCTTTGTACTTTCCCACAGCAGTAACTACTAATTGTTTCCTGAACTCCACATTCCATTACCCATATACATTGATTCACTCAAGCTGTTGCCCATATCCAGAAGGCACAACTCTCTCCAACTCCAGCCCTCAGAATCCTTAACTTTGTTCAAGGCTCAGCTAAGATATCTAAGGTCCTTCTACATGAGGTTTCCCAAGGTCCTGCCCAGTTGTTAGTGTTCTCTCTCTGCTCTAATTATTTCAGATTTGTTTATCTTTGTAAAAGTTATAGCCCCAGTAGAATGCAAATTCCTTGAAGCTAGCAGGTGTGGCGTCACTTTATTCTTTCTATCCCCCAAAGCCTAGCACAATTGCCATCTAATAAATGCTTGGTACATGTAACTGAATTGACTTTTACTTCTAAGGACAAAACAAAACAAAAAACAAAAAAAAATCAACAAAAATTTGACTTCTCTACCCATTATTCTCCTTCCCCTCCTTCCACTCCCATATTCCAGTCTTCCTGGCTTGACTTGATTTCTATTGAATCATAGCAGGTAAGGTGGATAAACATTTATTGAAGGCAAGCAATCAGATGCATTCTAGCTTCATAATACCACTTCCAAACAATGTGAAGTTGAGAATCAATCATCAATTCTTGTTTTCTTTCTACTTTGTTTCTCTGGAAACTCTGGGTTCCTCTAGATAATATTTTATAAAGAAGGATATGTAAATAACAGCAATTGGCAATGCTACCTATAAGAAATTAATGTTACCTAGAACATTTCACATGTTGCAGTATGACTAAAGATGTCCACTGCCATATGTTTCCCAGTGATGGAGTATTAAGGTCAGTTGTGAAAGAGCATGAAATGGGCTCTGAAGCTAAATCTGAAGAGTATGGCAACTCTACTAATATCCTATCTTCTATGCACTCTTTGTTCTGATCCTAAAGTAATACAGGAATCAGTTACAAGACCCCCAGGAAACAGAGGTGCCATATGAACCTCTTACTAACTCCCAAGGTGTACTAGACATATATAGGGAAGATAGGAAGGGAAAACCTTAGATTACCACAATCCAATGTGCTGAAATGCCTTATCTTCTATCTGCTTCCCCATTCTGAAAACTGTCCTAAAAATTCTCTTAGAATCGACTAAATGAGGGTAGCTCCCCAGGTCAAGGTAAGCTCCTGCACTCTTCTTTTGTTGGCAGCACCATAGTATCTCAGAATCACAGAACTCCAGAGAGGAGAGGGGCTTCAGAAGTCAGCTAGACCAATGCCACTACTTACAAGTCACTGTTAAAGGAATTAATGAGGGTTTGGGGCCAAAAGGAAAAGATGGGAGTAGCAGCTGTGTTGTAATAAAGGAGTAAACCTTATGAATAGTATGTATAAACATATATGGTATAATTTAAAGGCACCTAAAAGGCTCACCTGCCCTCAACTACCTCCCCTATTGTTCTAAAGGTAAATACCATTGCAGATTCATTCCTTTTCATCTTGAAGGCTTTTTCAGCTTTCCAGAGTTTTTCATGGTATAGTAGAAGGAGCTTTCAGCTAGAAATTAGTAAACTATTTCCATTCCTGGCTCTGCTGATAACAAGCTCTATGACCTTAGACAAATCCTTTAAACTTTCTGGACCTCAGTTTTCTTGTCTATTAAATGAGAGTGTTGGACTAAATGAGTCACAGGGTTGTTGTAAAGAAAGTACATTGTAAGCTATAAAATAATATTTTCCTCCTGCTGGTCTAGAACAAGTTTTTACTGGCCTATAAATCCTTGTTTCTTAAAAATCCTAAACTTTAAAAAAAATTCCTTCTCCCTATATCCTTCTCCTTTCATACTCTTGTTCCAGTCTTCTTCGTGGCTCCTCTTCATCATTCTCTGAGTTCTACAGTGGGGGAATCAAAGGGAGGTCACTTTAGGGCTGCAGAGCAATGAGTACTTAGATAAAGAATTTAGATATTTTACGGATGTACCATTTGAATTCTATTTCCAACCACTGCTAAATTAGAAGTCTGCAATAAGATATGGGTTGGAGAACAATATTGAAAAAGCCCTAAGTAAATGTGAGGCCTTGTTCGGCTTTAACATTGTATGAATTTATTTTTTAATTATTTATTTACTTATTTTTAACATTATTTTAAAAAATCATTTCTAAATTCCCTCACCCACTCATTAAGAAGGCAAACACTATGGTATCAATGTGTGATGTGATATCAAATGTGGTCATGAAAAACATTTCCATATTAGCCATATTGCAAAATAAACAAATAAATAAAAAGTAAGAAACATCAAGAAAGTGAAAAAAGTATGCTTTAATCTTCATTCAGAGTTTATCGGCTCTCTCTCTCTCTCTCTCTCTCTCTCTCTCTCTCTCTCTCTCTCTCTTTCTCTCTCTCTGGAACTGGATAGCATTTTTCAACATAGCTTCTTTGGAATTATCTTGGATCATTGTATTGATCAGAGTAGTTAAGTCTTTCACAGTTTATCGAACACAGATACAATATTGCTGTAACTGTGTAAAATGTTATGGTTCTACTCACTTTATGATTTAAGTTCATATAAGTTTTCCCAGGTTTTTCTGAAACCACCTCTCCCTTATTATTTCTTATAGCATAGTAGTATTCCATCACAATCATATGCCACAACTTGTTCAGCCATTACTCAAGCGATGAGCATCCCCACAAATTCTAATTCTTTGTCACCACAAAAAAAGCTGCTATAAATATTTTTGTATGTACAGTTTTTTTTTCTTTTTCTTTGATCTCTTTGAGGTACAGACCTAGTAGTGGTATTGCTGGATCAAAGCATATGCACAGTTTTATAGTTGGACATAGTTCCAAATTGTTCTCCAGAATGTTTGGACCAGTTAACACCTTCACCAACAGTTTATTGGTGTGCCTGTTTTCTCTCATCCCCTACAGCATTTGTAATTTCTGACAGGTGTGAGGTGGTACCTCAGACTTGTTTTAATTTGCATTTCTCTAAGCAATAGTGATCTAGAGAATTTTTCTACGGCTATAAATAGCTCTGATTTCTTCTTTTGAAAATTGCCCATGTATATCCTTTGACCATTTATTAACTGAGGAATAGCTCTTATTTTTTTTATAAATTTGGCTCAGTTCCCTATGTATTTGAGAAGTGAAACTTTATCAGAGAAACTTGTTGTAAAAATTTCCCCCCAGATTCCTACTTTCCTTCTAACTTTGACCTCATTGGACCTCATTGGTTTCATTTGTTCAAAAATGTTTTAATTTCATGTAATCAAAACTATCCATTTTATTTCTAGTAATCTGTATTTCTTGATTAGTCGTAATGAACTCATGGAAATGTAAAAGACCCAGGTTGGTATCTGCTAACACCTTAGCTTGGATCAAAGCTGTTCTCTGAAATTGGGTCTGAGGGAGGGAAGAAATGAAGAGGGAAATAGAAGGGAAAACTGAAAAGGCAGAGGTGGTTAGAGCCTCAAACTTGAGCTACAGGGTTCTTTGGAGGCAGATAGCAACCAGTCCAACTCTACTAGTGCTATGCTACAAATGATGGCACTTTATAATTTCATAGATCCATTCTCTAAGATTAAAATAGAAGTATGCAACCATGATCCCTTAACCTCCTCCAGAAAGGCAGTCTCATAGAGAAGCAGTATAATGTAGTAGATAAGGTACAGGACCTGGAGTCAAGAGAGAGCTGAGTTTGAATCCTGACTTACTAGTTGTGCAGCCAACATCAATTTCCTGATCTGTAACATGAGGAAAGTGGTATAATATTTACACTATAGGGTAAATATTTAATGAAATAAAATTTGTAAAGTACTAAACTTTAAATCTCAAAAAAGGCCTCTATGTTATTAGTCCTTTATCTAACGAATATAGTGAATGCCTCCACACCACCAACTCTTACCCAAACATATCAGCCAGATTCAACCCATTGGTATACAGACTGTAAAAACTAAACTTTGTAAATGAGACTTTTTGAGCATCACTACACAAATTAAAATTCTATTTACCTAGCAGAATTTGCTTTAAACCAACTACTTCCACCAATGCCCAATTTCTCCAACTAGATAATAATGTTTTCTACTAAGTCTACCACAAGGCTATGTATTTATAGATTACTTTTGATTGGCTAGCCTTCTCCAACAATGTAATGCTATTCTTTGCATGGGACAGGATGATCACTGTTGTTCCTACCAAAAGATCAAGTATAGACTTTGAGTAGTTTTCTATAGAAACACAGAATTTCAGCACAGAAAGGAGCCTCTGAGGCTATCTAGTCTAGTCTGTACAGGAAAAATGGCCACCCAGCCTCTGTGAGAAAACCTTCAAAGACGAGGAAAAATTCTCTCTGTCTCTCTGCCTCTCTGTCTCTGCCTCTCTGTCTCTGCCTCTCTGTCTCTGTCTCTCTGTCTCTCTCTCTCTCTCTCTCTGTCTCTCTCTCTCTCTCTCTCTCTCTCTCTCTCTGTCTCTCTCTCTGTCTCTCTCTCTGTCTCTCTCTCTCTCTCTCTCTC
>CM053624.1:304245760-304261863 GCA_028646595.1 Phalanger gymnotis
ATCCCTCTTCCATATGACAGCCCTTCAAATACTTGAAGATAATCATCATAGCCCACTTGAATTCCAGCCTAAACACTCCCAGTTCCTTCAATATATCCTCCTGTGGCATGGAACCAGAGCCTTTCCTTCTCATTGCCCTGCTACACATTGTCTTCAGCTCATCAACATTTTTCCTAGGTTGTGGAGCCCAGAACTGAGCAGAATACTGCAGAGCTCATTTTAACCAGGGTAGAGAAGGATAATGACCTCCTCATCTTTGGAAGCTATTCTTCTCATAATTCAGTACAACGTCACATTGGCCTTCTTGGTTATTCTATCATACTTGTGACTCATTGAGCTCAAAATCCACTAAAACCCCCAGATTTTTTCCAGACAAACTATCTAACCATCTCATTTCCACTCCCATCATCTACGTGTGGATTGGATTTTGTGAACCCAAGTGCGAGAACTATACAATATCCCTATATTATACTGTATCCTTAGTGAATTTCATGTTATCAGACTTAGTTCTAGGGCAGGGGTTCTTAATTTTCTTTGTATCACAGACTCTGTTGAAGAGTATTGAGCCCTTCCCAGAATCTTTTTTTAAATCATAATTAAAGGAAATATTTGATTTCAGTTAGAACTTAAAAGTTCTAACTTTTTTTTAGAAGTTAAAGAAGAGATATATTTTTCCCATTCAGGTTTATAGACTCTATGGAATCTGTCCATAGGGCCACAGGTTAAGAATTCTTGCTCTAGGATTTCTGGAATTTTGCCAGGAATCCAAGTCAAACTCATGGGCCCATAACTGTCAAACTTCATTCTTTTTTCCCTTTTGTGAAAAACAAGACATTAGTCTTTCTCCAGTCCTGCTGTGCCTTTTCTATCCTCCAAGATATTTCAGAGATCAGTAATTACATCCTCCCCTTCTTTCAATATGCAAGGATGCAAAGTAGTTCATGGGACAGGCCTCTGGAATTTATCAAGTGAAGTTAGGTGCTCACTTACAATCTCCTTATTTATATTGGCCATTAACTTCCTATTTTCACATACCCCCTCCCATCCTTTCCAGCCCAAATGTCATTCTTCTGGGCCTGAAGAACTAAAAAAAGTAAAAGTTGAAAAGCTCTACCATACTTTTGTCTTTTGTTATTTATCCTCATCTGAGTCATGACCCTACCTTTTATTTCATCTGCCTTTTTCCCAACATAGCTTAAACACACACACACACACACACACACACACAAGCTTTCTGTTGCCTTTTTGGTTTCCAGAAAGAATGACAGATTTGAATGGAACCATCATGATCTCTGGACTCAGTCCCCTTTTGACCAATAGCATAATTGAGGAAGTTGCCTGGTCACAATTAGGAGTATATCCTGTGGCCAGGGAATAAAGCAAAGCTAACTGGGTCACAAGTAATTGAAACCTTGATCTTGGTATCTTTGCTAGTGTGATAATACTGAGTATAACTGTCTAAAGAACATAAGGAGCAATCTATAGCAATACATCAATTCCAGCTGGTCTATAAGGAACAACTGCTTCTCTGTCCCTGTGCTTCCCGTCTCTACCAGGTCCTCTCAATGGTCTAAACTCACCTACAAACCATGGCCAAATGTCTATTGCTCAATAATGAATAAACATTTATTAAGTACTTACTATGTGGCAAACACCTGGGTGAGTACAGATATAAAAAAAGACTAAAACTAGGAACTGCCTATCAATAGTATATAAGCTCTTTCTGATGGACTGTAAGCTCCACGAAGAGAGGGAAGATTTCATAGTGGGTGCTTAATAAGTTCTGGTTGAAGAATTTTATATTCTCTGAAGGAAAAAAGCATATGCACATATACGTAAAAACAAAATACGTACAAAATAAATTTAAAATAATTCTCAGTGAGAAGAGGAAGATTCAATATCTGGAGAAATCAGGAAAGGCCTCACATAGTAACTATACTGAGATTTCTTACTGCAGTGTAAGAACCGAATAAAAATGGAGAGGACCAGAAGACAAGAAACAAAGACCCAACCAATGACACTGGTATATACCTCTGTTAGCCTTTTGCTACTACCTTCTCCCTCGACCTACACCAGACTTTCTTGACCACCTTCTTAGACTTCCAAACACCTTTTAGCCTGAACTTGTTGTTCCAGCCTCCTGATTTCCTGATACTTTGCCTGGCCTAACTAGATTGATCCACCCTATTCCAACTAGCTATTTGACTGATCATTACTGACCTTTGCCCCAAACCACCATGGGGTCTTCACTTGAGCCCTTTTCCATTATTCCACAATGCCCATACACTTCTATCCTCCACCTTTTTCTATTTTTTTCTCTGTGAACCATTATCAGATCAATACTACCATTGCTTCTAAAAAGAATGAGCTAATTAACTGACCATCCGCATGACTTGCCAAGTCAAATAATCCTTTTTTGGCTACCATTCCCTTATATGTGTTATCTCCCCCTATTATCTTATATGTGTTCTCTCCCCCTACTCCTTGAGAGTAGAGATTATCCCATTTTAAAATTTGTATCCTCAGTATTTATTACAGTGCCTGGTATATAGCACATACTTAATAAACTCTCATCCATCCATCCATTCTGGAATGAACAGACTTCTGACTTTGATTCCAACTTTTACAGCCCACAGCACTATCTGACCCCAATTAATGAAGTCCTTGAGCCCTACAAACCTGGCATATGCTGGTCTTTCCCTGACTTTATTCCATGTCTTCTTGACCTTGATATTTCCTCAGAATTACCCCACAAATAAAAGTGCATGAAAGGAATATAGTCAAATGGTGCCACAACCTGACTTTTATTAGACCTTCCCTATCTTCTGACCAGAAAGCCTACTATAGCCATTCGATTTTCCTCCTGAGGTTCTGGACCCTAAAGGGTCAAACAAGTTTTTGTTACTCCAGCTATTGGGGCATGGCATCATGTCTTCATTTCAGAACTGGAACAAAAGTTTAAAGCCTTCATGGATGGGTTTCACTGATGCTGTTTAAATGGGGGTTCTGAAGAATAAAAGGTACCTAAATTATTGAAGTGGATTCTCAGTTCCTTTGTCCTGCTTTTCTCCACCGGAGCAGCTGTTCTCTAGATAAACCAATCCCTGACACTTAGAGATTTTAAAATATATTCAGGAATCTTCTGAATCTGAGTTAATGTCCCTGGGTAGACTTCCCCTCCATAGCTGATACTGGAGAGATCATGAAAAGCACAAATTATTATTTCGATGAGTCTTCACTAAACAAAATAGGCAAGGTGATCACATGCTCTTTATTGTACAAATGCTTTCTGGCCCAAATAAAAACACATCTATGAGTCAATCTTGTTAGCCAGTCCAGACTTTTGTCTGATTTACATTAGCCTGTTCATTGCTTTTGATTCTAAATCAGCAAATGATGGACCTGAATTACGGTCTTGTAAAATTGACTTCTATATGAAGACCTTACAAATTTTAAATTTATATTTAAAGGCAATACTTTTGAAACACTGGCTTTCTTAAGTGTCATTTGTTGTTCTCATATGATAATAAAGCTTATTTTTTTCAATGTTGGGTTTAGGTTTCCTAAATAATTGCATGATGAGAAGCTCCATATGCTAATGACTTTGTAGTACGCATTAAATATATTTCCATTAGTTTTATGCTCAGTTACATTCATGCCTCTATTTTTATTAGGCTGTAGTCAGTTCATTCTCCTGGCTAGCGTGCACTGAGTATTAATGAGTCTGTGAACAAGGGCGCAGGTTTGTTCCCCTTATGGACAAGTTACATTCTTCTTCTTCCATGGATATCAATTGTACTTAATCCTGACCAGTTGTTAATGCACCCAGGCCATTGACCACAAGGAAAGGATGTAATTGGATCAATGCAATACACAACAATTGCTGAGAGGAAAACACTTGAAAGGCATATTTTGCTAGAAGTAGTTAGCAGCATTATCTTTGTGAACTAAGTACAATATATATTCTTGTAAACTTTTATGGATCTTTATGCAAGTAGAGTAATAAATGTTAGATTGGTATTTCTTTTTTTTTAATCGATCACATTAGCTTTCCTTGGGAAGGCAGATGCAGTATAGTGGAAAGAATGCTGGGTGTGAATACAAAAAAAATGAAAACAGGTTTAAGTTCCAGGTATGTCCTTACTATGGACTTCACACAGCACTTTGTTTTGTACACTTTTATCACAATGATAATAGTTTATTGTGTAGCACGATTATTTGTGTATGTGTCATCCTATTGCTAGATTATAAACTCCAAGAGTTCTCATGGGTTCAATTATCATCTCTCTGGAGATGACTCCCAAATCTACATCTTCAGCTCTAATTTTTGTCCTAAATTCCACTCTCATATTATCAATGGCATGTTGGACAGCTCTACCCATATATCCTGGAGACATTTCAAAATAGCCAAAGTTCATCTTTTCTTACCAACTTCCCTATTTATATTGATGGGACCAGCCATCCTTCCTGACACCTAGATTCGTAACCCTGAAGTCACACTTCACTCTCCCTGAACCCTCATATCTAATCAACTGACAAGCCCTGTCAATCATACTTTCACAACATTTTTCACATTTCTTTTGCACTTGCTCTTTACCCTCTTCAACTCTCACCTAGAATACTAAAATGGCCACTTGGACTCATGGTCTCCGGTCCACCCTCTCTACAATTTATCTGCCACACCGATGGCCAAACTGATATTGCTAAATCACAAATCTGACCATGGCTCACACACACACACACACACACACACACACACAGAGTCACCCTAAAAATCTTCAATGATCCCCTAATGCCTAGTTCTCTTAAAATGATTTTATGTTTGAGTGAGAGTACAGTGGAGTGGATAGAGAGCTTGCCCCAGCCTTCTGATCAAAAAGACTGAAGTCTATGTCTTGCCTCTAACAAAGAATGATTGTGTTACCTTGAACAATCTACTTATCTGCTCCCTTCTCTTCTTTTCCTCTCTCTCCAATGTCACCACTCTGGTTGAAGCCCTTCTTATCACCTGGACTACTGCAATAGCCTGCTAGTTGGTCTCCCTGCCTGAAGTCTCTCCCCAATTTAGTGCACTCACCATTTAGCTGCAAAATTGATTTCCCTAAAGCTCAGCTCTGATCATGTCATCTCCCTACTCAATAAACTCTGTTGGCTCTCTATCATCTCTAGGATCAAATATAAAATCCTCTGGCTTTCAAAGTTCTTCATAACCTGGCCCCTTCTATATTTGCAGTCATCTTCTCCTTTAGTTATCTCCATGTACTCTGCAATCCAGTGACACTGGCCCCCTTGCTGTTCTTCGAATACGACAATCCATCTCCAAATTCTGTGCATTTTTACTGGCTGCCCCCCACTCCTGAAATTCTTTCCCTCCTAATCTCCATCTTTCAGGCATTCCTGGTTTTCCCCAAGTCCCAGCTAAAATTCCATCTTCTGCAAGAAGCCTTTTCCAATACATCTTAATGCTAATACTATCCCTCTCTAGTTTATCTGCAATTTATCCTGTGTTTATCTTGTTTGTATGTGGCTATTTACATACAGTCCCTCTCATTAGTCTGTGAGCTCCTTGAGGGCAAGGACTACTTTTGTCTTTATAAGCTTAGCATAGTGCTGGGGCATAGCAAGCTCTCAGTAAATGTTTATTGATTAGACAACTCCTCAGAGCTCCCAGACTATATTCTCTAAGACTACAAGTTGCCAGTCTTATTCCAATGAATGCCATAGGTTCTGACCACTTCCACTGAAAAAAATTTTTAATCATATTTTGTTAATCGTGTATATGTTGCATGCGCCCAGTAAAATGTAACTTCTTGAAAGGAGGCATTCTAATTCTTTTAGTTTTCTCTTTTTACTGCCAGAACTTAACAGAGTGGCTTGTACAGGTGTTTAACACAGGTTTGCTGAATTAGGTTGAGTTGAATGAGGTCAGGTACTATTTTTAAATAAATTTTTTTTTATTTCTCTCGGCTGCTAGTATTCAGCACTACACTGAATAAATTCTCTCTGTCTCATTGTCTCTGTCTCTCTGTCTCTCTCTCTGTCTCTGTCTCTCTCTCTCTCTCTCTCTGTCTCTCTCTCTCTCACTCCCCGCCATAGATATAGAGACATATGTACATATATACACATACATACTATATATATATATATATACAGAGATACTATACAGATATATAGATACATGTAAATATATACACATACACACATATGTGTCTGTATTTGTGTGTATTGGTGTGTGCGTATGTCTGGGCTATGCCAATATAATAAAACTACAATCTTGCCAAAGTTAATGTACAGTTTAATGTTACATCAATCATGTCACCATAGGGATAATTTGCAGAACTAGATACAATAAATAATAACAAAATATGTTTTGCAGAGGTTCTTAGCTTTGTATGTGTGCAATGAACCCTTTCGGTAGCCTGGTGAAGCTTATGAATCCCTTTCAGAATAATTGTTTAAAAGAATTGAAAGAAATGGTGTTTCAGTTAGAGAATAGTGAAAATAAAGATGTATTTTTTTAACCACCCAAGTCCATGGACCCTTTGAAATCCTTAGTTTTAAGATCTCCTCATTTATAGAAATAAAATATCCAGGATATCAAGTGAAATATTTATTTATTATACTTTTAAAAAAGACTTAGAAAACTTAGATTACACTTTAAAAAAGTAGAAATGAAGGAGAAATAGCAATGGCAGAATTCAAACTAGGTCATAAAAACCATTTGGTACATGCTAAAAAAAAATAGAAAACATACAAGACAAAGAAGAATCAGCAATAATTGAATTCAATAACCCAATGTGTGATAAACCTGAAAACATTACCTGGGAAAAAGCTTCCTATTTGATAAGAGGTGCCAGGGGAAAATGGAAAGCAGTCTAGCAGAAATTAAAGTTAGACCATCATTTTCCGTAATATTCCACAATAGATTAAAATTGAATTTATGAACTGGATATTAAAGATCAGACCTTTAAGGAAGTTAAAGGAGAAGCAGACTACATGTCTTTCACAACCATGGGTAGGAGACGACTTCTTAACCAAACAATGGATAGAGCCAATACAAATGATAAGATAGATGATTCTAATTATATGAAATTGAAAAGCTTTTACATAAGCAAAATTAACACATCTGAACTAAGAAAGGAAGTGCTCAACTGGGGAAAGAACCTAAATATATAGCTAATTAACAGAAATAAATAAAACCAAACACCATGCTCTAACAGAGAACTGGTCGATAATGTGAACAGCTTTCAAAAGAATTGCCAACTACAAATAACCATATGAGAAAATGGTCCAAATTACTAATAATAAGAGAAAGCAAACCAAACCTGAAGTTTCATCTCACACTCAGAAAACTGGCAACAGTGACAAAAGATAAGAATAGTCAATGCTGGAGGGATTATAGAAAGAGAGGCACACTAGTTCATTGTTTGTGGAGCTGTGAATTGTTATAATGTGAAATTATGCAAATAAAATGACTAAAATGTTCATAATCTTTGACCCAGAAATTCTGCTCCTAAGTATATATCCTAAGGAGACTTTTAACAAATGAAAGACTATGTAAGAAAAATTTTATAGCAGTTTTCTTTGTTGTGGCAAAGAACAGGAATAAATTAGAAGTTTATCAACTGGGGAATGGTTAAACAAGTTGTGGAACATGAATATAATGGAATATTACTGTCCTGTGAGAAAGAGAAGCATGAAAAGACTTGCATGAACATGTATGAAGTATGAAAAAATATGAAGACATATGAAAACATTTACATGATGCAAAATGGGTAATCAAAGCCAGGGAAACAATATATTCAATGACCACAACACTATCAATGGGAAAATAAAAAAAAATCATAAAGCAATCACAACCGAATGTTGTGAGGCATATATAAATATGTTATAAAGAACAAACTTGGCCCCAAGGAAGAACTAAGATAAACACTTCCCCATGTTCCTTTGCAGAGGTAGGGGTCCATGACTGTGGAACATTACATATAATGGGAGATATTTTTTTCATTTGATTGGTTTTATGGAATTTTCCCCCTTCTTTCTCTTAAAAATTTATAAGTTACAACTCCCTGAGATAGGGGAGATAGTGATATACAAGGGGAAATCTAGGTGACATAACAATAAAAGCTATCAAAAATTTATTATTAAAACAAAAATAAGTATTCTGAATAGATTGTAATTAGGTAAACTACCTAAGTTCTCCGAGCCTGTTTTGTCGTCTGTAAAATGGGGAAAGATTTTCCAAAATATATTCCAAGAGTCTAGCTGATTCTTCCTTTTGTTTACTTCTAGATCCAATTTTTCTGATTATCTACAGTGTCAGCCTAAGATCTATGTATTTATAGATATATTCAACAGTCTTCCCATCCAACTACATAGTATCATTTTGACAGGAAGCATTCTATTTATTATTATTATTATTATTACTCAGAAATTCAATCTATTTGTTAACTAATCCAAATGCAACCAGACCTTATTATATATCCACGGTTTTGAAATAATGGTGCACCTGGCAGC
The DNA here is from genome assembly GCA_028646595.1 of Phalanger gymnotis. Lineage (NCBI taxonomy): Eukaryota > Metazoa > Chordata > Mammalia > Diprotodontia > Phalangeridae > Phalanger > Phalanger gymnotis. Next base: position 304,254,278 of record CM053624.1, read on the forward strand.
AGAGGACACAGGATTCTGACAAAGCATAATTATGAATACCATGGACTATATTTTAAACTTTGCTTTCAAATGTCTCTTTCCTTCTACCTGTTTTTTACATCCTTAAATATGCTAATTTCTGTGGCATGTAACATAAAGTTAGTGTCACCAGATAAAACATTATGAAGAAAATTTCTATAAATTGCTGGCAAGATAAAAGGACCTTATCAAGCACACGTAGTGTAGATGGTCGTTGGAGGTCTATCGCCTGAAAGGTAAGATCTAAAAGTAAAGACTGAACAGTGTCTAAGAAATTCATGAATCAGCATCCAGTTTATGCTTTTATTGTAAAGAATCACCACTTCTTTCTTAATGGATTACTTGCCTGCTTAAGAAAGACCTTACACCAAGATCATGAGTCAGTACATGAAAGCTAACAGACCTCTCCCAGACCTGATGAATGCCAGAGTTGTATCTTATTCCTCTTCATCTTCCCAGGTGACAATTAGCTAATCTGATAAACTAATGTGTTAATAACACTTGATGTGCTAATGGGAAACCCTAGGTTTCTCTCTTCCCTCCTGGACAATATGTGCGTTTCAATCACAGTCTTATGGAGAAAATTGTTGGGATGTTTTCTAATACTTTGAAGGAGGAAATTTTAAGACACATAAGAGAGGAAGGTGCCATGATGAAAGACTGGCAAGTGTGATTTATGGTGGGAGGGAGAGGAGTTTCCTTTGTCCTCTAGATCAAACCTTTTAAAGGCCATCTATCTATACCCAGAGTCAACCCTATTCACAGTAACCTATTGCTTGTCTTTAGAGATGCCTAGGGAAATAATTTCTAACTCAGACTTGTAGGGAGGCATAACTCCCTTTTTCTCACCTCACCTACTCAGGAAGGTCTCACTAGAACTATTATAACAGCGAAGGTAACTATTCTAACAGTGGTGTCAGGTTCCTTTAACATGTCTTCTCTTTTATTTGAGATTCCAACCTTGGGAATATATTTAATAAATGGTATTCACAGAAGAGGAGAAGTCATTACTATACATGAATAGAAGCAGTGTGGGGATAGTAGAGAGATCATTAGACTGGGAATCTTGAAACTTGGGTTCTAGTCCTTACTTAGCTACTCATGAGCTGTGGGATACTCTAGGACTTAGTTTCCTCATCTACAAAATGACAGAATTAGATCCGATGGTCTCCAAGAGCCCTTTTCCAGCTCTAACATTGTACGAAATAAGCTTCATTTTAAAATAACAGCAAAGATGATTTTTTTTCTTTAGATTGTAAGGAAGCACTTTCCATAATTTCAAATCTTTTTTTTCAATTCATAAAAATAGCTTCATTTTGAAAATTATGTTTAAAGTGAGAGTTGAAAGGAACATAAAGGAGTTTCTCTATCTAAAACTATGCATATGTAAAATTACATGTGTACATAAAAACTAAACTTAAAACCTTTCCTGCAAATACCAGATCCAGAGATACTGTCTGACTTTTACCGGGGATGTAAGCTACAAAGACAATGGTTTTCTAGTTAGTACGAAAATGAAAAAAATGGTCTGCTACTTTTTCAATTCTTGGCACTCCCAGGAGAGAATTATTTAGATTGGTTATTAAAGCACTTGAGCATTTTGGTTTGCCTGTAAGCTATTGCTAGGAAAGTTTGACCAGTGAGAATAATGAGAGGCCAGGCTCTGCTGGTAAGGCAGGTGAGCTAAACTGCATTGGCTTGTACTGATTTTCTTTTTGGCTAATTATAGCTGATACAACTTGATTGTGTATTACATTTAATGTAAAATGTGGGCTCTCAGCCACTCAATACAACTCAGGAGTATTAATAAAAAGACCACCCCTAGGAAATCTGGAGTTTTCAGCACAAATACATTTCATTTCACTGTGACCATGTCTTACTTGAATGAATAAGATCACCTTTCCTCCCAATCCATCTATATGAGCATTTCTATAGTGTTTACCACCATGGTACCCAAAGAAAAAGATCTTTCTAATATAATGGAAGCAATATAAAAAATGTGCTTCTGAGTATCACATAAAAATTTATAACATTCACACAAAGTGAGACATTTATTTCCTATGTATATGTATTTCTCCTCTCTGTTGTTATTGATGAATGGGAAAAGACAAATGTACCAGCTCACCATGAGATAGGAGGAAAATGACATCAGGGAATTGAGCTGGTAGGTAGCTTAATTCACAGACACTCTAGACAATTACTGGGGCCTTGCATCTATACTATTGTCATAGATAAGGAGTAGAATCTATATGTGATTCCCCTACCATTTTTTATCCCCAATCTATTTCCCATACCATTGGTAATAATGCTATTTTTCTAGGTCTCCAACCTCTGGCTTTACCTAGTCTGAAGAGATGACCTCGATTCAAAACTACATTCTGTAAATCATAACCAGAAAAGGTGACAAGGGCTAGAGGAGTTAGATGTCCTGGTTGTTGTTCCATTCCTGATGCATCAAACCCCTGAGAGTTCAGAGATGCAATTTCTTTAATAAAAACATATTCAGCAACCCTCAGGTTTAAATCACCCATAAGATAGTAAAAGCAGGTCCCAGAGAGATAAAAATAGATGAAAATAGCCCACAAGGAAGTTCCCTGGTGTCTTAGGAGCTCCTGGTCGAAGGCCTAGAACTGTCATTATATACTTAGTATCCCCATAGCTAGATCCCAGTTCAATCAACCTGCAGGCAAAGTTAACTCAAACTGCTTCAGATATGCTCCACAGATAACAGCTCTAGTTGGTAGTGTGGCAAAGACAATGTAAGGCAATCTAGTTCCACAAGCATCGTGGCTCAAAACATGAATTAAAGGACTCATCTCTGCACTTGCCACAGCGCTCCTTTAAAAGATGTTGCTCTTCGATTTGAAAGCAAATTTTTATGAATTTTCTAACATTTGGAAGGATGCTAAATACAAATTAGCAGATCCATATAGCTATTGTAAGCTGTATCAGCAGCACAGAGCAGAAATGTTTCTCTAACAGAAATATAACTGAAACAACATTTCCTCTGAGATTGACAAATACAGCCTTCCACCAAAAATAAACCTTTCCAATAACATTGTTTAGGGGAGGACAGGGTTAACTCTCACTTTTACACACTATTAGCCTCTTTTTCTTCACTTGTTCCTTCCCTGTCACATACAAAAACTCCCAGGTCTCCCCCTCCACCCCTTTGCTTATTTCTGCCATCCCCCCAAGCTATTATTTTATAATTTCTCTTTTCCTCAGAGTTGTGTATACTCATTGCCTTAGTTTTGTCACTTTCTACTCCTCAATTCTTTGTAGTATGGTTTCTGGCACTATCATTTGACTAAAGCTTCTCTTTTCAAGGTTATTGATGACCAATTAGCTACTAAATTCAATGGGCTTTTCTAATTTTTGTTCTACTTGACTTCTTTGTGACCTTTGACATCATTGACCACATCAATCTCCTGAATGTTTTCTCCTCTCTTGCTTCCATGATATTGTTTCACCTTGTTTCTTTTCTTAACTGTCCAACTGTTCCTATTTAATCTCCTTTGCTAGATCAATATCTGTCTCCTATTTGGTGTCCCTCAAGGCTCTGCCTTGAGCCTTCTCTCTATATACTGTCTCTTGGTTTTCTCTTTAGCTCCTGTGGCCCAGTTTTAACACTGAAAAGAAAATTCCCAAATTTGTCTATACTGACATAATTTCTCTAATGAAATCCTGTTCTGCATTTCCAATGCCCCTCATTTGGGTACCTGAATGGCATTTCTAACTCAACGTGTACAAACCCAATCTTTCTTGAACTTCCCTACTTCTATTGATAACAATGCTAATCTTCCAGGTTACCACTTTTGAAACCTCCAAGTCCTCTTTTACTCTTCCCTATTCCATCCCACTTTTCCCATATCAAGTCAATTGCCAAGTCCTCTCAATTCTACTCTCACAAAATCTGTTGTATCCAGTCCCTCTATCCATGCACACCACCATCACCTTAATTCAAGTCCTCATAACCTTTCATCTGGATTCCTATAATAGCCTTCTAATCAGTTTCCAAGTTTCCAGTCTCTCTCCATTTCCGATCTCTGCTATCTAGTTATTAAATTAATAACCCTAAAACACAGGCCTCACCAAGTCCTTTAAACTAATCACAAACCTTCAGTAGCTGCCTATTGCTTCTAGGATAAAATGCAACCTCCTTAACCTAATATTTAAAACTCTCCACAATCTAGCTCCTACGTGCCTCTTGATTTAAATGAACATTTCAACAAATATTTATTTAGCCCCTGGTGTTTGTAAGGCGCTGGGCATACAAAAACAAAAATGAAACAGTGATAACCCTCAATAGACTTGTATCTCAGGGTTGAGGTGTGAGTGGATAAAATATAAACACAAATACCTGGAATGAAGTAACTTGGGCTTACCCAAAAGCATCGATCTTAGATGAAGAGAGAATTTGTAGAAGACTTCAACAGAAATTGGCAAGAATAACGGTTTAGAATAGGAAGCTACCAGTATTATCTCCTTGATTGTCCTGGTGGACTCCTGGGCGGCAATCTTGAACCATTGTCCCAGGGGGTGTATCCTCCCCATCATGGAGTGATGTTCTGCTTCCCTCTGCCCTGACTTAACCACATGCTTTAAACGACTTTCTCTAGTGCAGTTTATATCTGTCCCAAGTTAGCATTCCACAAGTAGGTATCATAGAAGAAAACTTGGGTGGGGAGAAATCACTAACTTGGAGGATCAGTAAAGTCTTTATCGTCTCCCTCATTAGGATGTAATCTCCTTGTGAGGAGAAATTATTTCATTCTTTGAACCCATATCCCCAAAGCCTAGCACAGTTTGGCATGTAGTTGTTGCTGTTCAGTTGTGTCCAACTCTCCATGACCCCATTTGGGGCTTTCCTAACAAACCTACTGGAGTGGTTTCCCATTTCCTTCCCTAGCACATTTTACAGATGAGGAAACTGAGGTAAACAGAGATAAGTGACTTGTTCAGGGTCATACAGTAGGCCCTAAATAAATGCTTATTTTTTATTGATTGACTGATTCTTTGAAGGTGGCACCTGAGTTGAGCTTTAAAAGATATTGATTCTGAGAAGATATAATGAGAAAGTCCATTCCAAACAAGGAGAATGCCTTAGGTGCATGTGCAAGGGGGTGAGGAGTTGAGTGGGTACAGGGAACAACTAGTCCAGGCTAGCTGGAATACCAGATTCATGAAAAAAGAGTCATATGAAATAAGGCTCGGAGTCAGAATGTGGAAAGCCTTACTTGCTAAGCTAAAGGGGTTGCATTTTATCCTGTAGGCCCTGGGGAGTCACTAATGGTTCTTAACTTGGGGGTCCTGTATTATTCTCCTTGATGCACTCCATGTTACAGCCCTAATTGGACTTTTTGCCCTTCTCTGAACTAGACTTGCCATCTCCAGTGCATGGAGTATATTCTCTCCTCTCTTTTGCCTCTTGGAACCCCCAGCTCCTTTCAAGGCTCAACCCATTTGCCACCCCCTATAGGAAGTCCTTCATGACTGCCAAGTTGTTAGTGTTTTCCCCACCCAGAAGGTGCTTTGTATTTATTTCTTTGTGCATACATTTTAACTCCCAAAAGAATATAAGCTCCCCGAAGGCAAGGGCTGTTTCAGTTTTGTCTTTTTATCCTCAGTGCCTAGAACAATGCCTTACCCGTAGTGCATGATGGATAAACATTTGTTTAATTAAATTGAATTTTTAATTGTTAAAAAGTGCTTCTTTATACTTAGCTAAAATATGCCTTCTAGTAATTTCCATATTGCATTATGTCAAGTATTTAATATATGTAGATGTTATGTTTTGGGAGATGTGACTTTCTCATGTTAATAAGGGTAATTATAGTAATAGGTTCTAATGTACAAATTTTGAAAGGTACATGCACTGAATTTAGTTAAATGACAAAGTTTACATTCTCCTTTGTCCCATGGTTAGGGGATAATTTACTGTTATTAATTAATGAGAAAAAATCAAATGTTCCACTTTGTTGTGAGAAAGAAAATAACAGATCAGCTTTGAGCTTACTAGTAGCTTCATTCATGGACCACCTAGACAATTTCTGGGGTCCTACATCTATATCTTGGAAAAGGTGGCATAGAGAGGGTCAGATAGAGCTTCCATAGGATGTCCCACACACTGTCCATTCTGTACCCCTATATCTTTGGCAATGCCAAGAGTGAACGTGTTCCCAGTATCATTAGGTTTCTTTCCTTTTCATCTTCTTTGCCAAGCCTTGTTATGAGCTCTAGCAAATGTCCCTTGCAGCATTTTCTCTAGCCCCCAAATCCTTATTATTTCCTCATTCCCTTGGTCTCCATCCCTTCTTGGAAAATACATATGAACTCTGATGGATGTTCGTTCCATTTTGGTGAATGTTAAAGTCACTGAAAAGTGGCATTAAGTATGAAATGGAAAACCATTGCCAAGACATAAATGCTCAGTTGGCTAAAACGTGTTACATTACACCCAAAGTTATTAGAAACAGACAAAGTGAAGCTATTGGGCTAGGGGCAAAGTCCAGAGACTTCATGAAAAAAAAGAAGGCACATAAGGGGTGTATGTGTGTGTGTGTGTGTGTGTTTGTGTGTGTGTACACAATTACAATGTTTAAGTTTAAGGAAACACAGTTTAGTGGAAACACTGCTAGAGAAGCCAAGAAGAGAAATGTGGGTCTGCATCTTGCCACTGACACTATGTGCCTGTGAGCAAAAACACTTCTGTGATAATTGTGATTTTTGAACTATATTATTTGATGTTGCGGTATAAGTGATAGGACTCCAATACGTAGTCATTTATGTAAAGCGGTCCTAATGACCATAAACATGTCAGCAACAACAGACAGCCTGTACTTTCCCACTGCCCTGACTCACTCTGATCTTGCGAATAATCTCAACTCCTCATTGAACAAAGCTCCTGGTGACTACAGTGGCTCTTTGCTTATACCTCCATCTGCAGGCCTGGTTACCAACTTGGATCATCATTTAATTTCTGGTCCTTATTAGGAAACTCCTTTACCTGAGTCTGGCATCAATAAGCAATCCTGGAGAACTTCCTCATCACATCTGGGTCTGATTAAGAATGCTCCCTCCCACATCTGGTGCTGATTGTCTGCCCCAACCAAATTCACCTTTAAGGTTTAAGACTTTTCTCTCAGACCTCACTCTGAGTATGTACTCCCACAGGGATCTTTCTACTGTACACTGGTTCTGTGTGGCTGAATCTGTCTGTGTTGCTCTCTCTTTCATTTTTCCCTGCTTATTGATACACATAATAATAAATCTCAAGTTTGCACTAACTTCTGTAGTAACAATTTTCCGTACATCTTGAAATGTAGGTCCTTATTCAAACCTGAGAGTGAGACCAAATGAAGCAACTTTATGCCTCTCTGCTCTCTGCCTCAGTTTTTTTCATTTGTGAAATGAGAGGGAGAAAGAGTAAATGAGAGAGGGAGGGGAAGGAAAGAAAGAAAGGAAGGAAGGAAGGAAGGAAGGAAGGAAGGAAGGAAGAAAGAAAGAAAGAAAGGAAGGAAGGAAGGAAGGAAGGAAGGAAGGAAGGAAGGAAGGAAGGAAGGAAG
>CM053624.1:304262363-304291727 GCA_028646595.1 Phalanger gymnotis
AAGAAAGAAAGAAAGAAAGAAAGAAAGAAAGAAAGAAAGAAAGAAAGAAAGAAAGAAAGAAAGAAAGAAAGAAAGAAAGAAAGAAAGAGGAAGGAAGAAAGAAAAAGGAAGGAAGGAAGGAAGGAAGAAAAGAAGGAAAGGAAGGAAGGAAAGAAGGAAGGAAGGAAGGAAGGAAGAAGGAAGGAAGGGAGGGAGGAAGGAAGGGAGAGAGGGAGGGAGGGAGAAATGATGGAGTATTTATTAAGTGCTTACTATGTGCCAGGCACTGTGCTAAGTGCTGGAAATACCAATGAAAGCATGCTAGACCATTCCTGGCCTTAAGCAACTTGTATTCTAATACAGTAAGACAGTACAAAAAAAAAGAGCTAAAAAGGGATAAGGGATACATGTGCATGCACTGTGGCATGGCTAGAGATGTCAAGGGATTCCCATAGAGGAACCAAGTAAGATAAGGTCAAATCTGGCCTCTCAAAGCCCATGGAACTTCCAGGGGTGGGGTCCAATTTTCTAGTGGGGTAAGGACAGCATGGCTAGAGATGTTAAAGGAGATATCTACAGTACTTGCTTTATAGAATGTTAAGATGAAAGAAATAAAATGAGTATATAAAGTGCTGTGAAGTCCTAGAAGGGCTAGATAAATGTTTGCCATTGTGATTCAGGGGACCTCACTCCCCTAGAGATCCTATTGGACTGCATTCTTCTTTGAATAATATCTCAGAACACAGCATAGATGGCTTCTGTGAAAAACAATGTTGGGGAAAACAGCTTAACTCTAAATGAAATCTAATGTTTATCAACGATAATGTTAACTAAAGTCTTCCTCCTATCCTTCTTGTGACATGGAGGTTGCCCTGGGTTCTCAAAGGCTATATGAGAATTCTAGCTATGCCAAGTCCAAATATGTTTTAAAAATCTTTTACTATGCTAAGGGAGGGAGAGGAGGGAGGAAACATTTATTAAATATCTACTTTGCGCCAGGCATTGTGCCTTTTAGTGCTTTTACAAATATTATCTCACAGGATCCTAAGAATTACCTTGTAAGATAGGTGTTATTCTTATTTCCATTTCGCAGATGAGAAAACTAAGTCAGACAGAAGTTAAGTGACTCATCCAGGTTTATTTAGTCAGTAAATGTTGAGACTGGATTTGAAATCAGGTTTTCCTGACTCCTAGCTCATGCTGTGTCCACTGCAAGAGCTAGCTGTCATGACAAGTATGATCCTAGACTGAACAGCTATTGTCTAAAGTCTAGCCTAAATAAGTTCAAAGAAGCTAGGTTGGATGTAGAATAATGAAATCTGGGGCAGAGCAGGACCATCTACTGCATAGACAGATTGTGGTCATCATCATTGGAAGGAATGCTCCCACTGATGAAATCACACATCCTTGCAGCACTGAATAATATTAACTGAGAGATAATAAACAACCTGGTCAGTGGTATGAGACTTGAGAGATCATTAAAATGAGATATGTAACTTAGGCTTGTAAAATAGGAAGCTTCCACTATACCCCAAGTTTCCAGAAATACTGCAGGGATTTCTGGGGGGGGGGGTTCAAATCAGTCTTACTGCTGCATTAAAAAAATTATAAAGAAGGTAAAAATTGAAGAGTGGTCGAGTCTGCCAACATCAGCAACAAAAAAGGGAGTTCCATACTAAATATGAATCCAGCTGCAAAATGATCTAGAGACATCCAAATAAGGAACAGTGGGAAAGGGAATAAGCTTCAACATTAGCAAAAAAAATAAACTTTAGGGAGAAAAACCACAGACCCATTACCATGATTGATGTTGGAATGAGGTTCAGGATAGTAGAAAACAATTAAGCCATGAATGAGGCCAACCCAGAGGATAGTCTAGGTATCACTGGAAATACATAACTGTGTCTAGATCGAGGCAAAATACCAGAGGGTCAAAATGGTAAATGGTCCTGAAAATAGTGGCTCCCCGAGCTCTTCTAAGATGGTATCCATCTTCCAAAAACATAAACAAATGCAGAAAATGAAGAAATGTGAAGTGTTAGAATAGAAAATAGAATTTTTTTTGGATTGTAGGATTTAGAATCAAAAGGGGTCTTAGAGGTCATTGAGTCCAACTCTTTCCTGTACATATAAGGAAACAGAGTCATCGAGGAAAAAGTGACTTCCTCACATGCTGGCTCTGTTTAAACACTCAGATCTGTACAATGCCATTCTAATATCCCTTGTTTGTATGACTGTCAATGCACGCACAGAAAATAACAGATTTTATTGATTAAAAAATTTTAAGTGACTATAAAAGTCACAACAGTAATTTTATTTATTATTAGACTTGTATAACACTTTTTTTTTAAAATCCCAGTTTGTCATTTGTGTATTAAAGCACAAAAAGAATGTGTGGGGCTTTTTTTGAGGGGGAGAGACGTGAACTTTTGAATAATAACCTTTTCCCCCTATAAGATAGATGGGCCAGATATTACCACTCATATTTTATAAATGAGAAAATCAAGTTTCTGAGAGATTAGATGGCTTGCTCATTGTCACATGACTTGAAAGTGTTTATGGCAATGTTCAAATTTGGATCCCATGCCTTGCAATGCAGCACCTTTGCGCACTATGTGGGTTTATGTCTCCAAAGAGAATATATCTGAAACATGAGGGGGATGTAGTAAACTATAGGGGAATAATTACATGATTTTTTTTCTGCTGATACTCTACAATCCAATTAGTAAAGATCAAGTGATGTATTTCACTAGTAACTTTAAATACATTGTTACCTTGCTATACAACTGATTTAAAAAGTATATATATCCAAAGACAATAAAAAGAGTGAAACTAAATTTTGAAAGCACCTTCATGGGAGAGGAGGGAATTATATTCTCAAAGAAAAGACAATGTGGACTTTATCTCCTATCTGGGTGTTTAAACACACATTTCTCTCTATCAAAACATTCTACCAACATAATGAAGTGGACAGGGAGTTAGCCTTAGTTTGGGTTCAAATCCTATCCCAGACCAGTTCTGAAGACTATTAATGAAACCACAGGTTCCAGTAAAAAACATGTAACAGAAAATAAAGGAAGAGAAAAGAAGACAAGGAAATAAATGAAAAAAAGACTAGACAAAAAAAGGGAAGAAAAAAAGGAAGAGAAACAAAAGGCGAAGGGAAGGAAAATCTTCATTGAATGGTAAGTTCCTTTGAAATAATGGCTATTTTATTTTTGTAACTAACAGTGCCTTGCAAATAGTAGGTATTTAATAAATAACTATTGCATGTATATTGTTTGAAGAATAAATACATTTTCTTATTTTCCTTTTCTCTTTAAAAACAAAGTAAATTTGTTACCATTGGTGTGTGCTTTAACACACGATAGGCAACATATTAAAGTGGACAGGATGCTAGACATGAGGTCAAGAAAACCTAGATGTGAATTCTGCCACTAACATCTGCTAGTTCCATGACCCTACGTAAGTCATTTGTCTCCTCGACCCATCATTTACTCATTTGTAAAATAGGGATGATTTTCGTAGAACCTACCTCACACCATCTCAATGGCAAGGGTTAACTTGAAGAAGATAAGACTTAAAAAGGACTTGAGAATTTTCTTCAAGTATTTGAAGGGCTACCAGAGGGAAGAGAGATCAAACTTGTTATGTTTGGCCCCAAAGGATAGAACCAGAAGGAAAGAGTGGATCCATTTACAAAGATCAAAGGAGTTAATGTAATAAAAAGCCTTCATAAACTTTAAAAATTTCTATCATTTTTGTTCATATAGATTTTAAATGTTTGTTCACTTTCTTCACTCACTCACCTTTAATATCATCCTTTTAACACTCCATTGATTAGTTAATAATGCTCTTGGCCTTCTTCACACCAGCCTCTGAACCAGGAAGATCTGAGGGATGCTGAGCACAAAATCCAACTATCCCAGCAGCTAATTTGAGTTTTTCTTGAACTGATCTCTCCTTTCAACTCATCAGGGATCTGATTTGTCATCTAGTGAGGGATATTTAGAAAGGATTTTGGAATAAGTCAGTGTCTTCCCTTCTAATTCATAATTTACTGAGCCACTCCAAGCATAAGCCTTTGGGAGGCCTATCTATCTACTCGATTTAAATAAATGAAACTCTGGTTATTTGCTCTTTCTTCTGATCCTCTTAAGACATTTAATATTTTTTATAAAGTGCCTCTGTTTTACAGTCCTAGATTTTGCCCCCATCTTAAAAATCTTTGCCCATATTAGGTGACAGGAATCTAGTAAGAGAGATGTTGGTGTTTCAGTTAAAGAATCAATTTTATTTTAAAATAGCTTAAGATTTGACATTTTTTTATTGGACTGCTTCAATAATTTTCTTTATCTTATCTGCACATAAGAGGCTGGGCACCATTAGCTTGCTGCCAAACTAAGTGAATATTTGATGAAAGCACTTAATAATGAAGTGGGGCTGCCTTACAGTTAGGTAAAACAAAATCTGGTAACTCACTGAAATGGATTGCCCTGTGATTCTTTTACTCCATCCTCTCTCAGTGAAACCATTGCTGAGTTTCATGGCAACAAGCCTCATTATAGAGAAGAGGTTATCAGTGGATCATTCCTACTTCATGGGGATTTGTGGGGTTCACTTACAAGAAAGATTTGTAGCATGCTGAATATAAGATGGAACTATCTCAACAGCTGGCTTGAGTTTCCTTAAAAAAATTACCTTCTCCATCAGACTAAGGTCTAGGGGCCTTCCTCAAGGAAGCATGACATTGTTAAGTAGAATTCTAGAAGCAGCTTCTAGGATCCTATGAATCACCCTACTATTGTGGTAGATTTATTCATTACATATTTTTATCAGTGCCTTTTTTTAAGTGCCGCCTTAGAGAAAACATCTCTACCAGCTGAAGGGGAAGGGGTGATGGTGCAAGGAGGGGAAAAGACCAGGAAATGCCTTCTGCAGAAGGCAGCATTTGAGCTGTCTTGAAGGAAGTCTAAAAAGTAGGCACTTTATAAAGCCTATGAATTGGGCACTATAGATATGATTATCTCCATTTTACAGAGGAGGAAACTGAAGCTGAAAGAGATTAGTTGACATATCCACGGTCACACAAGTAGTAAGAAATTGAGACTTGATTTTCCTGGCTCCAAATTCAGCAAATTATTCATTATGTCACTTGGGTCTCAATACAGCTGGTCTTAGGAAAACTGAAGTAGGGGGTTAGTGATCCTACTTGTTGTATGTTGTTCAGTCATCTCAGCTGTGTCCAAATCTTCATGACCCCATTTGGGATTTTCTTGGCAAAGTGGTTTTCCATTTCCTTCTCCAGATCATTTTACAGATGAGGAAACTGAGGCAAACAAGGTTACGTGAGCTGCCCAGGCTCACACAGACAAATCTGTCTGAGGTCACATTTGAACTCAGATCTTCCTGACTCTAGGCACAGTGTTCTATCCACTGTGCCAACTAGTTGCCCTTAATGAACCTAAGCTTCCCATCATTTGCCAATCCCCTGTCTTTTCCTTCCCTTCAAGTGCCCAATATTGTGGGTTTTCTCATCTCAGGAAAGAATCTTAAACTCATTCAAGCTATAGGATAAATAATTGATTAAAATTTGAAGTGTTACCTCCCCACAGGCCAATTCCTATATGGAGATTAAAATCTGAAGCTAAAGGATGGACTCTTAGGTGAAAAATCAATAGGCATGGGAGGACTCAGAAAAAGACTAAAAGAAGTTATTTCTGAGCACTGGTCATCCTGTCATCCCTGAAATCTTCCCATGTAGGCAGTTGCATACTTTCACTGTGTTTAAGGTTGATGGCCCTGTTGAGGAAGTGGGGCATTCCTGTTCCTATGTTATTGACCTCAGAGATTCTTATATACATACATCTTTTTGCCTCTGGCTCCAAAACTGGGAATACAGATATTTACCTTAATGGTTCAATTTATTTTACATGCATAGACACAGTCTAAGTTGTACAGTGAGGTTGATTATATTTTGGCTTAATTGTAAAAAAAAAAAAAATTCAGACTCCTGATTCTCCTCCATAACCACAAGGCGGCTTTACCCTTTTACCTAGAAAAATACAATCCCAGGATGTGACATACTACAAATGGTCAAAAGTAATATAAATATTAGAACACAGGTTAGAGTCTCCTGAAGGAAGTCAAAGCCTTACATTTACAACCACTGATATCACAAATGAACAAAGTGGGTATATACTGACTGAGGTACAAGTTGTATTTGGATGGCTAAGGAATGGACTTTCTAGAAGACTGTTTAGCCATTCAGGTCAGGAAGGGGACATTTAGTGCCCTGAAATCTCACTGCAATAAATACACTCCAAGAAGGGACATGATAATAGCCTTTAAATATCTGGAGTCCTTTCATGTGGAAGAGGTATATTCAATTCGTTCTACTTGACCCTACAGGCAAAAGAAAGAGAGTGGTTCCTTCTAGCTTTAAACTAAAAAGCACAAATTGAAGAAGAGGCAATAAACAATCGAAAGAATGAACGAATGAACGAACGAACGAACGAACGAATGAATGAACCACCTTCCTAACAATTAGACCTTTCTAAAAGGGGATTAGAATACCCCAGGAGGTAGTGAGTCCCCCCTCACTTGAAGTCTTTAGCCAAATTCTGCCTGAAAATTTGCCAGGGGTGGTGCAGAAGGAATTCTTGGTTGGATGTAAGAGGAATCCGATCACACCTGAGTTCTGTTTCAGCTCAGTGATTCTGACACACTCTCATGGGTCTGTAAAAGCTAATAATGCTTCTTAAATATTAAGCTTAATGTTAGTGACTGAGACTGGAGGGAGAATTAAGTGTCTTTCACTTAGACTGTAAGTTCTCTGAAGGCAGAGGATACCTCTTCTGATCTTTGTATGGCTTCGATGGCTGCTTTAGTCACAATTAAGACCCAATTTCCTCATTTGTAAAATGAGGGGGTTGGACCAGAAGATCTCTAAGGTTCCATCTTTTAATAATTCTGTGATCCCACCACTCAATTGGCACATCCCAAAAACATCTGTTCTTTGTTCTCATTCTTTATGAACGTGCATACAAAATATTTAACTCGAAGGATTTAACACGGTTGATCATTCTCCCTACCCCATATTAAAATTCTTTCATATTTTCTTATGCCACCACACTATCCCACTTCTATTTCATCGGCTGTTTTCATTCCTGACACTACTCTTTTTCCTTTAACTTCACTAAAGTTCAGTCTTTGGTCCTCTTTTCTTCACCCCAACCCTCCAACATTTTCTTGCTTAATTAGCTCTTTCAATCTCCCATCTTTAACTACTGTCACTGTTTATTTTTTCCCCAAATCTCTACCCCTGACCTCTTACCCAAAGTTTAGCTTTTTAGCAATCATTTCTCCAACTGCTTTCAACATATGGCTAATAATATATTCTGTGATCAACTCAAATTCAACATGCTCAAAACTAAATTAGTCTTTTTTCATCCTAAAAATAATATTTCTGCCTAATTACGATTATTTTTTAAAAATGACCTAGAAAGTTCTCCTTCCTCTAGCTAAGCTTTGAGTATTTAACAGTCTTTCCAAATCCAGTTCAAAATCCATCCTCTCCAGGAAGCCTTCCTGATTCTTCCAGACAGACTTCTACTACCACATAGCACTTTATCTCTCAGGCTCTTAGTATATTTTATTCGAAACCATAGTTATTGTATTTATTGCATGTGTGTCATATCATTCCTCCTAGAATGTAAGGTTCAAGAAGAGGACTATATCTTAATTATTTTAGTATCAGCCATTGCAGTAATTTGCACACAGTAGATACTTAATAAATGGTAAATGAATGAACAAATATTCCACAACTCTTCTCAGTCACCCAGATGACCTTGCAGTTAGCTTTTACTTTCCTCTCTTTCATTCCCTCCATTCAATGTATCACTAAGAACCACCTATTCTTTCCTTGAAATGTTCTTTCCATTCCTATTTCCATCATTCTATAATTCATTCAGTTTTGCTTCCAAGAAGTAATGTGATATAGTGGGAAAAAGTATTGACTTTGATGTCAAAAGACCTGGGTTCAAACCCTGCCTCTGATATTTACTACTTTTGTGACCTTGGGCAACCAAGTCACTTTATTTCTCTGGGTCTTAGTTTCTTCATCTGCAAAGTGAAGGATTTGGACTAGAAATGCAGAGGTCCCTCCCAGATCTATTTTCTCTTATCCTAATCCAGGTACCATCACTTCATGCTCATATTCCTGCAGTAGGTTCCAATTCTGCCTCTAGTCTCTTCTCACCTCTCATTATTCTATACGTTATTGACAGCTCACAAATCTTTCTGAACCCTGCTTTTACCATGTCACTACTATTTAAAAAAACAATAGCTCCCTGATGCCTAAAAGATCGAACCCAACATCATCCTGGCATTCAAGCCCCTTTGTAATGTCTCCTCTCTTCCTTAACATCTCCAATTTGTTCACCAATACCACTTCTACTTTAATCATGCCAGTCTTTTCACCATTCCCCACACATAGAATGACTGTTCTTGCTTTTGGTCATGCTGTACCCTCTACCAGGAAGGGTAGGTATGGATTATCTTTGTACCCCCCAGAGTCTGGCACAGTGCTTTGGACGTAGTAACTGATTAATAAATGCTTGAATCAAAAGTCTTTAAGACTCAGTTTAAAATCTTTATTCTCTCTGAATTCTTCTGTCATCATTAATTTCTGATTTCTCTGAAATAAATGTCCAGTACATTATACAATTTTGTACTCCTTTATATATTGTCATGCATTGCTTCCTGAAGCTTTCAGGTTTGTGGGTCTCATCTCTACAACTAATTTGCAACTACCTTGAGGATAGAGATCCTCACGAAGCCTAGCACAAAGCTAGGTACATGCTACACACTCAATAAATACTTGTTGGCTAGAAGGGACCAAAGCTTAATTGACAGATCAAGTAGGAGGAAATATGTTGAGTAGACGAGAAAAACAGCCTGTGGGATGAAAAAAAAACACAGAAATAATCTTGATCTTTTCTTGCCAAACCTGGCAAGAAAGATGATGAAAATACTCATGAAAAATAAAAATGGACATATGTTGGCAATTATTTTTAAATCCTCCCTCCCGCCCATTTCAAGCCAGAAGTCCCCCTGAAAGGGTTCTCTAGTTGTTCCTAAATACTTTTAAGCTTCTGTGTTTGTGGATTCCTGAGATATTCACACAATCTCAGTTATTTTTATGACAGGCTCTCTCTCTCTCTCTCTCTCTCTCTCTCTCTCTCTCTCTCTCTCTCTCTCTCACACACACACACACACACACACACACACACACATATACACACACACCCTGCTTTTTCAATCAAGGCTCCTTTCATATGAGAATGATCTTTATTAGACCGTTCACCATCTCATCATCAGTGCTATGATCATCAGTTCCTCCTCAAGGGAAGTCATGAAATAATGGAAAGGGTTTCCTCGCCTAGGGAATAGGTATTTCTTCTGTCAAACACCTCCTGTGCAAAGCACAAACTCTTCTTGACTCCCTGGTCTAAGTATGCTATCTGATCTCAAGTTGTGTTAGCCTTTTGCTTTTTAATAACCCATTTCCTTATAAATATTATTTTTAGGATGGAAAAAAAAGTGTTTATGTCCTCCCAAGCTCCCCAATCTACCCACACAAACCCTTGGCTCAACAAAATAGAAGTTCTCATTGAGAGTAAGGACCAAGTTTATTAGGTGACTGATACTGAGATTTGATTGGCTAAAGAAAGGTCAATACTAAGAACTACATAGTCCAGATATGATCATTTAAATCCATCTCAAAAATGCACACTCAAAGAAACAGAAGCATTCAATAAGCCTGAGGTGTAGAGTACCTCATACTCTCCTCCTTCATCTCCTTGTCTTCCCTGGCCTCTATTCACAAGCTCATCCTCCTAGTTATTGAAATGACCCATTGCTGTTCCTTCTGCTTCTTCCTATTGTCCCAGTCCTGGAATGTGCTCTCTTCACACACTGACCCAATTTCTACGGTTTCAAAAAAAGGGTATTGCCTCTGGACCTTCTTTCATTCTATGGCTGAAATGCATCTCTCTCTCTCTCTCTCTCTCTCTCTCTCTCTCTCTCTCTCTCTCTCTCTCTCTCTCTCTCTCTCCCTCTCTCTCTCTTCCCTCCCTCCTTCTCTTTCTCCAGGTGGCTCATGTTAGGGGACCATTAATCTGACCCTTTCCCCTTGAACAGATGCCTAGAAGGTAGGTGCTTATCAACCAAACAGCAGGAGCTGAGAAAGGAGGTTCAAGGAGAACTGGTTCACCCACAAAGAAAAAAAAAGGACAGGAAGAGACCCAGAATCCTCCTCCAAGATATTCCACACGTGTGAGTGTCACAAACCCTGAAGCAGAAATAAAGCCACATCCTGCGCAGCAGTGGCTAGGGCTGCGGCAGCAGGGACAGCAGCAGCAGCAGCAGCAGCAGCACACCTCTCCCTCGGGGAGATCCAGGAGCCTGGCTCTTCACTGAGTCGATCGAACTAAGCCTTTCCACAAGTCATCCTTCATACCCGCCTCTGACCCGCGCCTCACCCTTGTCGCCTCTGACAGGGTCAGGAAGCGAGAATACCCCGGCGGCCCCTCTGGGACTGTCCTCCCAGCCCTGTGCCGCCCCGGGCACGCGCGCTCGGACTGGCAGCAGCGAGCGCTGCAGAAGGGGGGGGGAAGTTGGGGAGGTGCCAGGGCAAGAGTAAAATCAGCGCCAGCCACTTGTCCCGCGGGGTTCCCGGGAGAAACCCGGACCCTCCACCCAGGCAGGCTAGAGCACGGCGGACATCGTCCGATCACCTGGAGCAGCGCGTGCCCGAGGATGCGCGTGCATACACACACACACACACACACACACACACACACACACACACACACACACACACACACACACACACACACACACACACACACACACACACACCCCAGCACCCATATCCACGGATTCTAACGCGTCACACACTACAGATCCCAAACGAATCCAGCCGCCTGCGTGGATGAGAAAGGGAGAGTTGGGAAGGAAAAGTGAAGCCAACATGCCCCCTTTGTTTGCACATTTCCCCAAATAAGAAGGGGGAAAAGTTTATGGGCATTTTGGGGAAAGAAACCCCACAGTTTCCCCTGTCAGGCGGACACATTTCAGAAACCAAAGCTTTTTTTTTCTTTTTTCCCTCCTTCTTATTGCAAGGATCTGAGTCTCCATGCTCATCTGCTCTTTCTGCCCTACAAGCTAACTACACTGTGGGGTTGCCACCTTTAGCCCGCCCGCACCTACCATCCTCCCGCAGGCATGCAGCCTCCCACTGCCAGATGCCCCGAAAACGCGCTGCTGCCGCGGCATCCCGAAAGAGCGGCCGGTGGCCGGCTTGGCTTGGCTCATTGTGCCCGGTGCTCACCTCCAACCTCCAGTTGCGGATCCCTCCTGCTCCCCGTTCCCTTACACAGCTGTCCGGCTAAGAGTAGCAAGCTCCATTCAGGCTGCTGGCCAGGGACACAATCCTCACCCAATGCATATCCCGTGTGTGTGCAAGGGTGCAAGGGTGCGAGTGTGTGTGTGTGTGTGTGTGTGTGTGTACGTGTGTGTGTGTGTGTGTGTGTGTGTGACAGAGAGAGAGAGAGAGAGAGAGAGAGAGAGAGAGAGAGAGAGAGAGAGAGAGAGGTTTTCCGAAATAGGACGGAGGTGGGTGGTTGATTGCAATTATTCCTTCTCCATCATCCCTCTCTCTTCCTCCTCACGGATCTTTTTGCACAAGCTCCAGATTTCAGGATCTCCTGTTTGTTTAATAAAAGGAATAGAGGGAAAGGCTGGTGGGGAAGGGGTTAGGGGGAGGGGGGGAGGGAGGAGGGCTGCGCATGCTCAGAGGAGGGACACTAAGTGCTCACTCAGGCAGAGAAAGCGAGAGAGTTGGAGCAGAAGCTGCCCTGGGAGCTGGGGGTTCCCGCTGAGGCCCTTGGAGGTCAGTAGGGGAAGTACCGCTATAAGTGAGTATTCGCAGGAGGGGGTGTGCGACCATAACAGGTGTGTGCAGAGGCCCAGGGGCGGTGTTGTGTTACCACTATACAAGTGTGTGGGATGACTACGTACTTGGACAGTGTGTCGTGTTTGCTTGGAACCATTATCAGGTTGGAGGGTGTGGGGGGGGCGGAGGGGGGGAGACAGAGACCAGAGACGGAGAGAGAAAAAATGAACAGAGAGGGACAGAGACATGGAGGGAAGGAGGGGGGAAAGGGAGACAGAA
The DNA here is from genome assembly GCA_028646595.1 of Phalanger gymnotis. NCBI lineage: Eukaryota > Metazoa > Chordata > Mammalia > Diprotodontia > Phalangeridae > Phalanger > Phalanger gymnotis. The sequence continues at coordinate 304,274,581 of CM053624.1, forward strand.
GGAGACAGAGAAAGAGGGGGATAGAGAAAGGGGGCTAAAAAGAGAGAGAGCCTGAGACTACTATGTGTAGTGTGTGTGCGACTGCTGCATGTAAAATGGGTGTCATGGATGAGAGCATTATGTGTGAGAGCATTAAGTGATGTGCATAGGGTGTACGGTTTCTGCGGGTATGGTCACAATGTGGGGTATGTTTGTGTGCCCACCATGTGTACCTGCATGAGATGTGCGTTACTGCTATATACAAGTGGTACATAGTATACTGTGATGTGTATGACCACTACATAGTTTGTATTTACATGTGCCTCCCTACACAAGTTCCTGCTTCTGGACCTGCCCTGTAGGAACCTGAGTGGCAAGAGCCTGACTCATAAAAGGAATATAGATCCATCTCCTTGTTGCTTGATAATATCAAGCTATGTCTTATGTACAATATCAGGACCTGAAATGGGCCTTTCTGTTCACCCATCTCTGCCTCCCTGACACAACACATAATACAGCTTACCCAAAGTTACCAAAAATATGGGGCCAACTAAAGTATATAATTTAGATGTCGTTTTTCACCGAGTTTTTCTTTCTTCTGCCCTTGCCCCAACCCCACAGTGCAATGCATTGACAAAAGAAAACACTTAATAGAAACATGCACTCTTTACTTAGGACCTAGCACATGTTTTATCCTAGGACATAAACCTAAAATCCCTTCTCCCCAAAGAACGAAAGGAAACCAGAGAGGTCAGTGTAAAGGAATGAGATAATAACGATGGTACAGGATTGTCTGCTGTTACTGTTGTCATTCTCTACCTTTATAGAACAAGAAGGTACCAGGGGGTTAATAAAAAAAAAGAACGGGGGGTCTTCTTCTGATGGAAGATCTTGATCAGCAGTACCCTTCGGCCTCTCTGATAAGGAGCATGTTGCCCCAGTAAAATGAGAGGATAGAAGGCACCTCGAAAGGGAGAGTCCAATAAGAGAACATGAAACGTCTCAATGGCTAAGTAACCTGAGGAGAGGAAGCACACCCAGAGTCTGCAGATAGAGTGGAAACTCAGCCTTGAAGAAGTTATTTTGTGAATAAAGTAGGCAAAATGGAGAAAGTTCATGCCCCTCAAGTGGAGTCGAAAAGTCCCTAGGTCAGAAATCAGAAGACCTGGCATTAAAGCCTAATTCTGTATCTTCCTGTATTTTATATTTGAGCTCAGGCAGGTCAATTCCGTTCTCTCAGCCTCCTTTCCTTCATCTGTACAATAAGGATGTTGGACTAGAATGATTTCTAAAAGCCTACGATCCCTCCTCAAAGGCTCCAGTTCAATAACTTGCTCTTCTCTCCTTATTTTCCATCTTGGAGTAAGAAGATTAAGGGGAAGCAAATGTTTGATATAGGAAATTTCCCATTCTTCATCAACACCTCTTATTCCTTCACTCCTCATCCCTCCATTGAAGGACTGATTCTTTGGAACTCAATTTCGGAAAGACTCCTAGGGCAGATCTTTTTTCAATTTTTCATTAAAGATCACCTCTGGGCACTTCCGGTATGTGATGCAGTGAGCAGATGCCTTCAAGCCGAACTCTGACCCTAGTCCCATTCATCTTTACAATAATAATGCTAAGTGACATTAGAACAGCAGGACAATTACATCGAACCCAAGAGCACACCCTGAGGAAAGGAAGACATGAAAGTGTCTCATCTACACCTCAAGAAAGAAAGAAAAGCTGAGAGGGAAGGAAGGAAGGAAGGAAGGAAGGAAGGAAGGAAGGAAGGAAGGAAGGAAGGAAGGAAGGAAGGAAGGAAGGAAGGAAGGAAGGAAGGAAGGAAGGAAGGAAGGAAGGAAGGAAAGAGGAGGGAGGAAGGAAGAAAGGGAGGGGAATCAAGAAAAGAGAGGGAAAAGAAAGGAAGAGAAAGGGGAGGGGAGAGAAGAAACAAATTCTAGAATCAGTTCCTACACCGGGGAGGATGTGCTCTGGGTGCAGCCTTTCTCCACGTACTCACTGGAAGGAATAGGTGTAACAGTCCTTTTTAAAAATGAGAGCAAGTCTAAGTCTTCACCCTCTTGGGAGAAAAGATTAGCCTCCTGTGAAAAAATGCCAGCACTCCATATAACATTACCTTCAAGGTTCCTTGCTCGCTGCCTTGTGGGTGAGATGCTCTATCATGAATCCCCCTCGGTATTTCCTGCTTGAATAGAATCCAAGAGAGACCTGTGTGGGTTATGCCAAAGTACCAATATTTGTTTACTTGGTGTTAGTGAAAAAATCTCACAGTGGTTGAAGCTACTTTCCCCCTCTGTGTAGGATCTGCAGTCATCCAGCAGCACCTGGAATGAGGAGATGTGTTGTTCAGCAGGAAAGAAGGGGACCAGTATAGATTCTCTGAGCTACCCTGTTCATTTACTTAAGCTTGGGCAAAGGGCTTTCCTTATATACACAAATCCTGCAGCTGCTGCCACTGAAGTTTTCCACTATGTTCTGTCCTTTATCTGAGGGTGACTATGGGTAAGGGAAAGAATATGGGAAGGGGATAAAAGGGACAAAAGAAGAGCTCCCTTCTCTTGTTATTCAGGGAATATGTGTTTGTTTTCACAAAGAAGAAAATCAGATCCATCAAGGTCAAAATTAACAGAGTAAACAGACAGTGTAAACTTCAGACTCTTTTGAAATGTACATGTTGGGTGACCGTAGGAACACACTAGAAACTAGCTGGCTTTTATAGTTTTTAGTTATGCTGGAATGGGGAGATGGTGATCTAAATGGGAAACACGAACTGACTAATGATGTATCTGAATTTGTGCATTAAAAATCCATAATGTCATACATTTATACCATGTTGGAGTTAACAAGAGTAATAAAAACTCTGTGGAGCCAACCCCAGGAAAGATTGTGAAGAAAGAAAAACTTGTCTTTTGTGCTTCCAGCAAGAGCTGGAACACAGAATTTGTGCCCTGTAGGCAATGTTTGGTATTTATGTCTTCTGTGTATTTCCATCCACTGGTAACTTTGAGCCTTCACTTTAATACATATTACTGGACACCACAAAATAAATATTTATGTGTCATGGAAAGTGAAGTTTTCTGTCATTGAAAAGATGATAATTCATAAAAGGTAATGTTAAAAAGTGTCACTTATTGTATCATTCTACACTTTGTACCCTAGGCTAGTGTTTCTCAAACTTTTTTCTTCTCAGGACTTCTTTATAGTCTTAAAAATTATTGAGGTTCCCCTCAAAGAACTTTTGTTTATGTGTGTTATGTCTATTCACCTTTACCATATTAGAAACTAAAACATCATAGTATTACTATGAAAATAATTTTGACTTTAGAGACCCTTCTGAAAGGTCTCAAAGACCCACAAGAGATACTGAGACCCCACTTTGAGAACTGTTACTCTAGACCAGACACACTGCTTTGAGTCCATCAGACATGTGACCAGAACCAGATTAAATTGTAATTTGTAGTTGGGAAATATTTAACAAAATAAGTAAAAATACAACAGAACATAATATGTTAATGTTAATATGTGGTTTTCTAAATATGCAGCCCGTAGGGATCCTTATTTATGTTTCTATTTGAGTTTGATACTACTGTAACAACAATGTTATTTGAAGCTGCTGTGGAGGTGTAAGGCCAACAATACCATCACACAGGAGAGCTCCTAGCACAGGTTCTTTGATCTACTTTTCTAAGGAAAACAACTTTAAGGGGTTTACAATCTCACTTTAATTAAACATACATATATCATTCACTTAGTTCAGGGGAAAAAGTCAGCACCCTGACCTTTAGAGAAAACACAAACAGAAATTACAGGCAGAAATTATACAAACAGAGAGAATAACACCAATCAGCAGACAGGCTTCTAAGTGTCTGTCCATAGCAATACATACATAGTTACCAGAGAGAGAGAAGTACCAACATTTGGGTTTTCAAAGCCAGGGGGCTCCTTAACAGCTACCCACAGTCTGGCAAAATCACAGGAACACTCTTCCAATGAGTGAGCCCCAAAGCAAAATGCTAACCTCCAGTTAATTTCTTCAGGGTCAGAGAGCATCACAACCATGTGACTCAAACTCATGTGACTTAAGCTTTCTTGTGACTTAAGCAAGTCATCAAAGACTCTTGATTCAATCAAAGACTCTTGATTGAAACTAATGCAAACTCAGTCAAAGGCACTTGATTGCCTTAGTGCTGAAAAGCATTCCAAAAGAAAAAAACAGCAAAAAGTCTCACCTTGTTTGCTATTACAACTGCTGCTTTAGACAATATCTATTTACCTGTACCAGCTTTGGGTCTCCTCTGACCCTCTTCCTTCAGTGCTCCCTCCAATTTTTCAAGTCCACATGCTTAAAAAACCCAGTACCACCATTTCCCTTTGGGTGCCAAGTAGCCCCTGCTGTGACACCCCACCCAGACTGGTACCTTACAGTCTGGATTTTTTCCTGTTGTGTCCTCTTTCCTCCCTGCCCCTCCCCATCAAAATTCACTTTCCTAATGTCCCAATCTGTTATGGACCCTGCTCTCTGCTATATGAACATAGGTGGTAGAAGAAGGATGCAGTGTGATATTGGAAAAGAATACTGGATGGAGAATCAGGACCCTTGGGTTTTATTACCAGCTCTGCCATTGACTTTGGCCAACATATTTCCCTTTACCAGGGTAAAGTCTCTTTCTCTGTAAAATAAAGAAATATACAAGATTATCTCTTAAATTGGTTCCATTTCTAAAACTCTGTGTGTTCTTAAATAATCCCTGCTAATGTGTTACCCCTCCCAGAATGCACAATGTCCTAAATGAGTTTGAATATATATCTCCAAATGCCCCATGAGAAGTTATTGAAAAGGAAAGAATTTCAGGCACCAGGTGGGCTATGGAAGATATTTTAGCATAACCAGGCCTCGAAGTTTCCCTTAGATTAAGGTATTAGGCTGGGATGTCAAATGAGGTAGACTGACCTCGGAATCTCCTTCCAGAGAAAACCAGAAGATGATATTTCAAGACCATTGGATATGTTGAAAGAGAAATCTGACAGATCAAATGGAGAAAACAAAGAACCAGTGATGAATGTGATAGGCTATTTTCAGAAGAGCAGTATCCTGGAAAATAAGCCTGGGCAGAATGTGATAAAGTTGTTTGCCCTGTTAAAGCCACAAAGTTTTGAAGCTCCATAGGTAATTCTGAAGGTAGGCCACATGGAACACTGGACCTCACTGTACTACTACTACCTTCAGCTTTCTAGTATCATGCCGGTACTTAAAATACGAAGCCAAGAAGGAACCTTGATAGGTCACAACATCTATTTTTTAAAACAACAGTCCAGCCTCTGCTATATGAGAAATAGGATGCCTAAGGATCTAGGGCAGGAAGGGGCCTTAGGGATTATCTACACGATTCCTTCATTTTGTAGAAGATAAAACTGAAACCTGATGATATAAAGAAATTTGCTCAAGGATACAGAGAGTAAGTGAGCTAGGCTCGAAACCTAGGTTCTCCAAGTCCAAATCGAGTTCTCTGTAAGTTTCCTAATTAAAAAAACTATTGTGTTATAGATTTTAATATCTACCATACATGTATATACTTGTAGTATTATTGAGTCTGTAAAGTAAGAATTAAAATATCCCTACTATATACTTCCCTCTACAGGGTTGCTATGAGGATCACATGAGATTACTCATGTAAGGTACCTTAAAAGCTTTAAAGTACTAAATAAATGTGAGTCACCTTCAACAGAATAGATTGAGAGTTAGAAGGGCCTTTAGCAACCATATAGCGCAACCTCAACCCATTTTGTGCCTAAGTATACCAAGATTCAGTGACCTGCTAGAGGTCATATAGCTATCAAGTCAGAGCCAGGATCAAATGAAATAATTTGTGTAAGGTGCTTGACAAACCTTAAAGCATTATATAAATTCTAGCTATCATATCATCATTATTTAAACACAAATTTTACTTCAAATCTTGCACTTTTCTAACACCATGCTGTGAAATCTCCAAGGGAACATAATTGACTGATGAATTTTATTATGAAGATAGAAAGAAAAAACTGATCATACAGTCACCAAATATTCCTTTTGCGCTGACTCTCCTTTGATTCCTATATCTTCAGGCACCCCATTTCTTTGCAATGGTCTCCATTTTAAGGAAATACTTTGGAAAAGTTGCCCTACTGACCTTCAAGACTTTATTGAATTCTTAGAGAAAATTAGGCTTGATTTTATGCACCATGTTCCTACTGCCTATAATGCCCTGTACCCTGTAGTTTCACCATCAACTTTCTATCCATTCTTTCCTAAAATAGTCTAGGAAAGGTAGAGGTAGTTATAAGGAGATCAGTAGTAGCAAAATGAAACAAGATGGATCTCATTAAATAACTGGATTTCATCTTGTTTCTTTGTGTCTGCTCTGCTGTTAAATAACTACTGCCACCCACTTTACTCCAAGCAGGTAGGAAGCAAGATCCAGAGGGCCTATAACTGTGTTGTGTGCACAAAAACAAACATATAAACAGAAATCCTTCCCCTCATGGAAGTTGTGTCACAGGATACAAAATGGTGGTTGGGGGTGGCAGGAAGTAAGAGTTTATATACCACCTGCTATCAAATAGTATCTCTTTGATGATCAAAACAGCCCTGCAAGATAGACATTGTTATTATCTTCATTTTAGTCAAGGAAAATGAGACAGAGGAAAAGTGAATTTCCCAGAGTCACACAGCAAGTGTCTGATGTCAAATTCAAACTTAGATCTTCCCGACTCCAAGAAGGTGGAACCCAACAATCTATCTACAATACTACCTAGCTGCAGATGGTCAAGTAACAACTAAACTCATTGAGTTCAAGTCATTGTCAAGTCCTGTCATTCAAACATTGTAGATATGTTTGCAGAACTACTGCCAGTGATGTCTGAAAGACATTAGAGGACAATCAGTTGGCCAATAGCCATTTACTGAAAGCAATATGTGCCAGATGTTGTGCTAAACAGAGATTAAAAAAGCCCTCAAGGAGCTTACATTCTGATTGGGAAATATAACATGCTTGCATATATATATATATATATATATATATATATATATATATATATATATATATATATATGAAGAGAACGAGAAGGTGAGAGAGAGAGAGAGAAGGTGAGAGGGAGAGAGAAGGTGAGAGGAGAGAGAGAGAGAGAGAGAGAGAGAGAACTAAGCAGTTGTGGGAGAAAGGTAATAGCACTGGGGACAGGAAAGGCTTTAGGAGAAGGGGAGTCTTAAAGGAAAAGCAGCAATTCCAAGAGGCCAAGGTGAGAAGGGATTACACACTAAGCATGGGGGACAGTCAGGGCAAAGGCACAAAAACAAAAGCTGCAGTTTCATTTGTGGGTAACATCAGCTAGCCCAGTATGGCAAGGTCAAAAAGTTTAGTGAAGGGGAAAATGTGCAAGAAAGAAGATTGCAAAAATAGGAAGGGGCTGAACTTTAAAGTACTTCATATGCCAACAATATGGAGTCAATGGACTTTGTTGATCATGGCAGTAACATGATCATAACTGTGCTTTAGCAAAAGTACTTTAGTAGGTACGTGGAAGATGGATTAGAGTAAGGAGATCCTTGAAGCAAGGAGGCTAAATAGGAGGTTGTTACAATACTCCTGGCCAAAATTGATAAAGACCTGAATTTGGCTGTTTCAGTGGGGAGGAAGGATCATATGCATGTAAACAGTATTATTTGTTGTTCCATCCTGTCTGACTCTTCATAACCCCATTTGGGGCCTTCTTGGCAAAGATACTGGAGTGGTTTGCCATTTCCTTCTCCAGCGCATTTTACAGATGAGGAAACTGAGGCAAACAGGGTTAAGTGACTTGCTCAGGGTCACAGAGTGTCTGAGGCCAGATTTGAACTCAGGAAGATGAGTCTCCCTGACTCTAGGCCCAGTGCTTTATCCACTGTACCACCTAGCTGTCAAGCAATATCATGCCTTTCTGCAAATTTCACCTATTACTTCCAGTTCTAGTCTCTGGGGCCAAACACAACAAACCTAATCCTTCTTCTAGTGACAGTCCTCCAAATACTTAAAGATAGTTATTGTACAGGAACTCCTCCCCACCAGTGTTTTCTTCTCTAGGTTAAAAGACAATGCTTACTTAAATGAATACTTATATGGCATGATCTTTGGTTCCCTCTTAATTGCCCTCCTATGGAAATTCTCTTATGTGTCAATTTTGTCAATTTCCTACCTAAAATGTGGAACCCAAAATTCCTCTATTCTAGGAGAGAAGCCATTACTTTCTCTTCCTGAACTCTCTATGGAACTGATAAGAACACTAAATAGAAATGCAACATTCTGAATTCCCCAGGTACTCCCTGCACTTCAGGAAATATAGTGATAACATTTTGCCCCAGATTTCCTAGAGCCCCACAAAGGCTTCTATGGGTTGTGGCATTGTTACTTTAACTCTGGTAATCTCTGATGATCATGCTTCTGTGTGATGGTAACATATGTCCCAATGGAATCACTAAAAAGACCTTAGAATCAGCTGTAAGCTTTTTGAGAGAGTATATACCTTTATAGATTATTTATATGTATTATACGCATCATATACGTCATTTGACAAAAAAGCACCTCAAAAATTAGAAGAGGAATTAGAAATTAGAGACAGAAAGAAGGGCTTCTATAGGTCATCCAACTTATGCTGTGATCATCAAAAGCTGTTTCAGTTTCTATTTCAGTTTTGTCAGGTGTGTCTCCCCAGTGTCCACTAGTTAGGTCCCATGCTATAGTTAATTTGGCAGGGTGTTCCTCCAAACAGCTGCTTCCCTAAATTCTGCTAATCTATAAAATAATAGGCTGTCAGATTGGTTTTGATAAAACCCAAACTTACCTCTCACCGCATATCCATCTGTTGCTATTTGAACCAAGATTTTACTCAGAAACACTGCTTTGTAAAATATAGTCCTGTGACAGTTTCCTAAAGAAAACCATACCTGCACAACTACACACTCTATTATTTCTTGGGAGCTAATTTTATAATAGTAGCGAACTAGCATTTACAGAGCACTTAAATGTTAGCAAAGGGCTCGGACATGTTATCTCCTTTGCTTTTCATTTGATCTTGACAAGAAATCTGGGATATCCTATCAGTATTCCCATCTTATAAATGAGGAAATTGGGGAGGAGAGAGGTTATATTTGCCCAAGGTCACACAACTACAAAGTGTCTGAAGAAGGATTGGAATTCAGGTCTTCCTGACTCCACATCCAATATTCTATCCATTGTGCCCCATTATGAGTAAAAGTATTGAAGAAAAACTGTTAATACTGTATGGATTGCAATTATAGGCACGAATCTATCAGAAGTAATTTGTATTAATTTATCATTGTTTTCATCTAAACATTGCTCTGATTAGAGAGAGAAATGTCCAAACTGATGAAGTCCTGTCATGCTCTCAGACATATCTCTGACACGACATTCTGAAATAACATTCTTAGAAATTTTGAACAAGGAAAATTTCACAATATAATGACACAGTTTAGGTTAACATTCTACTATGTTCTAATAGAACAATAGTAATTTATTTTTTGGGGAATATCCCTGGAGAATTATTCTCCTAAAACCACTCAATCTCTCTTTGACCACCCTCTTTAACAGCTCTTCAAAGCCAGTCACAGGTCCCAAAGTAATCAAAGAGACTCTGTCCCTTTGATCAATATCTTAATTTCTTCAGATGGGGAAAGATGTTTCTGCTTTTAGCTGGGTCATTACCAATGATGTGTTGGTAAATGTTTTAACAACAGACTGTTTTTTGAAAATGTGCAGCAATACACACTTTTAAGCTGAATTATTAAAATTTTCCCATCACTTTAATAAATCTAGACAATCAGCAAAACAACAAACCAAGCCCAAATTTGTAGCATTTTCTTATTTCCAAAGTGTAAATGCTCTCATACTGAAGATATAACAATCGACTGTCAGGAGCAGGGCATTGTTTAGGAATTGATAGGTGTTTTTTTTAAGGACTGATAAGAGTTTGTCTTTCTGATTCATCCAAAGGCTTCAGACTTGGATAATCATAAGATACTTTCTTAATATTTCTAAAAGGGGATGAAGGGCTTGCCTGCTTCACTTAGATGTTACGTTATGTTTTAGAATTAAAAAGAACTAATTCTTAGCATGGTTCTTGTCATACAATTAATTCTTAATAAAAGAATTTTCATTCATTTTCATTCATTCATAGTTTCACCATCAATTCAACTTGAGAATCATTTATTAAACACCTACTATGTACAAGATATTAGGCTGGAGGATGGTTAAGACGTAAAGATAAGTTTGACATGGTGCCCCTCCTCAAAGGGTTACATGGAGAAAGTAGGATTCAGAATTTGAGGATTCCCATTCAGATTCAAAATGCAATGATTCTACTGTTTCCCACTTGAAGGAATTGAGAGCATATAGTGGAAATAATGCAGGGAATCCTATTACTTTATTTAGTTTGAGGTTTTGTAGCTTTATAGTTTTTTTTCTATCTCAAGAATCCATAAATATAGATAAATTATTCTCCATAGAATGGTGGGTTGTCTTGTTCACATGGAGCAGTAGCAGCAATAACACTATTTTTAGCCTAAAATTTTAGCTAGTCAGCCCCAGATTTTATAATGAGAGGAATATTTAACACAGAAATGTGGAAGAAATGAGAAAGAGCCAAGATCCTTGGCCATTTAAACAGGTCAGGAAAGTGAATTCTAGTAATCAATAGCAGTTCAGGGAAACTGTCTCCCTAAAGATCAGTAAATCTCCCTCCCCCACTTTCATTTAAAAATAAAAGATATCTTTATATTTGTGTAGGTCTTTATAAAGGTGAGTACGAGTAGAGAGAATGCTGGATCTGTAACCAGCAGAGAGCTGGGTTCAAATACTCTCCCTGTTACTTATTAGCCACATGACCACCAACTAAGTCACTTTACTTCTTTTAAGACCCATTTTCTTTGGAAAGTAAGCTAATCTATTTTTGGTACCTAATTCATACGGGTTTTATGGAACTCTGCTGAGGCTCTGTATGTAAAACACACTGCAAACCTTAAAGCAGTAACTACATAAATGTCAGCTATGGGAGTGTAATAAGGGTTTGAGAATTGACTGGCATTCTGGGATTTCTAGTTCGGAAGGACAAGTATTCCCTCTCAGTCTTGAGAGAGATTTGAATGATCATAATCTTTAGACCAAGAGGTGGACTTGAGTCACACCTACTTTTGAAAACAGAATGTAATTTGCTAAAGGACAGAGTGAGAAGAACAAGCTGAGACCACATGACCTGAGCAGCAGTTACAGCAGTAGAAAGGATGTCATCCGTCCCTTTGCCTGGGACCTGTTGTGAGCTGAGCTGGAGAGAGGTGGCAACCCAGGGACCATGAAGCAATGAGAGAGAGAGAGAAGAGAGCTGACCTCTGGTGGAGAGGGGAAAGTTCGTGATGGGCTACTAAATCCTTGCAGATATCTTAGACACAAAACTCAGACTGAAGTTTCTGGTTTTAATTATCTCTAAAAAAAACCTAGAAGTTCTGAAAGATCTACTTTTGCCCCCATCTTTCCCTCTCCATGCCTATCTGATAACAGGCACTGTTATATACTCTTTACAGTTATATACTGTTACATACTCTTTTCTGGCTTGTTTATCTAAGCAGTTTACTTTATCCTGATTTTGCTTCATATAAAAATCCATGGTCTGTCTTGAAGGCTTGTGTTACATCTATATTCTAATGGGTTTTTTCCCCTTCTAAATGTCTCCTGAGTATTTCCCTGTGTATGTCATGCATTTTAGCTTAGTTCAGGCTTCCTTCTGTCTTTGAATCCTTGGTATAGGTATAGAACTGGGGTAAAGTAGGGCTATTATACCTGAATGCAAAGTTGGCCCCCGAATGTGTGAGATGCTCAAGGGGGTAATAGAGATCATGCTACCAGAGTAAAATCCTCTAGGAGGCAGCCTTCCTCTCATACCCTTGGGGGTGGGGATAGGAGTGAAGGTGGGGGTTGGGAAACTGCCATCAGGCTGCAAGAAAATACAGTTTCAGGTGATGGCTTGAAGGTCTATGTTCTCCCATTACCAGTAGGCAGTGTAAGATTTCACTGTATTTGGATGTTGGAAGCTTCATTTAAATAATGTCACGGAGAGGAAAGCCACCTATGGATAGGAAAGGGTATGCAAAGCAAAGGATAGTCCATGTTCTTGGCTATTTCTGACTAGTTTTCACTATAGCTCATTCTCTAGTAGTAACTGAAAGCATAGTAATTATCTGCACAGAGAATTTGTGACAGTTTATAGATTATATGAGGCAGTGTGCCATACAGGGAGTGCTGGACTTGTATCATGAAGTCCTGGGTTCTGATGCCACCTCAAACACTGTAGCTATGTGACTCTGGACATATTTTCTAAGTGCTCTCAACCTCAGTTTTCCTCATCTGTAAAACGGGGATAATAGTGAGGGTCAGAGGGGACTAGAGGAAAATAAAGGGGAAAGGAATAAGCATTTCTGTACTGCCTACTTGGTCCAGGCACTGTGCTAAGGGTTTCACAAATATTCTCTCACTTAATAATAATGCCTATATTATTTACCTCGTATGGTTGTTGTGGAGATGAAATGAAATATGTATGTAAAGTGTATGGGAAATCTGAAAAGCTCTATCGTTATCATTATACTTTAAACAGTTGGGCTTCTTACTGAGTTTAAGCGGGGATTGCTGAGAGAATATGGATAGTAAGCTGTGAAACATCACCATTTAAAGCCACTTACTCTTAAATCTTTTTCCCAAAACTTCTTCAAGTGATAATGAGGCGATAATTTTCCTTCCTTCACCTAAAACTAGGAAGAAATATGTAGTTAAAATTCCACCACCAGCAGTAGCAAAACAAGTTCGGACTTGATGCTTACACCTCCATATTTTAAATGTATATATGATGCCGTTAATGTGAACTCTCTCCAGTTACAGATCACGATCCATGCCCTCTCCCTTTGTGTGACTCTTATCCATGTCTAACTGGAAGTCCTCCATAAAGGGGCTGCCTAACTAGCTGGGGCCCTTCCTCTAGGTGTCTCAACATCGCCTAGTATCAGTGTGGCACTTGAAATGTCCATCTGTCATGCCTCATTTTTTGCTATGTGAATGACTTACCTCCCAAAGTGCATTGGCTCTGGAGTTCTTGAACCCAGGACTAATGCTTACTGCCTGTGTAACCTTCAGCAAGTCACTTATCCTCCCTGGGCACCAGTTTCTTCATCTGCAAAAATGAAAGAGTTCAACTAAATGGCTTCTAAGGTCCCTTCTAGCTCCAGATCTACGATCCTGTCATCTATTCTTCTAGTCAGAAATCTCTCTTTCTGGGACATCTCCAGTCATCCTGATCTATATCTGGTCACTGGACCCAGATGGCTCTGGAGGAGAAAGTGAGGCTGGTGACTTTAGTCAGCCCTGCCCCACTGAAATCCAATTCATTTGCAAGTCATATCATCATCTTCCTGAGGCTATGGTCCTCTTCGGGAACTAAGGACAAACCACAACCTGTGAGTAGTCTGAGCTGCCCCAGTGGGGATCCAGCTGGCCAGTTCCAGTCTCAGCTTGTCCTCTCTTCACAACCCCTCTCCTCCTTTCCCCTCCTCTCTCCCTCCCCTCCCCTCTCCTTTCCATAAGGGGTATCATGCCATTACCAGAGGGTGTCCTGCCCAAAGGAAGGTAAATTTGATGGCTAAAACCTACCTAGTTATCTTGGGGTGTACTGGCTAGATTACTTTCTTAAAGACCATGCCTTTAAATCCAATTCACTCTGGTTCTCATGGATTGGACAACAATACGTCCCTGCCCAAGCACCACTTAATGGTTATTTTGGGGGGCCCCTGGCTCAGAGTGAATGTAAATAGTAATTATTTCTCTTTTGGCCAGCAACCCTGAGGGTTTTCCTCTCTCAGTTTGATTTTTTTTATTAAAGGGATCATCCCTTGATTCATTTCTTAAAGAGACCTATTCACTGGATGGGTGTTGCCTCACTCAAAGTGAGAACTCAGAAAGACCTTAGTTTAAAAAGGCTAAGGTCTCCCACTACATCCTGGGCTATCTCTGGTTATCATGATCTATATCTGGCCACCGGACCCAGATGGCTCTGGAGAAGAAAGTGAGGTTTTTGCACAGTCCTCCCTCACTCAAATCCAATTGGATTGCAAGTCATGTCATCATCTTCCTGACATCATGGTCTTCTTGGAGAACAAAGGACAAAAGCCACACAGAAATCTGTTTGATGATATCTTTTATTTGACTTCTTACATGTAATTCATCATTGGCAGGCACTGTGCTTTAGCCTTCTTTCCACCATGCATTTCTTAGTGGTCTTTGGGTCAGCTGACATTTTGCTTCTTTGGAGTTTGCAGCATTTCATAATTCGTAGCCATATGGCATCACTGAAGGAATATTGATGTTTTAAAGGGTTTTGTTTTAGGGGAAAACTGCGCATTTTTTGGAACAGAATCTATCTCCCTTCTCCTTGTTTATTTCCAGGCCCTATTCACTTTCCTTCTGCAATGTCTGTCCAAGATGCATATATTGATGGTCCAACTCTATGAGATGTCCACCCTATGATGGTCCATCTATGAGATGTATATTATAGTCTGCGTATATTATCCATTCTTCTGGATTATAGAATTATCATGCACTTTTTTCCTGTGTGGATTGTTGAAAAAAACTCTTTTGAATCACTCTGTATCTTACTTCAGAGGTTCCAAAATTATCTGTGGGGGTTTAATATAATCAGCATGTCATCCACAAATAGGAGCATTTAAAGAATTTCAAAGACATACAAAAAAAGGGAAAAGGACCTATTTCTACAAAAATATTTATAGAGGCTCTTTTTGTGATGGCTAAGAATAGGAATTCAAAGGGGTGCCCATCAGTTGGGAACTAGCTAAACAAGCTGTGGGTATATGATTGTAATGGAATATTATTGTGCTGTAAGAAATGACAAATGGGATGATTTCAGAAAAAACCTGGAAAGACTTACATGAACTGATGCATAGTGAAGTGAACAGAGCCCGGAGAATGTTGTACAAAATAACAGAATATTGTTTGATGAAGATTTGTAAATGACTTAGCTATTCTCAGAAATGCAATGATCCAAGATAATCTTAAAGGACTAATGATGAAACATACTATCCACCTCTAAAGAATGGATATTGATTGAATACAGACTGAAGCATGCTATTTTTCACTTTCTTTCTTTTTTCTTTTATTTGACTCTTCTTATAGAAAATGATTAAATATTTTATATAATTACATATGTATAACCCATATCTTATTGCTTACCATTTCAGGGAGGGTAAGGGAAGGGAGGGAGGGATAGAATTTGGAACTCAAAACTTTAATTAAAAGGTTAAAAAAGGACTTCACCATCTTTCTTACTCTATTTGGAATCCTTGTAGGACATGCTTTGTGGCAATAGAAAGCACATCTAGCAAACATAGATCTCAGTGTTGCCTTCATGAATATTGATAATCAGAGTATAATTGAACAAAGTTATCTCTGTTGTTGCATCTTGCAAAGAATCTTGTATCAGCTTAACACATGTACCATGTACTACATACTATTGATCTACATTCTAAGCATTGGATTAGTTTTCTATGTGATAATCCTATAGGAATATGATATGAAAGGACAACTAAGTGGTGCAATGGTTAGAACACTGGGCTTGGAATCAGGAAGACTCATCTTCATGAGTTCAAATATGGCTTCAGACAGTTATTAGCTGTGTAATCCTGGGCAAGTCACTTAGCCCTGTTTGCCTTAGCTCCTCATCCATAAAATGGGCTGGAGAAGGAAATGGCAAACCACTTTAGTATTTTTGCCAAGAAAACCCCAAATGCACTCATGAAGAGTCAGACATCACTGAGACAACAACAACAAAAATATCATATGAATGTCTACACCAGCAACAGCTCTACCTCCTTTCATGTAATGTATGTTATTTGTGAAAAGCCGAGTTTAACTGAAAGAACAGCGATAATGGTACTGTATGCATGTTATATTCTAAAAGTGTAAATTTCTATATCTTTCTTCAATAGATGGCTAGGACAGAGCTAGAAACAGTATAGTCAAGGCAAGTGAGGACTCGTAAAGGGGTGTTGACATAATTGAAGATGATGGCAGAGGATTCATCAGCTGGGATGAATTTAAACCAGGTTCTAACATCATCCAACAAGAAAAAATGGGACTTCATATGTGGTAGGCAACAATAGCTCACTGATGCACACTAGATGGATGATAAAGATTTTGAATGGTGAACAATGGAGAGAAGATGGCAGCCTAAGAGTTCAGAAGTAGCAATGGAGAATGACAAGGTTGGTACCTCTGCCTCTACCACTGGGAGAAAGTAAGAACTCTATGGTGCAGCACGTGAAGGTTTTCTCTTAAAATGAAGAAATGATGAAAAGATGTGAGAAGCAGGCATACAATCAAGAGTAGTTTCTTTTTTCACAATAGAGAATAACAACAGAAAAGAAATTCTAAGGAGAAGATATGGAAAATAACAGCTGTTGGGCACGGGTGGAGATGGCAGGGTAAGAAACTTAAACCTAGAGTTTTAGATGTGGAAAACGATGTTTGGGAAAGTAGTGGAATGTGAGTCAGGATAGGATCGCATTTTATTTTTTTTTAATTTTTTTTTATTGTTAACACATGAAATTTGATTTATTACAAGGAAAACATCTATGTGTCACAGAGGAGTTTTAGGTCATAGAAAACATGTACACATCTAAAAGGTAATGTTAAAAGTCCCTTGCCACATATCCCTGTATATTTCGTAAAGTTGCTGATGACCTGGCTGATTCCTGGCTCTATTTATGCAGCATTTTGTCTGGTTTTTTCCATAATTCAGTAATTCATGCTTTCATCTATGTGTACAGCTTCATAAATTGCCATGTTAGGCTCATAAGATCACAGATTGGAAGATATCTCTAAGGTCATCTGGTCAAATCCCCTGATATGTAAGTGGGGAAAACTGAAGGCTAGGAAGGCTATGTTTGTCCAAGGTCACAAAGGCAGCCAAAAAAGTCATGCCCTGGTGTCCTTCCCTTTCTTTTTTTTTTTTAAATTTACTTTTGACATGTTTGGTTTTCAGCATTGATTTTCACAGGTGTGTGAATTACCAATTTTCTCCCC
>CM053624.1:304292227-304309697 GCA_028646595.1 Phalanger gymnotis
CTTACCAGCACTCCTCCTGACCCAAGAACCCCCAACCCAGACTGGGCTTAAATCTTCAGCAGGCTCTGCACTCCTGCTCTGATCAGCCACTTAATTCCTCCCACCAAGTGGGCCTGGGGCCAGAAGCAACTGCAGCTAAATTTCTAAAGCTGCCCCGCCTCCATTGCCTCAGGGGTAGAAGCCGAACTGCAAACTCCGTCCAGTCCCGCAGCTTTTCCCACTAACCTTCTGTGTAGTCTTTGCTGTTTGTGGGTTGTGAGGTCTGGTACATGCCACAGCTCAGTAATTCAACATGCTAGGGCACTCTCTGCTCCACTCCTGGTCTCGTCGGTCCACGGTCTGCCGCGCGTGCTGGGCTCTGCTTGGCTCAGCTCCGCTCCCCTCAGCTCGGGTCTGGGAGTTCCGTTCGGAACAGACCTTACCCCGAGACCATCCAGGCTGTGCTGGGCTGGAGCCCTGCTTCCCTCTGCCACTTTGTGGGTTCTGCAGTTCTAGAATTGGTTCAGAGCCATTTTTTATAGGTTTTTGGAGGGACTTGGTGGGGAGCTCACGCCAGTTACTGCTTTCCAGTCGCCATCTTGGCTCCGCCCCCCCCCCAAAGTGTCTTTTGATAGACTTCTCTACTGTTCTACTCACCGTCTCTGTGACTTCCCAGATCAAAATGCCCTCGCTACCACCTCCCTATATGTGTAGTCTTCCCTATTAGGATGTAAGTTTCTTGAGGAAAAAAAAGTTTATTATTTTTGTATATTCCCAGAACTTAGCATAATAGTTGGGATATAATAAGTGCTTAACAATTTTTTTTATTCATTCATTTATTAATCATGAAAGCCTGGAATGTGAGAGCTGGAAAGGACTCTAAGGTCCTTTTATCTAGTCCAACTCCTTCCTCATGCATGAATGCATGTATATATATATATATGTATATATGTATATACATATATACATATATATATATATACACACTATGAGTGGTCTTAGACATTTAATTTAATGCCCCACCTCTTTCACAAATAAGGAAACTGAATTAAAAAGAGAATCTAAATTATTTGCCTTGAGTCACAACCTAGTTATTGATAGAGTCAGAACTAGCACCTACTACCTAAGGCACTAGAATTCCTTACTAATTTCATGTCTTGCTCCTGGGAAGTCATCTGTTAAATAGAGGTACTATGGTTTACTGAAAAAACATAGAATTTTGAGTCAGATAACTTGGGTATGTATCTCTGCTATTACATGGATGATTGTGGGGAAATCATGTCTTCGCTCTGAGGCACAGTGGAGGGGGGCTCCTCTGCAAAATGAGGGGTTTGGTTCATATCCCTTCTGCCTTCACATTCTGTTAATACAAGCTATTTCTTGGGATTGGAGCAGTCTTATTGCTGTGTTACTTAGCTTTGACTATTTGAAAGAGACTTCCCATTGGCTTGAAAATTAAAATTGTCATTAGATGCTTTGGAAACCAATAGGATGTGGAGAAATATGCTAACAGCTGACTCCTGACACTTGAACATGGAAAAATGTCCCCATGAGAAAAGGAGCCACAAATAAGGGAGACTTTTAAGCATTTAGCCAGAGCCTACTTGACCACAATCACACAACGATGCCTCTCCAAGTTTAATGCACCTTTCTCTTCCATAGTTTGTTTATTTCTGGTTACTTTATCTTTTTAGACTGGATCTTCTATCACTTACCACAGTGCTTGGCACACAGTAAGCACTTTATAAATGCTTATTACCTTCTCTTCCCCTGGACTAGAAGTGCAGAGTCTATTAACAAATTTGATTCCACTACTGACATACAGAAAAAGCTTTAACCTACTCCATTTCTGACTTGGGAAACTATGCCCTTCTTTAGGCAACCTGGTTCTCACCCCCAAAAGTTCTCTCTCTCTCTCTCTCTCTCTCTCTCTCTCTCTCTCTCTCTCTCTCTCTCTCTCTCTCCCTTTTCTCTTTTTTGTACTTTATTTCCCTCTCCCCTGCCCCTTCTCCTCTTTTCCCCTCTTGTTCTCCCTCTCCCTCCCCTTCTCCCCCTTTCTCCTTTCTCCTTCTCACCTCTTTCCTGTCTCTCCCTTCCCCCTTCTCTCCTTTCACTCTCCTGGGTGCTCACCATATTGATACCAAACAGGGCAGACACCAAAGTAGCATAGCCCACTGAAGCTTAGAACTCTTGAGGTGAAGAAGTCTGCTGTCCTCAGTTACCCTCATAGCTGGGGCTACAAGTGTACACCACCACAAGTTCAGTTTACTCTTAAAAATTATAGATATAAAAATAAGGATTATAATTATTATATTAATAATAATTGTTACACTAATAACAAATAATGGTGGGGGTGAGAATATGGTGGCTTCAGGATAAATAGCAGGATTCATGATTTTTTTCATTCTAAAGACATGTCAAATTTAGCATTAGCTAGTGACAATTTTCCCTGTGAAATGAAGGTTCAGAGCTGGAAGGAATGAACCTTTGATCTAGAAGAGATCTCCTACACCTTCTGACTCCCAGTAGAAACCATTTATTCCAAAACTTCCTGCTCCCTTCCATTTTATTGATGTCTAAAGTGATTCTCAGGGAAGGAAAGATATTTGCCAAATGTCATACAGTTTGCTAATAGCAGTCAGGACTAGAAATCTGGTCTTTTGTCTCCTACTTCAAATTGCTGTCCACTACATAATTCATCCCAACAAAAATATTTGTAGAAGGGCACACTAACATTAATTGTGACCATCACTTTTGAAAAAAGTGTTTTTATCTTATAAGGCAGATTTGTGTGTGTGTGTGTGTGTGTGTGTTTTGTTTTGTGTTGTTCTGAAACTTGGTCACCTCTGTTGCCAGGCCAGAATTAGAGAAGTCATTCATAGCACCAACCTAACTGCTGACTGACTGAGAAGCTCTGACCCACTCCTAGGGCTGATGCTGTTGGTGCCAGACAGTGGAGACACACAATTGGTATTACCAATTGCAGCTCAGAACACCTGAATTCAAGGGATCCACTTTGCAGTGGCCGTAGGCCTGTGACACCATAGGCAGAACGGTCAACTTTTTATAATAAATGGGGAATAATGGATATTCTAGGGGGCAATTAGATGGTATAGTGGATAGAACACCAACCTTAGAGTCAGGAAGACCCAAGTTCAAATCTGGCCTCAGACACTAGTTATGTGTCCCTGGGCAAGTCACTTAACCTTGTTTGCCTCAGTTTCCTCATCTGTAAAATGAACTGGAGAAGAAAATGGCAAACCACTCCAGTATCTCTGCTAATAAAACCCTAAAAGGAATCATGAAGACTCTGACATGACAGAAAAGTGACTAAACAACAATTCCCTAGGTAATTCTTTTTCATCATTATTTCTCCATTTATATTTCTCCTTTAAAAAACATTTTTTTCTATCCTTTTTGTAGTCTTTAGGGACTGCCCCTTACAAGGTGAGTCTCTGCTGACAGCAACACTTATGCATAGTTGCCTTCAGTAATTACCCAGCGACTGGTTTCATTTCCTCAAAAGCCTGCAGTAGTCTGTTCTTGCTAAGTATTCTAGTCAGCTTCTCTAGGCTTAAATGTATGACATACTACTTGGAATGAGTTACAAAGATGTAAATTAATAGTAACTGAGTTGGTGCCTATTTCCATAGCATGAATTCCTCTCTTCCTTTAAAATGTTCATAGCAATTGAATTTAGATATTTAGATCTGTGTCTTGCACTCCGCTCAAGATTATTCTGTATTTTACCTCATTGTCCTTGCATTGCAGAGCAGGCAACACTCATTTTGCCTTTATATAAACACAGGGGGTATTGGAGAGTATCACAGTGTCTCTGTCCAACACTCTTTACCTGGTATAATTATGGGCCAGATTTTGAGCTGCTAAGATTTTAAGTTTGTGTGTCTGGTTGAGGAAGCTCCTGGCCCAGAAGCTCTTGCAGGGCCCAAAGGGAGAAGGGTAATGTCTTTAGCAATGGTAGCTTGGAAAAGAGACCTTTCCAAAATCAAGCTTGGAGTCTTTTAGTGTAACCTTGAGGCATTGGATCAGAATGGTTCTATATATCTCAGTTTCCTTCACCATGGGATGAGTGAAATAAAGGGATTTGATAATTCAATTCATTTCTAATATGTAAAAAAAATAGCTAATGTTTTTATGGAGCTTACTATGTACCAGGCACTGTGCTAATTTCTTTATAATCATTATGTCATTTGATCCACACAACTACCTTGGGTGGTAAATGCTATTATTATTCCCATTTTTACAGTTGAGGAAATCGAGGCAGACAGCTTAAGTGACTTGCCCAGAGTTGCACAACTAGTAAGTATCTAAGGCTGGATTTGCACTCAGGTCTTCCTGACTCTAGGCCTCGTGTTCTATCCACTATGGCACCTAGTTGGTTGATGATAGACTCTGAGGACATAAAGACAAAAATGGGACAGCCTCCATACTCGAGGAGCTTGCATTTCATTGGAGGTTTATACAACATGAACATAGATAGGTAAGTACAAAGTAATTTGAGGAGAGAGAGAATCCACAGATTCATAAAATGTTAGTGCTTTTTTCACAAATTGGAAAATGGAGTCTCGAGGAAGTTATAACTTGTCCAAATGACTTGTCCAAGTTCACACCCTCGTTACTGATAGTGCTGAAGGTGATCAAGAAAGGTGCTTGAACTAAGCCTTGAAGAAGGTTAAAAATGCTAAGAGGCAGAGGTCAGGAGAGAAAGTGCATTCCAGGCATAAGGGATAATTTGTTTGAAAGCAGGAGGTGGAATGTTGAATTCAACATTCATGGAGTGGCTATGCCAGTTTGACAGGAGTACAGTGTATGTGCATTTGTGCAAGTGTGTGTGTGTGTGTGTGTGTGTGTGTATCTGTCTCTCTGTCTGTGAATGTGAAGGGACGTAATGTGGAACGAGGCTAGAGAAAGGTTGGTTGATGCCAGGATGTAAATGCCAGCATGAGGAATTTGCATTGTATTCTAGATGTGCTAGGGAGCCATTGAATATTTTTGAACAGGGGAATGACATAGTCACGTACGCTTTTTTTGAAAGATGATTTTGGCACCTTTGCATATGGAGGATTGATCGGAAAGAGAGAAGAACCAGAAGCAGGGAAATTAATGATACTTTTATAATAATGATGATGAGAGGTGTTGAGGGCTTGAAAAAGGGCAGTGAATGGAGACAAGTAGATACCTATGAAACCTATAGAGATTGCATTCATGTTTTTTGGCAAGTGATCAGACCTAGGAAATGAAAAAAAGATTGCAAGCCTGAGAGTTCAGAAGGACCAGCGGTCTGAGTATGATCTTCAAGGTCCCTTTCAGCCTAAACATCATATAATCCTTCGGTAAAATAGAGACACTAGTAAAAAGAAGTTGCTAAAATTTGTACTAGATTAGTTTCAGGACAAAATAATTAATCAATATCTATAGACTTGTCATGATCCAAGCACTGTGCTGGGTGCTGAGGATTTAAGTACAAAGAATGAAACAATCCCTACTCGCAACATGTTGAGCCATAGTGAGACTGGATTGCTGTCACAACCTGAGAACCTCTGCTACCATAACCATCACTCCCAAATGCTTGGATAGTAAAACCTCCAGAATTTATACAGCCCTAATATATATGTATAGAGTACATAAGTATGTACTGTACAAAAATATGGAGACCTTATATGAAAACGAACCACATTTCTATCCAGAGTCACCTACTGACAGTCTGTGACTAAGGACAAATTACTCATTCCCCATTTATTAAATGGGAATAATCATACACAGGGGTTTACTATAACATTATTCATTATAAAGTTGAATGCTATTGTCTCTATGTAGAAGGATCTCAAGTATATATTCTCAATCTTTACTTCTGTCGTGAGCTTCAGAACTACATTTCCAGTTGTCTGTTGGTCTTCTTCTAGATGTCTCCTCTTTTCCACAAATGCAGCACATTCCAAACTTGAGTCATTTATCTCCCCCCAGAACTATTCTCCTGATTTCCTTATTCTGATTTACTAGCACCCCAATTTTCCCAGTTAAGTTTTAGACATTTTTTCCTTTTACAGTTTTCTCTTTCCCACTCCTCCTAGCCCGCAAACATTCAATAGGTCACCAAGTCCCATCTATTTTCTTCACATATCCTCTCCCTTCCATTTCCTCTGCTGTCAGGCCCTCATTACCTTTAGAATAAATCTCTACCATAGTTTCCTAACTGGTTTCAGTGCCTCTAATTTATTTCTTCTTCAATATATCCTGCAAAACACTCATAGATTAACTTTTGTAATATTTGGGTTGAATTATATCACTTCTGTGCTCAAGAAACATCAGTAGCTCCCAATTGCCCACCAAATTAAGTCCAAACTTCTTAAGTTTAGAATTCAAGGCCCTCCACAATTTAGTTCTAACCTCACACACCTTAACATCAGCCAGACTGGATTCACTTGCCGTTTCCCCAGAAATATTCCTCAATCTCTCACCCATATGCCCTTGATCCTACTGTGCCTTATAGCAGCTAGATGACACAGTAGAAAGAGCATTGGATCTGGAGTCAGCATGACCTTAGTTCAAATCCAGCCTCAGACATTTGTGAGCTAAACCCTAGGCAAGTCACTTAACCTAAGCCTGCCATAGTTTCCTCATCTCTAAAATGGGGTTAATAATAGCACCTATCTTCCAGGGTAGTAAAGATCTAATGAGATTTTATTTGTAAAGTGCTTTGCCAGCCTTAAAGAACTATATACTTTTGATATAGTCCTTTGAAATCTTGACTGTTCTTCAATACCCAGGTCAAACACATTTTCCTCTGAAAGACCTCCCTATTCCTCAGAGCCAAAGGAGATCTTTTTCTCTTCTGCATTATCATAGCATTTTATGTCACCTCCTTTATATATTTAACATGTTCTGTTTTATATTAAAGCTATTCTTATACTTGTCTTATTTTTCCTTCAGAAATGTAAGCTCCCTAAGATCTAAGACAGTGTCAATTAAACATTGTAAGCTCTTAAAAATGATTATTGAATCTTAGCACATAGGTGGAACTCATTTGTACAGTAGCTGTTGGATTGAAAACTGATAGACTAATTAGAAAGAGAATCTCATTTAATAAGCATATTTCTTTTATAAGGAGAGCTTATATAAGGGGGCCCAAGGACTGTGCTAAGCAATACTCTGGTACACAACATAATTCCCTTTACAGACTAGGGAGGTTGGTGATGTTTTATTTTACACTGGGTTCCCAGTTCTAAGAAGAAAGATACAATTGCCAAGCTACTAAAGATTCTTTTCTGATTTAACATTTTCCAAGTGTACAAGTCCAAAACCAACTCAGTTTTGTCCATCTCTGTTTATGTTCATTCCTGCTGTTCTTTTGTTTAGTACACAGCAGATGGAACTGCAACTTAAAAAAAGAACAAATGGATATTATTCCTGAGGGGAAAATAAAGGATGATCACAATTGTCTCCTATTGAATATGGCTTCCTTAAGATTGTGCCTGGTGGATTTTATCTTGGTGAAAGTCAGGGTGCCCAAAAGCAGGACAAGCAGAAGTGTTCTCAGGACCTCCTGCATCAAACCATCTAGTGTGGAATCATAACTACAGGATGCTGTAAAAAGTTAACAGCAAGAGATGCAGCAGCTCCTTCTGAGCACAAATGTCTTGAAGCCAGGAGGTTAGGAGGAAGCCCTACAAGGCAGTCAGGAAGCTTTAAAAGACTGACTAAAATCACCTACTCTCTCTGTATGAAATGTGTTCTTGCCAAACAACAGGGTTGGGAGTTTTAAGTTATTTTTCAAGGAGCCCTTCTCATAATCAAAAGTCTTCACATATGAGACAGTTGGCTTAGGGTAGAGCTTCAATCTGTGATTGTGGAGCAGGACAAAGGTAACTACTGGCTCTTACAATAACTGGACTCCTGAACTCGGCATCATTAACACTGTGCTCAAATTAATTGAAATATCAAGGGTCTGAGATGTAAAAGAGGGTCCAAAGAGGTCTTCAGTGTGGAATGGGATGAATAGCATTTTCATCTATATCCACACATATGGACAATAGTATTATCAATAATATCTCCTTTTGAGGGGCAGCTAGATGGCAAAGTGGATAGAGTGCCCAGCCTAGATTCCGGAAGACTTCTCTTCTTCAGTTCAAATCTGGCCTCACTTTACCCTGTTTGCCTCAGTTTCCTCATCTGTAAAATGAGCCAGAGAAGGAAATGGCATACCACTCCTGTATCTTTGCCAAGAAAAGCCCAAAAGCGGTCATGAAGAATGGGACACAATTGAAAATGACCGAACAGCAATCTTTTGAACGGGGAAGCCATGGAATTTTAGAGCTGGAAAGGACCTTTACAGCATACATATTTAGAAGTCAGTTTTGAGGCTCTTACAAAACAAAAGTCGGCTTTTATTTTTTTATTATTACTTTTGGACTTCTGATTTCATTGGTGTAGGGAACTCTCAGTGAGAGAAATTCCTTTCCAATGCAGATCAGCATTTGCTTTGCAATTTAAAGTCTCAGAGAGTTGCCTGGGGTAATGAGAGGGCAGGCGACTTGCCCCAGGTCACACAACTCACTACAGTATGCATGAAAATCAAGACTTGAACCCAGGTCTTTCTGACTCTGAGGCTAGCTCTATATCATGTTGCTTTTCCCATAGTCTCTCTTTCAAGAAGGTTAATATGAATAGGAAATAGTCTTTGGCTAATAAGAGGAGAATGGATTTCATCTGTTTTGTTTTCCTCTTGTATCCCAGTGTTGACCTGTTTAAATATTTTATAATCTAACTAGGGTTGAGATTTGACACAAACAAATATATGAGCAAACCCTACAGAAGTTGGAATCAGTACTCTGAAATACAGAGTGATACATGGGAATCATTAGTGTCCTCTTCAGAATACATTTGATTAGCTTCCTCTCTCTCGCAGATTGCATAACACCATTCAAGAGCCTTTTATGAAATATCAGCATAAAACTTTGCAACAAATGGAAACAAATACCAAGTTAAGCATATGAAAAGGAACAGTGTCAAGTACTCTTTATTAATAAATAGTTGTGGACTCAGCTTTGGTATGGCATTTGGATGTGTAATTACTTTAAGCTGAATCTAAGCTATAGAAAACATAGTTTTATGGATGTTACATTCTAATGAAAGTAGCTTGTACTTACATTGTTTTCAGTATTTCCTCTGCCCCCAATGTCTCTTCTTCTAATCTCTCCTGTCCTTAACCTAGATTTACCTCCATTAAATTTGGTAAAGTTTGTATTCAAACATTCAATTTCCCTCAGTTTGGATTCTTCTCAGAGAGATATGAGTATGTAGGGACAGGAACACTTGACTTGCAGTCAGAAGACTTGTCTTCAAATCCCCAACTCTAAAATGGATTAGTTACAT
Source organism: Phalanger gymnotis (assembly GCA_028646595.1). NCBI lineage: Eukaryota > Metazoa > Chordata > Mammalia > Diprotodontia > Phalangeridae > Phalanger > Phalanger gymnotis. Next base: position 304,301,600 of record CM053624.1, read on the forward strand.
GATAATGAGGAAGACACTTTCTCCGAGCATCAATTTTCTCAGCTATCAGTTGAGGATAATCAATCAACATTTACTGAATGTTGAGTATGTCACAAACTGACAACAGGTAGTTGGGGCAATCAAGGCAGCTAGATGTGCAGTGGATAGAGAGATAGGCCTGGAGTCAGAAAGATGTGAGTTTGAGTGATCTCATACACTTATCAGCTGTGTGGCCCTGAGCAAGACACTTAACCCTGTTTGCCTCAGTTTCCTGACCTGTAAAACGAGCCAGAGAAGGAAATGGCAAACCACTCCCATATCTTTGCCAAGAAAACTCCAAATGGGGCCATGAAGAGTTGGACATAACTGAAATGACTGAACAACATGAACTTATGGGCAAATCACTTAATCTTTTGGTGCCCCCCCCTCTGTGGGTGGTGTTGCTATTTTTCAGTAAAATTTCTGAATTTATGCCATGCACATAACTAATAAATCTTTCTGTAAATCTGTTTTGTTACTCAGCCTCACCTTTTTCTACAACCCTTGACCCTCCTCCAGATCACTGCACTGGGTTGCTAATGACAGAATCAAAAAAGGTCCTAGGAATATACACCATTTAATTTTAGGAGGAAGAAAAACAAAATGTCTATGCCTTTGACTAGGGATTTCAGGGTTGTCGTAGTCTGAATCTAGCAAGGCTCACAATTTAAATGTGATAGAGGTTACCACTGTACTCATGTTTTACAAACAAAGAAGCTGAAATATAGAGGATAAGACAGACCAACTTTAGGCTAGTAGCAAAGGAATTCTCATTCTTTACACACAGATCTGTCCAAAGGTTTATTCTGTTACATTAATTATTTAAATAGTTATTATCTATGTTTGTTGTTCTTGCTATAAGAGGAAACTGCTGATCTCTGCTTATAATATCTTGTGGCAATAATCAGAATTTATATGGAACTTTTCTTTGTGGAGCTGAAAGAATGCCATCTATCTCACCCAATTTTGTCATTAACTTCCCCAAGCATTAAGGAAGGGGTAGACTTTATAACATATATTTAAATTTTTTTTTTTAAATTGAAGAACGGAGAATGTGGGCTAATTTAAGTAGCATAGTGGATCACTGGGGACAGCACCAAACCGAGGTATACATATGTCTTGGCCAAGGCAATTTTCATCATACTGCCTTCTTTCCCCCTGAACTGTTTTAAAGCAGGAAATACATGAATAATTGAGGTAGTCAGGCAATGTTGTCTACAGAGTAACATTTCTACTAGAAGGCTTGATCACTGGTGACCAATGTGGAAGGAACTCTTTGAGCTCCCTGAACTGTGATAAAAGGAGAAAGATGAAATAAATAGACTTGGCATTAAAGTTTCAGATAAGAGAGAAGTTGAGGACAAGTCATGAAGAAAAGCAGAAAGTACTTGAATAGTGGGTTGTTCTTTCTTTGATTTCTGTCCACCCGTGAAAAATTACTTAATGATTTGGGGGACATTTTATATTTCTAATCGTTATGCTTAGTCCTTCCAGAATTTTTAAAGAGATGACATGATACTATTTCTCTGGAAGAAAATGGGGCCAAGACCTTTTTCTTCCATTACATGTGTAGTCTTCATTTGCATATAGAGTCGTATACAGACATCTGAGGAGCTATGGAACTATACTGCTGAGTTAACCTAAAGGAATCCTTAGTTTTTCTTGGGAAAAAAAAACCCTTAGTTTTTTTATTAGAAATTGTCATTGTTACTGACAACTAGTTCTCTGCTGTCACTTGCTAATGGATTTTTCCATCACCACTCTCTCCCAAACCACCTCATTCAATTAATTATTTACTCTGTTGCCACAATAATCTTCCTTGTATATAGATCTAGCTATATCATTCCACTTCTCAAGACTCTTCAGTGGTTCCATGTTGTCCATTCAATAAAGTTCAAATGACATTAGATTAGAGAACAAGGCTCTCCAAAATCTGGCACAACTTTGCCCATTCAGTTTTATCTCAGCAATTCCTTAGCACACTTTGCACTCCATTCAAGCTAGATTACCCTCTATCCCCTAATGCACCTTCAACTTCCCTAATCTTTTTGTCTGTTCTTATTTGGTTTCCTAGTCTTAGAGTGACTTTCTTCCACACAGTCACGTGCACATTCAGCCTAGCATAGGGGAGAGGTTTCTTTCATTGAGCTACCATAGAGATTCAAAGATCTTTCATGATGTAAGAACTTTAGAAACTGTGTAGTCCAACTTAATTTATTTTACACATAAAAAGAAAAAAAAACAGGCCTAGTATGACTGCTTTGCTCTCAAAGATACATAGACGTGGCTACAAAGGAGGAAAAGTCATCTGTAAAGCACTGTGAACTAAAATAGGAGAGATTCAAATTCTAGCCTCTAGCTCATTATAAGAACTTTCATCTTCCTTGGCTAACAGGCTATGTATTGTCTGACAGGATGTGAGGAGCTGCTGTCCAGTGCTGAAAACTTTATCTCTCTCCCTCCAGCAGAAGGGGCAGCTAGGTGTCACAGTGGATAGAGGCTTGGAGTCAAGATGACTCTTCTGCCTTAGTTCAAATCTGGCCCTAAACAGCTGTGTAACCCTCGGCAAGTCACTTAACCCTGATTTTTTCATCGCTAAAATGAACTGGAGAAGGAAATGGCAAACTATTCCAGTATCTTTGCCAAGAAAACCCCAAATGGGGTCGCAAAGAGTCAGACATGATTGAATGACAAACCACAACTCCTGCAGAAGCCATATTTAGCTGCTCTAAGAGATCAACAGGGATCACAAGCCTTGAGATTCAGGATGGTAGTTCTTGCTTGCTAGGAAAGTTTTCCCAAAGCCTTACCTCCATTCTGACTTGGTGGAATTGCTCTTACTGAGACTGCACCTCTAGGGATGCATAGCCTTTTTTTCAATGAAAATAAGTATCTTGCCTCCCAAGAGTTAGGAGATGCTGTATTATTTCCTTGTTCTGATGTTTTTTGCAGAGGTTTCTGCATCTTAGACGTTTATGGAAGGACAGGCTTCATTGTCTGAGTCTAAGTTGGGAAGAAGGAGCACTGGTTTTGCCCTAAATTGTTGATTTGTCATAAGATAATTAATCCTCAGTCTTATTTGTGAATTTTATAATATCTACAATTTCTATCAGGGAGAAGGCATAGAATCATCCTAGATCTCTGTTTCATTGTTTCTAAAAAGACAGAATTGCATTAAATAATCTCTAAGGTCATTTCTAGTCTATAAACCTCTAAGAAGTTCCTCATTCCCAAGCTTATTTTATTCATCAGATTAAATTGTATTGTCTACATTTCTGTTGAGGTTTTGTTTAAAGACTTTTATGGAAATAACACTGAGAAGATTTTCCCAACCCTGGAAGATATGAGATACAAAGGTTAACAGGTAAATAGATAAAGGAAAGATAATGATGCTAAGTTATATATCTTCTGCATATAAAGGATATTAGTGTTTAAGAGACTTTAACAGTATCCTTTCTGCTGAAGTGACCTAGAACTGCATTTCTTTATCTTTTCTTCAGTGCTCATGAATAAATAAGCAAGGTTATAGTTTTTGTGTGATAGCTTTTATTTCTTTTCATCTAAGAAATGATTTAGTCTTTAAACATATAGATAGAAATTCAGTGTCATTGTCTACTTTTTCAGTCAAATCTAGTGTGCAGTCCAACATGGCTGATGATGATGCTTTAAAGAATTGTTTTCTTCCTTCTCCTTGTTTTAAATGGCAATCATTTCATAATATACTGATCCCACATTGAATCTTCAATTACTTTAAAAAATAGTTAAATAAAACTGACTGACAAGACAACCACATACATAGTATTTTGCCCTTATATCCCTGTGAGCATTCTATAATCTTTGGTTACTTCTCCACTGAGAATTGATTTCCTAGAACACTAAGGTCAATTGCAAGTTGGAGAAAAGCCACTTTTTAGTATTTACATTCTCATATCATGATGTATATTGTTCTGGTTCTGTTTACTTCACTTTGAATTAGTTCACATTAGTCTTCCCATGATTCTCTAGACTGTGATACCCTTTACAAAAAAGAATCCACAATGCTTTTCTTTATGTTGTCAAATCTCATTAATCTAACACTTTTGATTTCATCAATTTGCAGATTGCAACTCTCTGTTATCAATATTCTGGAGCTGTTGAAGCTGAAAAATGAATCACCCTCTAGCCAACCTGGTGATAAGCTGCCTCTTGACTTTTAGTTAGGCTAATCTTTCAAAAACTAAGTACGCTCCTTGGACCCTATTTAAAAACTTTCCAGTTAGATAGAACCTGCCAAAGCTTATATTCTAAAATATAATCTTTAAGAAACCAAGACGACTTCCATTTCTTGTTTAGGTATATATGATATGCACTTAAAATGTGATTCCAAAGACCAAAATTCAATGTGCATAGATTTTTCCCAGAACAAATCTACTATTGAAACTATGATGTACCAAATGTTAAAATGTACTATTTAATTGAAAATCCCTATTGGTTTAAAAAACAAAGACAGAGAGATTTTTTTTTGCTTTTGTTTTCTTTATTCACAAGAATATCAGAGCTAGTGCATGGATAATTCTCCCCACTCCCATTCACCTCCCTTCACCCCCATCATGCCATTTTGGACTTAAAACTAATAAGTAAAACTTTTCTTAATCAGCCTTTAGAAGGAAGAGAGCTAGAGAGCTGATCCTGTAAGATATCTCATCCCACCACTAGAATAGTAAGCTAGGAGGAATTCCTGAGCTAACACACAAATATCTAATGAGTCATTTGAGAAATCAGAGATACAAAGGGACTTCTTGAATACATTTCACTCCATAATATCACTATCATCATCCTCAAAAAGACATTCTTTCTTTAGAGAGAAATATTTTAATTACATGGATTTATAGGGTATAACTACTGGGCTTTAGTATCAATGGAAATATTAGTTTTAGCAAACAAAACACCATTCTCACCACAATCAGCTGGTCTGGTGAACAGAGTGATAAGAAATAATTACTCAGTCAATATCTACTTACTTGCTGACTCTGCCCCCAGGGTTAGGTGGGTCACCTACAGGTCCCTATTGATACTGTGTGAGGCAAAAATTACATACTTTACCATCTTCATAATGGTGTGTCTGCACAATACCCCTTCAGACAAAACAACACTGAAAAGTGACAGGGAGCAGGAGTAACGTACATGAAAACTGACAGGTAGATAACTTGACAAATTCAGACCTGCATTACTGGGTTGATCTATGCAACAGGAAGTTTGCTAGCATCGAGACTTCACACCAGGCCCTTGATAGGTATTAAGCTTTCTGTATGTCCTACTAAAACACTTTTAGGTGTCAGCCACTGATGGTAACATTTTGTTTCTCTCTTTTTACAAAAACCTTAAGCTATGGTGAGGTAGGACTCTTCAATTACAATCAAAGGAAAAATTGTTGAAAATTCTTTTCAAAAATTTTATTTCCCACTAGAAGAGGAATGTAATAACTTTCAAAAAGTAACAATTCTAATCATTAACCTTTCAATCTAAAGATGACATTACTGACTTACCAGTAGCAAGACCAATAGTTGACTTTTCCTCTAGGATCCTTTGTTACCAATGGAATAAATTTGTGAGCCAGATGGCCAAAGTTAGGGCTTCAGGTCGTGGTCATGAAGCAGAGAAAGTAATTGTCCTGCACAGGTATTGAACTCGTAACTTCATTTTCCTTAGCACTATGCCATAGACAATATTTAACTAGCCACAGACAGTATTTCTTGAGTCTTGATGGACGCTCTCCATCCTGAGTATGTGTGACACAATATATTTTAAAAGGGCAAACAGTCTCAAATTCTGTTTTAAGGAAAACTAACTTTCCAAGGTGAAATCCCTTGGAGATCTTCAGGGCCTCAGGATGTTCCCTCATGAACAGTGGTGGGCTTTGGCTAGACCCCACTGATACCTCCACCGAAATATAATTATCCCTTCCTCATCATGGAGGTTAGGGGCATGGAGCCCCCATGATCTAGAAAATCGGTATAAATTTTTTTGACCCTCTCTTTGTACCAGAGAAGAAGACTGAATTTTTTCTTTTTCCTTTATGATGTGTTTACAGTACCTTATTGTAAAATTTGAGTTGATATTATTCAATACTATACATATACTTTATGCATTTCTGAGTTTCTAAACTCTTTCTGTGTCATCTGTTAACCTTCCTGTATCCTCTGTGGCTTCTACAAAACTCCCCCCAAATTCCCTTTTAATTACCTTATACTGACCTGTGATATGTCAAAAGCATGATAGGAAAAGTCTCAATATGTAAGGGATAACTGTATATACTCTAGGGGCAGTGGGCATAGAAAGAATTTAACTTGGTGGGAGCAGGAGAAAACAAGGTTACAAAATGTAAAGTAGACATTCCTCAAGGCACATAGACCCCATCTTGACTATTTCCTAAGCAACTCCCAGGCCAGCAGCATCAAGTATTTAGAGTTTGTGGGCAGAAAGATAATTGCTTTTCTGACTGGGCCAGATCCTCACTTTGTGCTAGCTGCTGTAAGATTAGGTCAAGGGACTAGCTTCACCATGTGGAAACATAGAAAGGCACAGGGAATCACAGGGAAATACTGTGACTGTTACCGAATCTTGTACCATGCGTTCTTTCTGTGAGTTTTCTCTGACAACTGTAACTTTACCAGCAAAGTAAAGCCTTGTGTTGGGTCAGTCATTTGCACTTGCTGAATACATGGATTTAGGACAGCTTCCTGGGTTGGCTGCATAACAACCAACCATCTTGGGAACAAGCTACCTACTGTCTATGATACCACCTACCTCAATGCTCCATTTTGTATGTAGAGGTCTCTCTTGGCTACATCCAGGTGCATATACCTATAGCCCTCTTTAGGTTCCTCTTCTCTACTAAAACAAAAAATACCTTGTCAGAAGAAATCAAGTATAAACTCCCGATCCTGACATTTGAAGCCCTTTCTAATTTTACTCCAACTTTCCTTATACAGTCTTGGCTCATAATACTCCCCTTCACATAATCTATATTCAGGTCAAACTAGACTATTCTCCATTCTCATCCCACCTTCTTCTGTACAAATACCTTTTCCTAGTTCCGAAATGACTTGTCTTCCTCCCTAAAGCCACCTACTTGAAAGTCCTCCCTTCCTTCAAAATATAATCCAGGTATTACCTCCACCACACTCCATGAAGCTTTCCCTCACCACCCCCTCACCCCAAAAGTGATTTCTCATTCACATTTCTCATCATACTTTATCTGTCTCCCTCTTTTGCACTTATTTAGCTCTTTCTAGTACCATATTTATTTGTCTACTTCTCCTCCCCCTTATCACATAGCAAGCTACACAACAGTAATACCAGGAAAGATCACTTCTAAATGAACAAGCTAGACGATGTGTAACTGTGGGCTTTTATCTTGACTGCTTTCTCTAGTAGTAGGAGTGCTGAAACAAACAAACTAAATTAGCTGAAAGGCACCAGTACTCCCTACCCTCCTCCTGCCTTGTTTCTGCTTAATTGTGGTTTAATAATTATACTAAAATACATTAGTATTATTTCCCGTAAAACCTGTGGTGGACCCTGTCCTCATGTTGCCTGGTGTCCATTTGCTTGTGGCAAAAGAGTGCAATATGATCCACACGGAATGGAAAAATCTTTTCTAGTTTAGTATTCAGAACTCAAACACCCCATTCCAGTGTTACAGTCTTGCTCTCTAACTGGGGTTATGAGCACAAAGCATTTGATAAGTACACTTCTAAGTGCAGAATGACTATGATTGTGGGTCACATTTCATAAATCTGCTCCACAGATATGAGCCAATGTTACATATATAATTTATGTGTCCCTAGCACCTAGTGAACAGTGGACTCAATAAATATTTATTGAGTAAATCAGTAAATAAAAAAGACCCTGCCACCTGAGTATTCCCTCTTCCTGTCTAAAATGCGATCCTTGAGGTGGAGCCAAGATGGCGGCTGGGAAGCAGTGACTGGCGTGAGCTCCCCACCAAATCCCTCCAAAAACCTATAAAACAATGGCTCTGAACCAATTCTAGAGCTGCAGAACCCACAAAGTGGCAGAGGGAAGCAGGGCCCCAGCC
>CM053624.1:304310197-304354238 GCA_028646595.1 Phalanger gymnotis
CAACCAGAGTGTACGCCATCTCAGAGTGGGGGGGTGGAAATGGGGAGAAAATCTGTAATTCCAACACATGTGAAAATCAATGCTGAAAACTAAACATATTAAAAATAAATTAAAATTTAAAAAAAAGACACTTTCCAGAGGCAATCATAGGGTCAAAATGGTTATAGCAAGAGGTAGAAATGGAGAAAAAAGAAGGCAACAATGAAGGCAGGAGGCAGAAGATGGCTAGGGTGAAGATGAGGATGCATGATCCAAGCTCTGTACTGAGCATCTATGTATTCCCCTCAAAGAGATAGATATAGATAGATAGATAGATAGATAGATAGATAGATAGATAGATAGATAGATAGATAGATAAAGCATTTATTAAAATTACAATGTACCAGGTACTGCACTAAGGGGCTTGGAGGGAGAGAATAAAAAGGCAAGCAAGGAAGAGTCTCTAACCTCAAAGAGCTTATTCCTAACAAGGGAAGAGAACACATAAAGGAAAGCTGGAAGGAGGTGGTGGATTGGATTGTAGGAAGCATGCTCTGTAAATGGCCAGAGAATTGTGGGGAGGTCTCGCTCCAAACAACCTTAGGCAAGTTAACCTAGGGGTCCCATGGGTATAGTCTAAAGCTACTGGGGAGTTGGGTGTGGGGAGATGAGGATGATAGCCAGAGTTCAGGCAACTTAACTCCTACAAATGTTCTTTGCTGGTCAAAAGCAGCAAGAGTAGTGGCATGACAGAAAATGGCCAGCATGGAGAAAAAGACATACGGTCCCAGAGAAAGCTAGAAAAAGATAATTTTCTATTCACCCTGTTGATGAAAAGACATCAGGATTCTGACTATAACTGTATTAAAGAACTGAGATGGTAGGCTATGGCATAATACCATAAAATTTAGAACAGACGCAAGGTGATCTTTTAATGAAAGCCCATTTTACAAAGGAGGAAAAAGAAGCTGTGTATTTAACAGTGAAGTGTCTTGCCAAAGAAACACAAATAGGAATCAGCATTCAAACTCAGGCTTTCTAACTCCAAGTCCCCACATGGCAGTTGAGTAACCTATAGAAATCAAGGAGGTGTTTTTTATTCTTGGAGGACATTGCTATCATCCACCCTGTGTTTCTAAGAGGTGTTTTTAAAATTGCCTAAGCCTGGCAGCATTGTTGATATGCTGTAATTACTGGAGAAATTGAAGTGTATCATTACTGAATTCTCTTGTTAACAATATTCAAACTGTAAGGCCAAGTGTAATCGTGTTGTCTGTATGAGTGGTTTTTTTTCTGAAAAAATAACTTCATATAACTCTCATCTCTAAAATGAGCTGCAGGAGGAAATGCCAAATCACACCAGTATCTTTGCCAAGAAAACCCCAAATAGGTTCACAAAGAGTTGGACACAACTGAAAATGACTGAACAACAAAAATTCTTTAAGAAAACATAAGATATAAGCCTTAATTAAGAAAATAATTTAAGGTTTTGCTTAATTTCTTACTAATCTCCTTGATAGAAACCTGATGTTCAGCAGCAGTGAAGACTATAGGGTTATTTAAATGTGGAATAAATAATTGTGACTGCTGTATTTGTTTCTCCGTTCTATCATGCCCAGATCAAATATTCATTTGAATCTTCAAATCAATCTTTGCAAAACCTCCAAAGCTAACCATGCTTGCATTTGACCTAGCTGCTCCTTGGTAAGAAGGAAATCGAGTTTTATTTGACTCTCCTTCTTTCAGGAAGACACCCTAGATGTGTTAGCTTGAGAGTCAGGAAACCCAGGATATTCCTGGCTCTGTCACTGTATGAGCTGGAACGAGTCATGTTCTCTCTTCTTGGTTCCAGTTTCCTCATTTGTCAAATGAGACGGTTGGATTAGAGTCTATTTAAAAAGTACCATCTGCCTTTAATATCTTATGTTTCTGGGCCTGAAACATGTACATGAATCATGTGTGCACAAGCATGGTGTGCTTTGAATAGCTTTTAATGGAAGGTGCCATACATGGTATTATTGGGAATAGAATTTGTTTTGATTACTATAGGCAACCCTTGACCACCTGAAATACTTACTCACTATCATCAGGTGTGTACTGGTAAATGTTTAACTACTGACTTTCTTGGGATGGGGGAAATATATGCAAATAACACTTTTGAATTTAATCTGCATTGTTAAAATTTTATCCATCACTTTCTTAAATCTAGAGTCTAGATAATCAACAAAACAAAAATCAAACCCTTATTTGTAGCATTTGAGGATTTTCAAGACATAAATGCTCACACTGAAAATTTAGCCATGGCTCTTTGTGAGAACGGGTATGAGCTAACTCTAGCACACTCCTGAATATCATTAGCCTTTTTTGTCAGAAGAACTGATCTCAACTCAAGAAGAACCTCAATTTTCACCTGTTCCTAGGACTGGTGTTACTATATTCTGAACTCCTTCATAGGATTAACTCTAGGTTAAATTGCACAGTAGATGAGAGCCTAACCTTTGCTGTCTTTATCCTTTTCCCACTGTCAGTGGGAATTTAGGTGTTTTTTTTTCCTGCTCTGGTTAATTGGGTTGGAGTGGGAGGGTGGACCATATGGTCCCTTAAGGTCTTTCCCAACTCTAAGGTTTGGGGGGTTTTTGGTAAATTTTGTGTCAGGTCACTTATCTCTTGAGTAATTTAGTTTAATGCATTGTTTTCTTAGAAGTATTTGGATTTTTTTAAATGGAGAAAAGAGTTCAAAGAAAGAAAAGAAAGAAAGCTCTAATTGTAAATTTTCATACAAAAAGGAAATATTTTGACAATGGCAGCCTCCTCTCTAATCACACTATTTAAGTAACTACGTAATTACTTTATTCATTCAAGAAACTAATCCTGATCACTAGGGCTGCTGGAGAGGTGGGAAAGGGGAGATTATCACAAAAGGGTAATTTAGTCCCTTGATTAAATTTTGGGAAGTTTTGCCTGCCATCCTTCTGTGCTCTACCCAATGAGATGGCATCAAGGTAATTTTTCTGGTGTGTTTTATGTAGATTACACAACCATAGGATGCTGAGTTTGTGTGACATACTATCTAGTCCATAGCCATCATGGGAAGTTTTCTAACACGTAAATCCATGACCCCTAAACAAAGATCCATGATAGAGAAAGGATATAGAAGATAGAAGGGTGACTTTTACTGGTGACTTGAATATTCTGGAAGAGAGAGAAAATGCCACGCTGCATACCTGGAATGAGGGGTAACAAGGCAAGTGGTGAGCACATCACTGAGAAATTACATAATCCACATCTCTTAAACACACAAGGTACCTACTTTGATACTTTGCTGAATCTGTGATCTCAGTGATGTAACTGCTATTGCCAATGGTAATTAAGGTACCTATGCCTTTTAATCCTGTGCCACTATTGTTCATATCTTCTCATGAATCTTGCCCCAAGAACTAAGGATCTTTCTCTAAATGTCTTGGCATTGTATGGATACCCATAGAGCAAGTGGACTCATCACTGGTTACCCCTTGCATCCTGTAACAGATCACTGTGTTCCCCTACTACACAATTCTCATATATAGCACATGATTATAGTTTTTGCCTTAGTAATTTACACCTGTAAAGACAAGAAGGTGAATTCAAGGACGGTTTTGTAGATGGGGATCATGTTATGCAATTAAAAGAGTGGTTTCCTTTCAAGGGTCAGCGGCTAACATGAGCTCCTTCAAGCGATTTTGGTTGGCTGCAATCCCAGAGCACTTTAAAAAATAGGTCACCGTTCAGGACAATCTTCCATATAGATGTTCCTCTTGGAGTAATCATAGGAAGAATCTTAGAATATCTGAAAAGGGAGCCCTGGCAGAAGCTCCCTCACACTACATATTGTATATTTATCATCACATTTGTTACAGAAAATTTATATCTCAAATGGTTCCCTATTACTTCTAGGATCAAATATTAACTCCTTTGTTTGGCATTTAAAGCTTTTTACCATCTGGCGCCTTCCTATTTTTCCAGTCTTCTTTCATATTACTTCCCTCCACATACTCTATGGTCAATCCATATTGGGTGGCTTATCATACCTTACACAGAAGGCTTCTGTCTTCCATCTCCAAGCTATTGTACTGGCTAGCCTTCATTTCTGGAATGTTTTCTGTCCTGAAACTCTACCTTTTAGAATCCCTGGCTTTCTTCAAGATTCGGCTTAAATGCTATCTTCCCTCCTCTGGTGACCTTTTCTGCCCTACCCCCCCACCCCAATCTGCTGGTGCCTTCCTTATGTTACCAAGTATCTATTCTGTGTTTATCTTTTGTGTACTGATTTGTTTACATGTTGTCCCCATTAGAATTTAAGTTCCTTGAGGGCAGGGACTGTTTTTCCTTTTTCTTTATATTCCTAGTACTTAAGACAGTACCTGACATGTACTTTTTAATAAATATTTATTGATCAAATTTGTAAGTAAAAAGAACCTTGGACTAAAATCAGATGATGCCATTTCTTAGTCTTGGTTACCCTGGAACAAGTCACTTAATCTCTCTGCTCCTAGTTCCAGATCGCGCAGAATCATAAAGACTAGGCCACCCCTGTCATTTTGCTTAGGGGAAAACTGAGGCTTAGAAGGAGGAATTTCCCAAGTTCATGCATCTACCTAGTGGCAAAAATGGGATTAGAATAACGGTCTCTTGACTTTAATGTAAGTGTTCATTTTTAAATATTTAATTTGGTCATTTTTTTCTGATTTCCCATGTTTGTTTTATCTCCTACTACTCCCTCACCCAGCCTCCTGTTGGTGATTTAAGGTAGTGTTTACCCCAAGCATGTGAAGACATTCTCCTGGTGGAATGAAAGGATGAGAACAATTTATTCAGAATGTCCATGAAGGCAACTGAAGCAGGTGCCATGGAGTGCTTAGAGCTTGATGAGACAATGAAGATGCCAAGATCATCCACTGCATCTCAGGCCATTGCCAGTCATCCTGACCTTTGTCTTCCCACTAGAGTTTGATGACTCTGGAGGAGTGAAGATGCTGATGACTTTGTGCAACTCTGCCTCATTTAAATCCAATTCACACAGAAGTCAAAACATCATCACCCCATGATGTCATTGGTCTTCTTCAAAAATGAAGGACAAACAACACTTCCTCACCCAACTAGGGAAAAAAAGTCTTAAAAAAACCTGCGTAGACAAGCAAAACAAATTAAAATGCAGAATGATTTTTTTGGCTCAGTCAATATAAGAATTTGTTTTGCTTCACTACAAGAAGATCTGTATTAAACATAACATAAAAGTAAGTGAACCATCAACAAAAGACTTTGAATTTTACCACTCTTTTTCTTCTCTACTATATTCTTCTCCAATCTATCCTTAAACCAAGGTCATAATAATATTTCTTATACATAAATCTGGTCATTTCCATTATTTTGCTTAGAAATCATCACTAGTTTTCCATCTCGCACATCCAAGACAAATTCCAATTCTTTTGTTTAGCCAATGAGGCTTTGGAGTCATAGTACTTTTAACCCCTTTACCCCATATTACTCTTTTCTTATGCATTCTATGCTTCAGTCATACTGATCTATCCAGGGCCATCACTAGTCATCCTGAGCTATATCTGGCCACTAGACCCAACTGGCTCCAGAGGAAAAAGTGAAGCTAGTGACTTTGCACAGCCCTCCCTCACTTAAATCCAACTCACTTGCAAGTCATGGCATCACCTTCCTGATGGTGACCTCATGGTCTTCTTTGAGAATGAAGAACAAATAACAACAATTGCTACAACAGCATTCTCAAGCATGCTATTTCCAGTGCCTGGCAATCCCTCTGTCTAGACAACAGTTAAATTTCTACCAATGCTTTATACCAAAACTATATATTTGACATCATTAGGAAAATGATGTTGGTTAAAAAATAGAAAAGTAAATCAAAGGAACAGACTATTAGAAAGAATCAGGAACAAATAAACTAGAATTGACAAGAAATCCCTGGAAAACTGGAAAGCAGTTTGGCAGAAATTAGACTAACATTTTAATGTATATATAAAAGCAGCTCAAAATAGATACAATTAAAAAAATAAAATAAATAAATAAAAATGGATACAATTAAAGGTCACAGAATAAAAAATGATTGGAGGAGACCCAGATCAGGTACCTTTCACAGTCATGGATAGTAGAAGAATTCTTAACCAAAGAAAGAATAGAGGCAACCACAAAAGATAAAATAAATTATTTCAATTACATGATATCGAAAAGCATCTCTACAATCAAAATCGATGCAACAAAGCTGTGAAGGAAATTAATCAATTGCAGAAAAAAGACTTTGCTTCAAATATTTCTGATAAGGGTTTTGATACACCATGTATATATCGAGTCATTCCATATACATGATCAGAAGTCATTCCACAATAGATAAATGGTCAAAAAATATGAACAAACAGTTCTCAAAAGAAAAATTTCAAATAACTACATGAAATATTACTCTAAATCATAAATGAGAGAAATTCAAACCAAAAGAATCTAAGGTCATATTGCACACACAGAAACTTATCAAGGAGGAAAATGGATTAAAATAGTCAATGTTAGAGTGGCTGCAGAAGGATACTAATAAATTATTGGTGGATGTGTAAATTGGCCAATCATTCTGGAAATCGAATTATACTAAGAAAGTAACTAAAATATCCAAATGCTTTGACTCTGATAAATCCTTGCTAGAAATAAGTCCCAAGGAGGTCAAAGGTAAAATAGAGGTCTCACATATACCAAAATATTTGTAATAACACTATTTGTAGTAGCAAAAACAATTAGAAACAAAAATATCTATTGATTGGGGAATGGCTAAACAAATTGTGGCATGTAGATGTAATGTAATTTTACTGCGCCAAAATTAATGATTTATATGAATACAGAGAAGCATGGTAAAAGTTATGTTAACTGTTATGAAATAAAGTAAGCAAAAATTTGAGTCTGATCTTAGACTTTGTCAGTGATTAGCTAATAACATACACAGAAGAAAACAATATGCATGATGACTAAAACAACATAAATAGAAGGAACACAGAAAGGTATTGAAATGATGGCTAAGCATAATAACCAAACTTCTCCCTGAAGAAGAGAAAGGGAAATGCACCCCTGTCCCTTCTTTGTAGAAGTAGGAGGCTATGGATGAGAAATACTGCATGTACTATTGGATTCAGCTGATGTGCTACTTAATTGTGCTGACCTGCTTTTCCCCCTCCAGTCTTATTCTTTGTTAAAAAGTGATGACTCTTTGGGAAAGGGGAGGGGCAGATTGTGAAATGGCAGCTAGGTGCTATGTGGGTAGTGTGCTGAACTTATAGTGAGCAAGACCTGAGTTCTCATCCTGCCTCAGACACAGATTATCTGTGTGATCCCAGGTAAGCCTCAGTTTCCTTATCTGAAAAAGTGAAGATAATAATAACACCTCCCACATAGGGTTGTTGTGAGGATCAAGTGCTATAACACACGTGAATGCTTTACAAGCCTTAAAATGCTATATACATGCTATTATGATGTAAACCAAAATATTTTAAAAGTGTAATACATTTCAAAATACAGTACTAATAGAATTAGTATCCTAATAGGATACTAAGGCATACACTTCTTATTTAATAGAATGACAGTTTGGTACATAGTGGAAAGCACAATGAATTTATAATTAGAAAATCTGGTTTTGAGCCTTAGCTAGGTCAATTACAAGCTATTCGACCTTGAGCAATTAGACCATCTCGCTGAGCCTTAGATTTTTTCATCTGCAGGATAAGGATAATGACACTTTCTCCACCTACTTCATTGTGTTGTTAAGAGGGTCATATAAGATAATGAATGAGAAAACATTTTGTAAAATAATACATGTGTAAAATATTGTATAAGGTATCGAAGAAATGTGTTTTATCTCTGCCAATATAAGTAGGTCACTTGCACAATGCAACTGGTCCTTGTTATTCTTAAAATGCCTCATATTTCTCTAATACTATCCCTTTTCTTTTAAAATGTTTTTGTACTCCTAGCTGGGACATAGCTAGTTTAGATTCAGAAGATGCAAATGCCCTGGAGAGCATTTTGTATTTAATGTGTAATTCATAATGCTCAGCTGTGGTTTGGAGAAGTCTTAAAGGAAGAGGGAGAATATTCTTCCTGAATTGTTTTGTGATTCCTGTGAAGAAGGTAAGCTCATTTTCTTTTTTTTTTTAACTTTCTTAAAGCCTTTTAAAAAAAAAAATGTCATTCACTTCCTGATGTAGTCTGCCCCAAGGCTAGCCTTCACTTGTAACAACAAAAAAGGTATATTCATCTTCAAATGACAAACTTCCTACTTTCAGAAGGGTTAATCTGGGGTTTTATCACCAAGTTATTCAAAAAATGTGTATTATATAAACACAGTGGTTATATGTTTATAGAGGCATATGTTCAGTAGACACATATATGTGTGTATATATAAACACAGTGTATGTTTGATATTTTAAGTATTTCCTGCATATGATTATCATAAGATTCTATATTATGATCTATTAATTTACCTTTTTAATCCTTAGCATATTTTTAAAATAATTTATGGATACATTTCATTTTGGCACAAAAGACATTTGCCAACAAACACCAAAACTCCCCTACAAATAGGAGTGAGCTGGTAAATGTTTAACAAACAACTTCCCCACTCCCCACCCCAAAAAAGGCACATAGGACACGTCTTTAAGTGTCCTTACAGTACATTACTGACATCTTCTCCAACACTTTCTTAAGCCTAGACAATCAATAAAATTACAAAGCAATCTCTGATTTTTAATATTTGCCAATTTCAAAGGCACAAAAATTCACATTGAAAATTTAACAATTAGATCTAAGCTGGGTCCAGCACACTTCTACTTATAAAATACATTCCCCCAAAACAGTTGGTTTATTGACTGTTAACAGAAAGGAGAAATATGTCTTTTGTTTCAGTGGCAAGGTACTAATATTAACTGGTGTATTTTTACCAGTTTCATCATTCCTCAATATTGACAAATTTGTTGGGTTCTTTTTTTTATACTGTTGTCCTCACTGTGTATATTTTTCTTTCACCTTCAATTTCTTCAGTCCGCAGCACTTCATACCAGTCTTCCCCACAATTCTTTGAATTTTCTTTATTCTTAATAATATAGTAATAGTCTATTCCATTTTATACAATGATGCATTCGACCATTCAAATAATCAGTTGAATCAACGAGCATTTAAAAGTTAACAATGTGGCAGGCACTATGTTGGGTACTGCTTATAGAACTGCAACCAATGAAATTGTTCCTATTTCTCAAGGATTTCACATTCCAGTTGGGGAAAAAACAAGGATATATCATTTTGACAAATATTTTGTTGCAAGCTCTTTCTTGTTACAAATAATGCTGCTATGACTGCTTTTGTTTTTATTCTCTTCTTGCTATCGATAACCTCTGTAGATCCATAGTAGAATGTGGGGTATATTCTGATGGTATAAGCAATTTAATAACTTCTTTTGCACAAATCCAAATTATTTTCAAGAAGTGAATCAACTACGGGACGAACCAACAATGAATTACCATGCGTGTCTATCTTGCCATAACCCCCCCCAAAATAAAGTTTTCCACATTTTACCATCTTTTCTAACTTGAGAGGTATGATTATCAGGGTTGTTTTAGTTTTAAGCATCTATTCAAATAACTGTTGATAGCTTGTATTTCTTCTTTGGAAGAATTCATATAGGATTTTATATTAATAACAAATATTTTATACATAGCACATAAACATAGAAATAGATATAGGCATAGGTGTAGAAACATATAGAAGTTCTCCATAAAAGTCTATCATAATGTAGAGGTGACCTTGGGTTCTTGAAAGCTGTGCAAGTATAATCCAAACTCTAGAAGGTTCCACCAAACTGGAAAGGCTTCAAATGTGACTCTAGAAACACAGTGACTCTATTCTCTGAAGACCAACCTAACCAATCATGAAGAGACACATCACCCACTGCTGAGAGGATCCCACAGCACAAACCAGTGGGTTACATGGTATAGTCCAGTCAGAGCATGAGGCCTGGGGCAGGAGGTGGGGCTGAATTAGCGCCTTTGAGATTAAGGATTCTCTTTCTCTGTGGGTTGTTCATCAGGTTATTACCCTATTAGACTTCTTGTTCCCTTAGACTATAAAGACAACTACAATTACCTTACTTCTTATCCATCATTTTTATTTTGGAAAGGTTTGGGAGGTTATGAGAATCAGACAAAATTTCTAGTTGTCTATCATACTGATAATATGACCCAGAACTTCTTGGGAATATCAAAGTCAATGAGATCATAGATCCATTTGAGTAGTTCTTTAATGTTTCACTGAACGGCATTTATATTTAATAATTAATGGAAAGCATCATTCTATCTGCAACCTGTATTATTTTCAGCTTCTAAATAATGATTGTTTAAAAACCTTGCAAGTTTAATTGAAAAGCTTACATTTTTAGGGAGAAATATCAGTGAAGTACTGAGTATTAAATTAAAATGCGTATGAAGTAGGCAAACTTTTCAGTGTGAATTTTACACAAATAAAAAATTTATAAATCTTTTTCCTACATTTCCATTTTCTGCCTCTGTGGAATCATCATTCATGATTAAGAGTTACAGTCAAAAAAGAAACATATGGATAATGGAAATGCTTATGTAATGATGAATTCCCCTAATACTTCATTTTAAGTTTATTAACTCGTAATAGTGAAGGGGTGATCTAGCTCTGTTTGTATCAAGGAGCCTTCATCTGATTATGAGTCTATAGCATTTGAACCTAAGGGAGAAAGATCTAATTCAGAAATTTGGCTTCTTTGGAAATTTTTACCATGCTTAACTTAAGAAAAAAAAATAAAATTCAATGGCTATGGAAGGAGCTATGGTACCTGAGTTCAAATGGAGCAGAATTCAAAATAGGTAATAGATTAGCATAAAAATCTCTAACAGTCTAACAAAATGGGAGCTACTCAATCCTTACACAAGTATATCTTAGAGCCATAAGTCACTTGAGTTGAAGGTCTTCAAATCTTCTGCATAAACCCTGTAATTTTATAGATTAAAAAATGTAGACCCAAGGAATATGTTACTCACCCACATCCTTAGTAAGTAAATGGCAGTCAGGACTTAACCTCTGGTCTCCACATTCCTCATTCAATGCCCCTTCTACAATCCACACTGCCATTCCATGTCCTATAAAACAGATAAATTATGCATTCAGCAGAATAGCAGAGTTCTAAGGCAGATGACTTAGACATATTCATTTTATTTCTTTCTACTACAAGGAATGAATGTTTAGCATTTCCCTGATACAGATCCCTCCCTCCCTTCGTCCTTTTCTTTCTTTCTCTTTCTTTTTTTCTTTCTTCCAATAAGCTCTGAAGTAATTAACAAAAAATGTTGTTGGGACTCTAAATTACTTATGTAGACTTATCAACATTTCCAAAATACAGTTTGGTGCTAAAGATTTTTCTCCCCTCTTCTCACATTAGTCCCTTTTTATGTGGTAATACCTCTGTAGTAGAACTGCACACAAAAGTTTGATGTAGAATTTTTAATTGAGTGGAACATAGAAACTCTTCATTATCTCAAGTCAGTAAAAAATTTTCCCCAAAGTGATGGTAGGATAGAGATGATATTTTTGTGCCTTAGCTTTTTCCTCTGTAAATCATAGGTAACAATGCCCCTCCTCCCAGAGAGGTTCTGGGTATTAAGCAATGAGCTCTTTCTCTTTGGCAGCATGACATTACAGATGCTAAACATTATTTATTGTTTTATTAAGGCCTTCCAGAATAGTGCAACTCTTCATGTAAATGCAATTGGCTGATGTATTAGTCTAGGGTCTACTTTCTAAGCTACTACGTCAAGTATACTGAATAATACCTTGGCACCTAGAAAGAGTTAATGCCTCTGCATACAAAAGTGAGCAATTTATTCCCTTCTCACCAGTAACATTGGATCCTATAGTATAGACTCACTGAAATACAGTCTCTAAAGCTCTTCAGGTAGGGGATTATTTAATGGAGTCCCAGTAGGACGTTAAAACTGTGAATTCACTGATTTTACACTCCTGGGGTCCAATCCCGGTTCAGGCAAAACTGCTTTTAAAATCAATATGAGTTTTGCTTGAGAAAAGAATGCAAAGTCAAGTCTATTGAGAACACAGAAGGCAGTAAAGCAAAGAGTAGAATCACATGGGAGCAGCCACAAAGAATCCTTTATCTGATGACTATCCTCGATTAAAGTGAGAAGAGAGGCTATATGTCAAAAGCAGAAATTTTAAACTCTGAAATTTCTTTCTCTGGCCACTGTCCTTCCATGTCTTCTACCTTCTCATGGCTAAACTTTCTCATTGTTTTCTTCATTTTCACATCTTCAGTCCCTCCAATCTCTCCCTATTCTCCAAGACCATTATTCCTAGTTTATTTTCTTTCCTTTGCTGACTTTACAGTTTTCACCCAATATTCAACCATTTAAATATTCTTCTCTTCATCACTCATGAATCACTTGTTCTCTTTGGCTCTTTGCATTTCCTGCTTTGTCATTCCTCAGTTCTAAGAAACCCCTACTTCCAAGCAACTCTACTCTGCTGGAGGAAATGATGAACCCAAGCAAAATAGAAGAATGTTAGAAATGTCAGAAAAAGAATCTAAGGAGGAAAAGAAGGAATGAACAATAAATTATTTAAACAAGAGGAACTTAAGACACGGAAGTAAATTCATCTTTATAGGTATGCCTTATGGTTAATGGGTTGTGATTGATCATCGACTCTGAAAGGGTATAACATTCAAAAGGACCACATAAGAAGAAGGGTCAGAAAACCATATACAAAAAGTTATATTCATGCAAATCATTCCATAAACCAGAGAGGGGAGTGATAAAAAACCAAGTCAACAAAAATTTATTAAGCACCTGCAATACACAAAACAATGTGGAAAAATCAAGACACTGATTTATTGTTGTTGGAACTGTGAACCTATCCAACCATTCTGGAGAGTAATCTGGAATTATGCTCATAGAATTATTAAACTGTCTGTACTCTTTGACCCAGCAATACCACCACTAGGTCTATTTCCAAAGATGATTAGGGTAAAGGAAAAGAACCTATATGTTCTAAAATGTTTATAACAGCTCTATTTGTGGTGGCAAAGAGTTGGAAGCTGCAGAGGTGCCCACCAATTAAGGAATAGCTGAACAAGTTGTGACATATGATTGTTATGGAATACTACTGTACTATAAGAAATATTGAGCTTAATGATCTTGGAAAAACATGGAAAGACTTGCACAAGATAATGAAGAGTGAAATCAGCAGCACCAAGAGAACATTATATACAGTAATAGCCATACTCTTTTAAGTCCAACTTTAAGTGAATAGGTCATTTTGACTATTATAAATACCCAAATTAACTATAAAGGACATATTCAAAAAGATGCTATCTGTATCCAGAGAAAGAAATGATAAATAGAAGTTTGTATAGAATGATTTTACGTATATATTCTTATTTGCATCTGATAGCCATTCGCTAGGTTGAGGGGGGGGGGAGAACAAAAAAGGAAAAAAAGAAATTTACATGTTAATTTTATTATATGTTTAAAAGGTATGTCAAGTTGCACATAATAGATTTGTAGTTTCTTGTGCAATCATCTTTTTTATTATATTATGTTATAGAAATTTAAAGAAAAAAGATAAAAACAAAGAAAATGATTCCTATTCAGGAAAATAAAACATAGTTAAGTACATAAATACAAAACCAAAATATAAAGCAACTTCAGAAAGGAGAGATTACTAATAAACTTGATGTTATTAATGTAACTAATTGTAGAGAACACTTAGATGAAGATAAATGGAAGAAGCAGAAGTGATATAATAGAGAAAGAACTATAGACTACCCAGCCAGAAGGAAAAAATAGATAGTAAGCTAATAAAACAGATAAAAATGTGTTTTGGAGAAAGTATATAATAGTAATGGGTAACTTCAAATACGTGTAAATACCACTACTAGATCTTTCTCTGCTCCAAAAAGAACAAGTGATATATCTTACCTTATGTTAATGACACAAATCTGGAGAAAGTGATAAAGGAAATTTATTCTAAAATGATTCTAGTCAGTACAGAGGAACTGGTTGATTAAGTAGAAACTATAATGACCACTACATCTTGTATTTCTCAGTAAAAAAGAAAAAATCAGTGCTGGTTTGATGTATACCCCAGAATTTGAGAAAAGACATTTCAAAGAATTCAGGGAAAGGATAGAAAGGATCCCATGACTTAAGATTCTATTAGGAAAGTCAACCCAAGAAGAATGAAATGCTCTGCAAAACAAAATCCTGATATAACTAATATAAATGATTCCCTCTGGGGATGAGAAGGAAGAGATATCTAAGTGGACTGGTGTGATTGCACGGGAAACTCATTAATTAACTTGGATTTTAAAAAAATGTACAAGAAGTACAACAAAGGTATGAACTGAATATGAGTATAGAAGAATGGCATTGGACTCTAAGAAGAGTGTCAAGAGTTTTAAGCTCAGAATAAATTCTGTCTAGTGATAATTGTAAAGAAGAACTAAAAGGGTTTTTCTAGTTGTGCTGAGGTTAAGAGGAACATTAAAGAAGGGGTATGATACCTGCCCAAAGCAGATGAGATAACTGACCATCATAAAAAGATAGCACTACTTGGCTTTCATTTTGTTTCCATTTTCTTTAGCAAGGTAAACAATCTTTAAGCACGAAAGGTTAAAACAAATCCAAGATAAATTTAAGACAGTAAAGGGAGTACCATAAACATTCAATGATTTTAAGTTTCTAAGTTCAAACTGCATAGGGTCATAGATTATTGGAAGTGACCTTAGAAGTCACTTAGCCCAACTATTTCTTTTTATAAATAAGAAGATTTAAACCCATAAAAGTTAAATGACTTGTCAAAAGTCACACAAGTGGTATGTGTCGGAGATGGGATTTAAGCCATGGTTCTTTATCTTCAAACTACCCAGGATAATGAAAGACTAAAAGATGTGATGGCTGAAATGATGTCAGTAATCTTTGAAAAGTCATGGAAAATATGAAAAGTACTATACGACTACAGATGGCATGAAAAATTTATTACAATTTTCCAAAATAGAAGAACATAGATTCTTTATAGTTCAGTGATATTGACCTTGGTTCTCAGCAAAATTTAACAATATTATTAAAGAGAGGGATTATAAGCTCATAGAAAGAGAAATAATAATTACTATGAGTCAATAGAACCTGCTTGGTAGAGTGGATAGAAAGTTGGCTTCAAAGCCTAGAAAATATGGATTCAACTCTGAGCTCTGACCGAGACTAGCTGTGTGACCCCAGGCAAGTCGTTTGACCTGTCAGGGCTCTAAGCAACTCTCTAAGACCAAGTTGCAGGTAAGGTGCCAGTCTGCATTAGTGGGAGTTTCCTCACCTGGGACTTCCTTTTGCATATTAATGAAATCATAGGTCCATTCTCTATGTCTAAGAGCCATCAATGCTCATCAAAGACAAGTCATGACAAATTAATCTCATTTCATAATAATAGAGTTACTAGGATGCTAGATCAAGGAATTCCTATAGATATACAATGCCTTAATTTTATCAGGGCATTTGACAGAGGATCTCATGATATGCATGTGGAAAAGGAAGAACTACCTTCAACTACTTTGTGGTTGTACATCTGTGGGAGCTGTAGAATTGTTGCAAAGTATCTGTAAATCCATAAATAAGCAAACACATCTTCTACAGACTGAATGAATCATATACATATATTACTCTTTCAAATACATATGGAGGCTATTATGATTAATAAATATGGGCCCACTTAAAATTACTGAATTCATATTTGATCTTTTTTTGAAGTAGCTGGATGCTTTAGTGGATAAAGCATAAAGGAAGATGAAACTTCAGACACTTAATACAAGTGGGGCCAATGGATAAGTCAGAACCCCTTTCAGCCTCTTTTCTCGCATACAAAATGGGGGAAATAATAGCACCTACTTTACCAGGTTGTCAACAGGATCAAATGAGATAATATATGTAAAGCGCTTCACAAACTTTAAAGTTCTATATAAATATCCATTTTATTGTTATTTTCTTAATCGACTGATAATATGAAGTAGAGGGCCATAAATTTTTAATATAAAAAGAGGTCTTTTCTTCTGAAATGTTTGGGGGAAACATGACTAAATAATGGTAAAGTCAGGTGAGTTTGGAACTAGTTGAATGGCCAGAGCATGGAAGGGGGTTTACAGTACAGGACAAGGGGGATCTGGGACTATTCGGTCCATCATTTTTTACTACTGGCTGGAATATATTCATCAGCAGCATTCTTATCAAAATTTTGGATAATAGAAAAGACTTGTTATGGCAGAATCAGAATTCAAAAAGATCTTGATAGGTTAGAGTATTGAACTGAATCTAATAGGAGGGAATGTAATAGAAATAAATGTAACATCCTGAATTTGGGTTAAAAAATCAACCCCCAAAGGATGGTGGTGACATCACTGGACAATAGTTCATGTGAGAGAGACCCATAACCCTTTGCAGACAATTTCAATGTTAGTTAATTTTATGGTATGGTAGCCAAAAAAATGTTTAAAAATCTTATAATTATTTAACTGTCATCATGATAATAGTTGTCATTCATATAGTATTTTAAGGTTTACAAAGCATATTGCATATGTTAATTAATTTGTACTCTACCACAGCATTTTGAGTTGTCTATTACAGGGATTATTATCCCCATTTTACAGAAAAAGACACTGAAAGTCAGAAAGTTTAAGTGACTTGCCCATAGATATGTAGGCAGCAAATATTGGAGGCAAGATTTCAACACAGATTACTCAGAACTTCAAAGACAGTACATATGTAACTATATCAAGCTGAATCTCAGTGTCAAGAATCAAGTGATACTTCCTCTATACTTTGCCCTCATCAGACTATATCTGGAGGGTTGTGTTCAAATCTAGAAAACACATTTTAGGAAAGACTTTGATAAGGACCTGTGATTTCACTGCTTTAGACCAAAGATGTAAAACATGCAGCTACGGGTATCATAAAGTCCGCTATATTTTCATTGTGGGCCTAGACCAGATTAAAATGTAATTGGGAAATGTCTAACAAAACAAATAAAAATAAAATACAACATAGATAATGTTAATTTGTGGTTTTCAAAGTCAATATGCAGTACATAAGGATCCATTTCTATTTTAGTTTGGCACCACTGGTTTAAGCAATATTCTGTGAATAAAC
This sequence comes from Phalanger gymnotis, assembly GCA_028646595.1. Classification (NCBI taxonomy): domain Eukaryota; kingdom Metazoa; phylum Chordata; class Mammalia; order Diprotodontia; family Phalangeridae; genus Phalanger; species Phalanger gymnotis. The sequence goes on from CM053624.1 coordinate 304,327,435, forward strand.
TATCTAAACTAAGTAAGATCAGCACCCCTTCTGGCTCTTACAACCTGGGCACTGAGACATGAAGTGACTTACTGAAGCCAGTGTGTATCAGAGTTAGAATTATAGAATTATTATAGTCTTTCCTGACTCTGAAGCTGATTCTCTATCCATTACACTATGTTGCCTCTCTTCTGATGCTTGCCATCAGCTTGTTCTAATGCTTTTGCCAAAAGGAATGGAAGCACCTCGGGCAGTCTCTAGTGTCCAACTCACCTGTGTTCTCCCACCTCCACATCCCACTATTCTCACTTTCTTGTTATCCTAAAACATATTCTTCTGGCCTACATGGTAGGTAATTCTTTTATGGTAATTTGTTTCTACACTCATCTGTCTATACCCTCCCCTTCTTATCACTATGTCACTCATTAATACCTCCCACTGACCTTTGAGGATGATCATTTGTGCTTAACACACATTAACCTGACTCAATAACTTGAAAAGGCTAAGCGAGATTACAAAGACCAAGCATACAGCCATGGGTGGTGGGCTAAATGTTCTTTGAAAGGCATAAGGTCCATCTGTAACAGTACACTGTTAGATGACTTATCCCTTCACCAAACTTGATCACCAATATATTAGCCTCTTTTCCATTGACCAGTAGATTCCTCATGTCATCTTCAAACTCTCATTGCTAGATTCACTGCCAATCAAATCAGCCTTCTTTGTGTCCTTCCAAGAGCCCTGTGAAGACTATCCCACTCCTGTCTCAGGAATAGGTGATATATCTATTCTATTACTCCCTTTCCCACACATTGTGACCCAGTCAAACTGCTCTCCTTGCTCTTATTCAAATCCAACACCCCACCTTCCATCTGTGTGTCCTTACACTAGCCATCCCTCATGCTTGTAATGCTCTACCTCCTCAGCTCTGTCTCCCAGAATCCCTTATTTCCTTCAAGGAAATTCCTAATTCCCCCAACTGCTAGGGCTCTCCACCCCTAAACTACCTTGTATTTGTTTTATATTTATTCAGTGTAAACTTGTGTGTGTGTGTGTGTGTGTGTGAGTAAGTGAGTGAGAGAGAGAGAGATAAAAACAGAGAGAGAGGTGTAGAGAGATAGGGCAGAGACAGACAGAACATGGTATAGTGGTTGGAGAATTAGTCTTAAGGTCCAGATGAACTGAATTCAGGTCCTACCTCTGACACATACAGACTGTGTGACCCCAAGGAATTCACTTGGCTTCTCAATGGTCTAAGTAACCCAATCGAAGAATCAATCAATCAACATTTATTAGGTGGTCAGCACTTTTGTGTTAGACCCTGTGCTAAGTACTTAAGACTGTAAGTTTCAGAAATGGTGCTAACCTGTATTCATAAAAGGAGTTTCCTTACCATGGAGTTCCCTATATCAGTGAAATCACAGAACCAGCCTTATCTATCTATCTACCTACCTAGATAAATTTATCTATCTCTATTTATCTACATATAAACATATGTACGCACATATGTATATAAAAGTTGATTTTCCCAAGAGAATATGATCTCCATAAAAGCAGAGACTATTTCATTTTCATCTTTTATCTCCAAAGCCTAACTGTTTTTATGTCTTCAGTACCTGGCACATAGTAGGCATTTAATTAATTTTTGTTGATTGATCCATAATATTTTTGGCTTAAGACTATTCAAGAGGCTTTTCTGATATCTGTTACACTAATGAAGGTTCAAAACAATCAGCCTCAGTAGCTCCAAAGTGCCAGGAACCTAGACAAGACAATAAAAAGTAGGAGATATATGTAGCAAAGAGGTCAGAATCGAGGCAAGGAGTTGGACCAGCAGTAAAGGACATCAATAGTAAGAAAGACCTTGAGAGAGATAATTAGACAGTTCTCAAAGCAAGAAATCCAAGCTATGATTAGCTCTAGGAAGTACTTCTCCAAATTATTAATAATTTTGAAAATGCAAATTAAAAGAACTCAGGTCCTACCTTACCCCCATCATATTGGCAAATATGACAAAAAGAGAAAATTACAATTGATAAGACAGTCACACTGGAACAATGTTGGTGGAGCTATAAAATAAAATAGACCAGTCATTTAACTGTATTTACCCTTTGACCCAGTGATACCACTACTAGGCGTCTACCATAAAGAGATCAAAGAAAGCAGAGAAAGACTCAATGTACATGAATATTTATAGGTGTTCTTTCTATTGAAATAACAATTGGAAACAAAGAAGAACACCCAATTTGGAAATGGCTGAAAAAATTGTGCTAGATGAACATAAGAAATATTTTTGCGCCATGAGAAATTAAGAAAACTTTGGTTTCAGAAAACCAGGGTAGATTTCTGTGAACTGATGCAAAGTGAAGTAAGAAGAACCAGAATTACAATTTATATAATAACAACATTGTAAAAACAACAACTTTGAAAGACTTAAGAACTCCTTTCAATGCAATGATCAGCCACAAGGCAAAAAAGACAGTGATGAAATGACTGCTCCTGAACAAAGGATGATGGAGCCGAGGTGTAGAATAACATAAATTTCTAGACATGGCATATACGTGGACTTGTTTTGCTTTGCTATGTATATTTCTTAAAGTTATTTTTTTTCTTTTTTTTTTTTTACTTGGAGAGAATTGGGACAAGGAAAGAGAAGAGAGCTAAAAACAGAGTTGCAGAAAACAGAAAAGAAGATCATTGGAGCATTATAAAAAATAAACATAAGAGAATAGAAAGAAGTTCAGAAATAGGCAAGCAGAAGTTTCAAAAGTAAAATGATAATTTTTTTCTATACTTAAAAATGAAAATAAGCTGCATGTAATAGACACAATTTCACATAAAATTCTATGTTTCAGTTATATTTTGCATATGAAAATGTTCATTTTGGGTAAGGTAGAGATTTTTTGATATTTATTAAGAATAAAAAAAATGTAAAAAAGGGACTTTTATATAGAGCCTACTCTCTGCTTCACCTTGGAAGCTTTTCTATAGTTCTTACTAGACTAAGATTAAGAACCAGACCTGAAGCATGGTTAGCATGGACCCTAAAGGTACAGGCAAATGGAAGTTCATGACATTAAGAGTAGCGAGAGAAGCTAGGAGAGCAGTTTCTGAAAGGTCTCATTTTCCCGATCCCATCGAATCCAAGTTAAACAATAAGATAAAATTTAAATTATGAGATTTTAATTTATTCTTCATCTGATTGGCCCCTGTAGTAGTGGGAAGTAATGGGAGAAGAAACAAGCCTAGCTAGTTGACTTTTTGTTATTTTTGGAAAATAAAACCAAAAAACTGTGTAAGAGGTTTTAACAATGACTGTCTGCCATCCTAAACAAACACAGTTAAAACCCCATGTGAATTACATTGCTCACTGGCTCACCTGAGTCTCCTTAGTTTGAGTGATGACAGAAGCAGCTGGAGCTCTGAAGCTATTGTGGGTGATTACACACATTCTAGGGGCACAGGAGAGTCCAAGTACTCTAATATCCTTAACTGAAAATGCACCAGAGGGAAGTGGATGCTTGGAGTCCCATGTGTATTTTATCAGATGCTTTGGACATTAAAGGCATTCCAGGGGAAATGCTGAATTGGATCACCTGTTATCTAATGATTGCAGAAAGAATCATACTGAGGCATTGGAAAGAAAAGAATGAATTGCCTATAAAAGCATTCATAATGGAATTCTCAGCTACAGTCTCTCATGTGAAGGTAGTATGATACAGAAGGTAAGAAAAATGTCTTCAAGAATAGCCAGAAATCATTATTAAATTTTGATAGAACCCCAGACATACCAGGGACATCTAGCTGTTAGAGACAAATATATAAGCCTAAAACAAAAGGGGACAGTGAGAGTACAGGTGTGAAGAAAAGGGGAGAAATAATTTTTCTTCTTTTTAATACTCCATATACAAATATCCCTATGCAAAGGCAAATAAGAAAATTGGCCTATATGAGGACATTAATAAGTAAAATGAATTCTCCGATTTTACAATGAAAAGGATTAATTTGATAAACAACTGAAAATATATACGCATTGTCTTGACTTAGTTTTTGTTGGAGGAATCAAACATTATTTAAATGGAATTTGTGAGGGACTCAGCTTCCTTCTGGAATGACATGCCCTGAAAGAACCTAGGAGGTATTCTCTACTACTTTATGGGTGATTTTACCATCCTTCTGATGGTACCAGAGTCACGACTAGCAATTTTTGCTCCTGGGGTAAAGGATGGTGGCGACAGAGAGAGGCTTACCTTGGTATGACTGCCATGACTGGGGAAGAAGCAAAGGCCTGGAATAGCTGATGAATAATGGGCCATTGCTAAGGAGGAGAAAAGGAGGTTTGTGTTTGTGTACCTCTGGGTGTATGAGACGATTGCCTACAAGGAAGTAAATAGAAGTATTTCAAGGAATGAGGATACCATTGGGAAAGGAGAAAAGAAAGGAAGAACCCAAAATTGGGGAGAAAGGTACTCTACATCTTTGCCAAGGAGCAAAACCCTAGTGTGATCCCACCTATTTGTGGTTCTAGATGCCACTATTAAAATTTTTCATCCCTTTACTACAGATACTCAATTACATATATGTGCTTTCCCCCACTTTCCAATTCTATTTCATTTTTCACATCATGCACAGCACCAAATTTAATAGACACAGTATTCTGTATGTAAAGGGAACATTCTAATTTTTTAGTACCCAAATCCTTGATGTTATTATTAACATTTCCTAAGTCTCTATTTTTTCAGACTCTTCCCATCTTCTAGTACATAAATCCACCAAAGCAGATTACACTTATTGTAAAAGGATCCTCTGTATGTGTACATGTGTGTGCATGCACGCATTTGTGTACATGGACTTTGCCTAAAAAAATTGAGCAACTGTCTCAGCAGGGAGTGAAAGAAACAAATTTGCCCCTGCATTTTGCAATTATATCACTAGGGATCCTTTTCAAATGACCTTGGGACTGCCTAGTGAGATGGAACCAAGGTGTCCATCCATCTGAAGAGAGGTTGATGGAAAACTGTGTCTGAACCAGCAGAATTTGTAATAGAAGTGGTTTAGAAGATAAGATCTGTCTGTCATTAGGCAGGTAAGTTGGTGTGTGTGTGTGTGTGTGTGTGTGTGTGTGTGTGTGTGTGTGTGCGCGCGTGTGTGTGCGCGTGTGTGTGCGCATGTGTGTGCATGCGTGTGTGTGTGTAAAGGCAGCCATCATTTTCACTAGATGGAACACTAGCTGTGAAAAATTGAAACATACCAGGCATTATTCCAGTCAATGTATTCATTAGGTCCTCCAACTCCAGATATAGGCCTTCATTCATTGTATAATGTTTTTTTCTTTCATAAATTAACATTTCTGAGAATACAGTAGTAAAAATGAGGCAAGTAAAACTGTAGGACTAGTAAAGATGGGTGGGATGTGAATCCACACTCCTATCTGCACTAGGTAGAGGACAAGAAAAGGTTATTGTCTTTTAGAAATCTTAGCTTCTATGAAGGTCATTAAGAAGAGAATGTTTATCAGGAAAAGCCATAAATTGAAATTGGTCTATTCAAATAAAGAGATGGAGTAATGGAGGTGTTGGAGGGGGGATCCTGAGTAATGAGAGACAGAGAGGCAGAGAAGAGACAGAAACAAAGACAGACACAGAAACAGAGGGAGGGAAAGACAGAGGCAAAGAGAATGCAATCATGGGATTTGCATGCTTAGACTGAGCGGGGAAAAGAGGGTGACATATCTGGGAGGGAAAATGGTATCAATTGCTTCAAGGAAATCAAGCTATGTGTTTTATTTTTAATAATAAATTTTGATGGAGATAAACAAATTTGACAGTTATGGAAGGCATAGAGTTTCAGTGGAAAAAAAGTTATGTTTGATATCACAAAACCTTGGGTTGAAGCCTTAACTGTGCCCCTTACTATGTGGGTAACCATGGGCAACTCGCATCACCTCACTAAACTTCGGTTCCCTCATCTAAATGATAAGGTGTTGGAGGACCTTTGAGATCCCTCCAACCTCTAGATCTACATTCATCCATAAAATGGGCTAAAGGGGTAAAATGGATTATAATAATGGCTTGAATGGTTTGGAAACTGCTTTGCATACATAAATTTATTAATTGACTAGAGGGAGCTAGGTGGTGTAGTGACTAGAATGATGGGCCTAGAGTCAGGAAGACCTGCATTCAAGTCCAATGACTATCTATGTGACATTAATTTAATCTCTATTTGCCTCAGTTTCCTCAACTGTTAAATGAGGATAATAATAGCAACTACCTCTTAGGGTTTATTTTGAGGATTCTATGAGACAATAATCATAAAGCTCTTAGCATAGTGTCTGCCACACAGTAGGTGTCATATAGATGCTTATTCTCTTCGCTTCCTCATCCATTTGATACTTACAATAATCTATGAAATATGTGCTCTTGTGCAGGTTTGGAAACTGGAAACTGAGCCTCCTGAAAGTTGTTACTTACCCGGGGTCACACAAGTAGTAAGTGTCTGAGGCAGGATTCAATCTGAGGTCTTCATGACTTCAGGTCCAGCATTCTACACACTAGGCAATAAGGCATTGGATTAGATTAGAAAACACAGCCCAGTAATTTGTTTTCTATGAGAAACATACTTAAAATATAAAAAATAAAAAACGAAGGACCAGAATAAACTATAATATGTTTTAGGCAACAACAACAAGCCAGTGGTGTAAGCCCAACTTTAGATAAGAAAATAGTGGGAGGAAAAACAGTCAAGAACTAGACAAAACGCATGATTATGCTTAAAGATACCACAGATAATAAAAAACAGAGGAAGTGGGGGGGGCGGGGAGTCTGGGCCTGTGTCACGGCCTCAGGCATCTCTCTAAAAATGAAACAACATCAATATTAAATATATATGCCCTGAATGATGTAGTGTTTAAATAAAGGAGAAGCTACCTCAAATGCAAAAAGATTTTGATCATAAGAAAGCAATTGAAGATTACTTTAACATACTTCTTCAAAAATTAATAAATCTAATAGAAAAATAGACGGGAGAAATTAAATATATGTAAATATACATTTATATACAAACATATACTTATGTTTGTATCTATATATTATATGTATGTATGTGCATATACATATATATATGCATGTGTGTGTTTTTAGGGTCTATTGCTGGCATTAAAGAAAATTTGTACATTGAATCAGAGGAGTCCTTCAATGCTGTAACAATAGATTTTTTTATCTGGTATTTAAGGCAAAGCCACACAGTTTAACTGAAAAACTCCAAGGGAGTACAGAGGAGGGAAAGGGAATAAAGGACAGATATTAGGGCAGTATCTAACTCCCAAACTGGGAATCACTGACAGATTATTTTCAACTGGTGCATCCTCCATGATCTCCAACACCATCTACCAGCCATGAAGATCAGAGTGTCAGAGGTGATAGAGACCTTACCAGTCCTAGAGTCTTCTGACAGCAGCGACTAAAGTCCCAGCAACTTCTCCCTTGGTTTTTAGAGGGCAACCAAGGCAGAGAGGTTTACAGCGATATGATATACAGTACAATGACCTCATACTGCCATCTGAAACAATAGAAGGTAAGATTCAGATTAAAAAATGTTTTCATTCTAAGAAATTTATTTGCTGCACAGTATTTATGGTACTACAGATTTCATGTGTTGTGAAAAGTGAATATTGTCTGAAATCAATGGTTTTTTTTTGAGACATTACCACAAAAGGTCACAGAATTCTAGGGAATTACTAGCAATAAAAATGTTTTGCATGTTACCGATTTTATTTTGTGTACTGCATTTTATGGGTTATTTAATGGTTACTGTGTTAGGAAAGGTACATATTATCAGAATTAATATGTTGTTATAAAGAATTGTATGCAGAAAAGTGTATTTTCATCAGTCCTTAGTGAAAGATTATAGATTTTAGTAATTGAAGGAACCTAACCCCATATTTCTCAGAGGTTCAATATACCAACATTTGTGTTTTTTACTTTTGTGCCATTTTCTAGGAACATTACCCTTACAAAAGTTGAGGATTGACTGTATTATTGCTGGCATTTTTAAATGAGCTTATCCAGAAGGGAAAAGGAATAAAGACAATTTTGCTCAAGTGCCTGTGTTTTTGGCTTGATAGACATTTTCCCTTTGACCATCCATTTTTAATATATTTTGTTATTTGCCTATACATTTCTATTGGACTTTTCTTCAAATCATTCACAATATGTATATACTATATAGCTGTATGTAGTATATCCCTGGGTGTGTATTTGTGTGTCTATACATGTGATATATATGTGTATGTGTATATAGGTATATATACATAAACAAATCTATATGTATGTGTATATACCCAAATACAGTTTTACCCAGTGCTAAACAATCCATTTTAGAAGCTTGTTTTTGATACTCGCTTTATGAGGTGGCTTTAAACAAGAGCTATGAGGAACTGGAGTTATTTGCATTTGCCTCAAGAGGATAAAAATCTTTTCCTTTAGCTCTCCGATGCGTGTAACGTTGGAGATTTACAGGAATAGACATCTTTTTCCCTCATGGATAAAAATACCCCCAGGCAGAAAAATAACTTCACAGGTTGTAAATATCAGGTACTCTGCTTTATCAGCTATCCAGATAAAACACACAGGAATTTGAAGGGGGTGGGGAAGATTGTGGAGTCATAGAGTAAAAAAAAATTACCAATTTCCTTAAAATGCCAGAATTCAGCCTGTACCACAGAAACAGCCTTAGATTTTACAGTCCCCTGTCTCACTTCCTGACCCTCCTTTCTCTCTTCACCACCATCACTGCCAAACAAACTTTCCTTCTAGTCTTTTAGTAGCCTTACACCCAAAGGCAATTTTTAAGACTTACTCTTTTTTCATAACTGTGCTATAGTTTCCTGCAAAAATTCACAATAAATACTACATGTGTTCAAGGACAGATTTACAGGGAGTGGAGCTAAGATGACAGAGTAGCAGGAAGAAGAAATTTTACGGAGGTAGCTCCTGTGGGAAAAGGGCCAACCATCCCTATCACCTGCCAACCAATTGCCATTCATAGAGAAGCAAGCCAGCCTAGTTGAAACAACAAGGCACGCTGAGGGAGAGACAGGAAGCATCATATGCCAGGCAAGTCAAACCACCACCACCATCATCTTAACCACATTGCCCCTCTGACTCTTGTGGAGACAGCCCGGAACCCTGAATTCAAGAACCTTCGGAAGAATGATGTTTCTAGCCCAGTGTCCATAGCCATCATTCTGGGAAGCAAACTCTACAGAGATGCAGTTTGGTAATTGCTCTTAAAGGTGGCACAATCACATTTATTGAGGACACACAAAAGAAAGTTCTTGCCCACAAAGTCCTTGGCACCGTTAAATGATTCAACATCAGAAACTGATAGCATTTTATCAATGTAAATGACCTTAAAGAAAAAGCATTATCTGCTTTACCATTGCACTCTATATACAACAGGACCTTTCCATCTGACTTACAGCTGAAACTTTCCATACCTGTTATCTCCCCAATTAGAATGTGAGTTCATTAAATACAGACTATCTTACTTTTTGCATTTGTTTCTCTGGCACTTAACACATTGGTTTGCACATAGTAAGCACCTAATGAATGCTTTCAATCCATTCGTTCATGGGAGTCAATAGTGAAAATATGCTCTGTGCCACATACAACCTCTCATGCTAAGGTCTAATTAAAGTATAGAACTTGGTGGAAGCAATAATTAAAAAACACCGGTACAAGGTGGGAGGTGAGCTGAGGCCAGAGTCAGGTAGTTCCAGGGCTGAAGGGCTATAATGCTTTCACATTGAAAGAGACATCCAGGAGACCTGCCAGTCTGACAGCTCAGGCCATCCAATTTCTAATATCCAGAGGTGGTTATTTTTTTTTAAAGAATGTGTTAGTCTCCACCATGAGCCACACCTCACTTTATCTAGATTGTATCTCAGCTTCAAAATTAACATTGAAGTGCTGCTGCAGTCCTGATTGATTTTTCTCTTGCCTTGAGATCAAAGGGGCTCCAAAACCTCACTGTGATTTAAATCGAATCTTTTCAACTTGGTGGTGCAGACAGGACATCCCTGATCCCAAGGACCGATTCCAGCAAACTTCCACATATTCAACTTCAGATTATCGCACCACCCCCTTAGCATTAGCAATAAACCATAAGGACCGGCTTTCTGACACTGTTTAACAAATAAACAAGGATACACTGAATATCCAGAATACAGATGCAAGGGCTTGAGCACGCACAAAAGCTTAATATATTCCTTGGGGAGTTGTTTGGAGATGTTCACTCTCTCTTGACTTCAGTTTCCTATTAACAGGTAAAGTTGATACTTGGAATTCCAATAGGCACCAGCTGTTTTGATTTCCAGCGCTGAATCTAAAATCCAGTTGTGGGTGATGCCTTTGTTCTTGGGCTTCAAAGGGGAAAGTGAGCAGCAAAGGAAGGAATTGGAGCAAAGAGTAATCTAGCTTAAACTCTGCCATGTTTTTAGCAATTCTAGACCTGGAAGCATATTAGTATTTAAGTTATATGCATACTCTGAGACATTTTGGCTATTTCCTCTCTGAATGCAACAATCCAACAAATCCAGGCATAAGCAAAGAATGTGTCTATACACAGACAAACAAGGAAACATGGCTGGAATTCAGATTGGTTTTTTTTTCTTTCTTGTGTGCAATCAGGTTATTCATAGAATCACAGAATCTCAGAATCTCTTAAGTCAACCTGCACCTAAACAAAAATCCCCTCTATCACACGTCTAGCAATTAGTCCAGTAGCAGTTGCTTGAATGCTTCCAATGAGTGGGCATCTATGCCTCTTGAGGACATTCATTACATTTGGAGATGGCGGTAATTGTTGGGAAATTTTTTCTTACATCAAACCACAATTTCTTCTTTACTTGCACCTTTTGCTCCTAGTTTTGTCCTAAGGCTGAGCAAATCAAGTCAAATCCCTCTTCTATGTAGTGGTCCTTCAGTACTTAAAGAAAGATTTTATGTGCCCCCCACATTTTCTCTTCTCCAGGTTAAACAGCCCAAGTTCCTTTAACTTGTCAGTGTATGGCATAATACTCAGGCTCTTTAATCATGCTGGTGGTCATCCTCTGAATGCCTTCAAACTTATCAACTTCATTCCTAAAATGTCACAATTAAACTGAACACTATACTTCAGATTACATTTGACTAGGGGAGAGTACAGTGGGACCACTGCCTGAATCTTGAATACTATGCCTGTAGTAGGCAGGCCGAATTTATGATCTCAAAAAGGATCATATATGTATCTGAATGGTTCGAAATCGTTGGGTATATAGAATTCTCTAAGCAGAAGGCATCAAAAAATTTATTCAGGGCCCAGAGCAACAAATTAGCGAACCAAACTCCCCATTCCAGTATTGTGAACACAAGCCTCCAAGCCCAGTAGGCCCGCCTCACAAGAGTAGCCAGGAGGCCACAGAAAAATAAGATGGCATAAATCATATTCACTGGCCTCAAGTCCTTGCTCAAACTCCTGGGTCCACACAGGGTTCGGCTCTGCTTCGGATTTTTTCAGCTATAGCTTCTCGCCTTTCCTCGCAGCCAAGCCTCTGGCATTCTCAAGCCCCACCTCAATGACCAGAGTCCAGAGACCAATTGGTTCCCGACTTGGCCCCTCTTAAGTCATCAATCTACGCCCACACAGGTTTCACACCTGATAGGGCTTTGGGCCTGGGGCTTAGCATTTAACAGGTGAAAGTACTTTCACGATAAACAAAAGCCAAACTCCTCAAGGGCACCTGTTAAACTAAGGCCATTTTGCCTTACTGGCACAATGTCTTTCTTACCATAGACTAAGATTGGATTTTCTTGGTTACCATATCACATTGTTAATTTATATATTAAACTAATGCATGAAAATCCTCCAAAACCCTTAAGCATTCAGATTAACTGCTATCTAAATTTGTTTCTCCCTTCTTATAATTCTTAAGTTGTTTTTTTTTTACCCTAGTGTAAGTTTTCATATTTATCCCTATCAAATTACATCTCGTTAGGTTTAGCCCAATGTTCTAGACTATTTTGGGGTCCTAATAATGAATGAATGAATGAATGAATGAAAGAATGAAAAAATCATTCATTTAGCATCTTTTCTGCACTGAGTACTGTGCTAAGTACTGGGGATACAAATACAGAAGCTTCAACAGGCCTTTCCTTTGAGGTGGCTTCCAATAGATTGTTAGCTCCTTGAGGACAAAAACTATCTTTTGCCTCTTTTTACAAAAAAGAGCACTTAGCTCTTAGCTCCCTGGCACTTAGCATAGTGCCTGGTACATAGTAGGCACCTAATAAATGTTTATTGATTGGTGGATTGAGACTACACTGTCATGGAGAAAACCACACGCATAGGTGAGTGGTGGCCAAAAAGGAGACCTTGGAAACAGAATATTACAGGTATGGTGAATGAGGCCGTTAGAGAGTAGACTGACAACACCCCATACAGGAACAATGGCAGAGCTGGTTTGATTGTGATACCTGGTTCCAGAAATGGAAAGTGGGGGTTGGGAAGAAGCGAAATGGAGAAATGGGGGGACAAAAGGGTTCGCCATGGCAGGGCGGCTGTCATCTAATTGTTAGATATCCCTCTTAGTTCTGTGTCATCTGCAAGTCTGATAAATATGTTGTCATTCAGTTGTGCCCAGCTCTTTATCATCCCATAGACCATAACACTCAGTCCCTCCCATCCTCCACTATCCTAAGTCTTTCCAAGCTCATATTTATTGTTTCCATGACATTACCTATCTCATCCTCTGCCATCCCCTTTTCCTTTTACCTTCAATCTTTCCCAACATCAGGATCTTTTCCAGTGAGTCATGTCTTTTCATTATGTGGCCAAAGTATTTAAGCTTCAGCTTCAGTATTTGACCTTCCAGTGAACAGTCTGAATTATTTTCTTTAAGTATTGACTAATTTGATCTCCCTTCTGTCCAAGGGACTCTCAAAAATCTTTTCCAGCACCACAATTTGAAAGAGTCAATTCTGCAATTCTCCAGCTTCCCTAGAATCCAATTCTCACAACTATACGTTGCTACTGGATAAACCATAGCTTTGACTACACAGACTTTTGTTGACAAGGTGATGTCTTTGCTTTTTAGCATGCTATCCAGATTTTTCATAGCTTTTTTTCCTAAGAAACAGCCATCTTTTAATTTCATGGCTGTGGTCATTGTCTGTAGTGATCTTTGAGCCCAAGAATTTAAAATCTGAAACTGTTTCCATTTCTTCTCCCTCTATATGCCGGGAAGTGATGGGAACCAATTGACAAGGTCTTAGTTTTGTTACATGGTTTTTTTTTCATGTTAAGCTTCAAGCTAGCTTTTGCACTTCCCTCATCAGAGGCTTCTTAATTCTTCTTCACTTTCTGCCATCAGAGTGGTATGTCTATATATCTGAGACCGTTGATATTTCTCCTAGAAAACTTAATTCTAGCTTTTCATTCATCCAGCCTGGATTTCACATGATGTACATATAAGTTAAATAAATAAGATGACGATATACCGCCTTGTCATACTTCTTTTCCAATTTTAAACCAGTTAGTTGTTCCATGTTCAGTTATAACTGTTGCCTCTTGGCCCAAATAGAGGTTCCTTAGGAAACAAGCAAGATAATCTGGTATTCCCATCTCTTTGAGGACTGGCCACATTTTGTTGTGATCCACAGAGTCAAAAGCTTTAGTGTAGTCAATGAAGCAGAAGTAGATGTTTTTTCTGGACTCCCTTGCTTTCTTTATAATCCAGTGAATGTTGGTGGTTTGGTCTCTAGTTTCTCTGCCTCTTCAAAAACCAGCCTGCTCTTCTGGTAATTTTCAGTTCATATATTGCTGAAGTCTAGCGTGCAGAATCTTAAGCATAACTTTGCTGGCAGGTGAAATGAACACAATTGTTTGAGAATTTGAACATTTTTTAGCATTGCTTTTCTTTAGGATGTGGATGTAAACTGCTTTATTCCAATCTAGTGGCCACTGTCAAGTTTTCCAAATTTCCTGGCATATTGAGTGAAGCTTTTTAACAGCATTGTCTTTTAGGATTTTAAATAGCTTGACTGGAATTCCATCACCTCCACTAGCTTTATTGTTAGCAGTGCTTTCTAAGGCCCATGTGACTTCATTCTCCAGGAGACCTGGCTCTAGATCAGTAACCACACTATCATGGTTACCAGTGATGTTAAGATCATTCTTGTATAGTTCTTCTATATATTCTTGCCACCTCTTCTTAATAATTTCTAAGTACCTACTATTTGGGGTTTTTTATCATGCCCATTTTTGCATAAAAGGTCTCTTTGCTATCTCCAATTTTCTTGAAGAGATATCGTCTCTTTCCCATTCTGTTGTTTTCTTTTATTTCTTTGCATTGCTCATTTAAAAAAAAAACCTTCTTATCTCTCCTTGCTATTCTCTGTAATTCTGAACTGAGATGGGTCTATTTTTCCCTTTGTCCTTTCCTTTTTGTTTCCCTCCCTATTTGTAAAGGCTCATCAGACAGCCATTTTGCTTTTTGCACTTTTTTTTGTTGCTGCTTCCTGTACAGTAGCATGAACCTCTATTCATGGTTCTTTGGGCACTCTATCTACCAGATCTAATCCCTTAATTCTATTGATCACTTCCACTTCATATTCATAGGGGTTGTTATTCATGTTATACTTATACAGTCTGATGGTTTTCCCTACCTTCTTCAATTTAAGTCTGAATTTTGTAATAAGTTCGTGATCTGAGCCACAGTCAACATCAGTTCTAATTTTGATGGTATAGAACTTCTCCACTTTGGGCTGTAAAGTATATGATCAATCTGATTTTCATATTGGCCTTTTGGTGATGTCCATGTGCAGAGTCACCTTTTGGGTTGTTGACCAGTATGTTTTCTTGACTTTGGTCTAATAGTCTCCCCCTGCTTCATTTTATATTCCAAGGTCAAAATTACCTTTTATTCTACTTATCTTTTAATTTCCTACTTTAGCATTCCAATCCCCTATGATGAACATGACATCTTTTTTGGTATTATTTCTTGAAGATGTTGTAGGTCTTCATAGAACTGATCAACTTTGGCCTCTTCGGCAGCAACGGTTAAAGTATAGACTTGTAATACTGTTATGTTAAACGGTTTTCCTTGAATTCAAACAGAAGATATCATACTGCCATTTTTGAGATTATAGCCTAGCACTGCTTTTCTCCTCCTTTTATTTACCATGAGGGCTACTCCATTTCTTCTCAAGGATTCTTGCCCACAGTAGTATATGTAATGATCACCTGAATTAAATTCAACCATTTGAGTTCACCGACACCTAAGATGTCAGTGTTTAATCTTTCCATCTCCTGTTTGAACACATCCAACTTATCTTGATTCATAGATTTTATATTCCAGATTCCTTTCCAATATTGCTCTTTACTGCATTAGAATTTTGTTTTATCACCAGATACAACTGCAGATGAGCTTCCTTTTGGCTTTGGCCCAGCTGCTTCATTAGTACCATAATGACTCAGAGCTGTCCTCTACTCTTTGCCAGTTGCATTTTGGACACCTTCTAACCTAAGGGGCTCATCTTTCGGTGTCGTATCTTTGATCATTTTAATTCTGTCCATGGGGTTTTCTTGGCAAAGATACTGGAATGGCTTGTAGCTTCCTTCTCCAGTGAATCACCTTTTGTCAGAACTCTCCTCTATGACCTGTCCATCATGGGTAACCCTGCACAGCATAGCTCATGGTTTCTTTGAGGTATGCAAGCCCCTCTACTATGACAAAGCAGTGATCCAGGAGGAGCTGATAAGTGTACCAACTGCCTTTAATCAAGTCATTGGTAAAAAATATTGAATAGCAAAGGATCAAACACATATCACTGGTGTACTCCTCAAGACACCCTTCCAAATTTATATCAAATCATTAACAACTGTACTTGGAGTTCAGTTAATCATTTCCCAATCAATCAATCGACAAGCCTTTTTAGAGTATTTACTATGTATCAGGCATCAAGTTTATTTCTCTTGATCTTGTCTGCAACCACAATATTATAAACTTTTTCAAATGCTTTGCTAAAATCTAGATATCTGAAGATGTGCTGGGTCTAGTCATTTGAACTTATCCGGAGTCAAAGATGTTCTACAAATATCTTCCTCTTTGTCATGTGAGTCAATTTCCTTTGTTTCATTTCCAATGCAAAGATTATTCTCTTTGGCAGATAAAAGAGAAGCAAAATGAGACCTGGACAATTCTGCTATCTCTCTATTACCATGATCTCATTTATCATAAGCAGGAATATCGTATCTTTCCTGATTCACATCTTTTCACAAATGTAAAATTTAGAACATATTTTGTTTATCCTTATAATTTTTGTCAGCCTTACCTCATTCTGACCTTTAGCACCCTGATGCTGCTTTTATGGAACCACATCATACTTTGGAATTAATTTTCTATCACCTACTCTTACTTTCATCATCTGTATACATCTTATTAAAAATTTGGTCTGTTATCCAAGACATAAAAGGAATTGATTTAAGTAAATAAGAAAAAAAAGCTATTCTCATTTGATAAATGTTCCAAGGATATGAACAGGATGTACTCAAAAGAAAAAACAAGGTATTCAACAACCATATGAAAATATTCCCAATCAGTAATGATAAGATGTGAGAGAATGAGTGCACTAATGCATTTTTGGTGGAACCGTGAATTAGTCCAAGCACTTAATAAAGCAATTTGGAACTACGTCAAAAGTTACTAAATTGTGCATGCTCTTTGACCCAGTGATCGCACTAGTAGATATATATCACAAAAAGTAAAAAGAAAGAGGGAAAGGAGATACGTGTGCATATTGTAGCAAAAAAAACCCGTTAACTAAGAGAATGCTAATTACATTTTAGTTGATAGTCTTCAAGAGTTCTGATGGCTAAAAAATCCACCCCTTAGCTAACTTAATGATAAGGTACTTTCCTTGCTGGACTGGTCCTTGGATGACAGACATTCATTCCTCTACTGGATTCATACTGGAAGTATATCAGCCTTGGTAGGGCCTATCAGAATTTGTGCTCCACTGACGTAACCTTTGAGAACCCAGGGTCACCTCCACACTACAAGGTTTGAGAGCAGAGTCTCACTTGATGTTAATGATAAATTTACAAGAACTACAGTGCAGAACAATGATACAGACTTTTAAATGATAGAAAATGTGACTCAATTCAACAAACATTTAGCACCTACTACTATATCAGGTACTGTGGAAGAGATTGGGGCTTACAAAGATGAAAACAAAATATCCCATGTCCTCAAGTAACTTATATTTAATAGTAAACTAGCACTTATTAAGCACCTACTATATGCCAGGCCCTGCACTAGTAGGATACAAAGTCTGAGGAAGAAAAGATGATTTCCTACTGTGATATTAGTAAAAGACTTTCTTGAAGATACTAGAAGTTTGAAAGGTAGACTAACAACATGTCTAGATAAGGGAGGGGGCAATCCAAATGCAGGTAAGAGCATGAGCAAAAGTAAAAAGGGGACAAAGCAATAAACATGTATAATGGACAATGAGTAGGCCATAGGACATATGGCTGGGAACACTCTAAAATAAAACATAAAAGATCTGGAAAAGACTTTTAATGCTAGGCTATGGAGTTTCCAAATCTTTCTTACCTAAACCCTGTTGTCCCAAGTAACGAGCCACAATATTATGGATTGTTAGGTTGGCATGGAAAGCTTCCTGACAGGGCCTGCTATCTAAAGGAAAATTCTGTTTTCTTTAGCACATTTTTCTGGAGGCAGAAATCAGCATTGCCTTCCAGGCCTAGACTTTACTTGATAACTTGGGTTTGTATATTCAGAGAGAGTATGTGGAGGGGCCAGGGGGAAGGGGAGGCGTGTCTGCTGAACCTATAAGTAAATTTTCACAGTGGTATGAATGCCAAAAAGAATATGTAGGATGAACAATAGAAGAAATAGATATGTTGGGAAAACACCCTCTGCAAGTGTTTTTACTGGAACTTCCAACAGAACAACAGTACAGCAAATAGGTACAGATTACATGCACAAACAAGATCTTTCAAACAGGCTGGTTTCCATCCCCTGGCTGGGCCCATTGCCCTGAGTTAGGTCATCTGGAGAGATGCAGTGAAGGGTTCTTGGCCGATACGATAGGTGCTTCTCCACAGCATGTTGTTCATCTTCGGTCATCTTGACCCTTGGATTTACAACAATGAGAAGGCTCATACTAGAGGTGCCAGCTAGGAAACGAGAAATAACCAAGAAAATGCCCTTCTGCTCATCTCTTCCTTTCCTCTTTCCTTTCTTCTCCTCTCTTATTCTCTTCTTTCCTTTCCTTTGCCCTGCTCCTTTCTCCTTTCCAATCCTCTGTACTGCTCTCCCCTCCTATGCTCTTCTCTCCTCTCTTCTTTTCTCCCTTTTTTTCCTTTCCTCTCCTCTCCTTTCCTTTCTCCTCTGCTCCCTCTTTCCTCCCTTTCCTTCCCTTCCTTTCTCTTCTGTCTCCTCTGCTTTCCTTTCTTCTCAACTGTTGTACTCTCCTCTTCTCCTTCCCTCCCAATAGAAGTGTACTGGAACTATGGCTTGTTCTGGGTATTGGCCCAAGTGATCCAATTATTAATTTTCAGGATGAGCATTTATGCCTCAGAAATCAACAAATACTGCAAATGAAGGCTCGGTTTATTATTTTATTGATTGTTTAGACTTAGAAAAGTGATGGGAAAATGTTGATAATTCATATTAAACTTAAAAGTGTGTTTTTTTCCATTTGCCAACACACCACTGTGTCCTACTCATTATCCCCTGAGATTTGTTGTTACAAATTTGTTGAGATCAGAACTAGAAATAGGGTCCCTTTCATAGAATCAGAATTTTAGAACTTGAAGGGAATTTAGGGGTCATCAACTAGGTATACAGTGGATAGAGCACTGGGCCCGGAGTCAGGAAAATCTGAGTTCAACTCCATCTTCAGATACTAGCTATGTGACCCTGGTCAAGTCATTTAACCCACTTTGCCTCAATTTCCTCATCCGTAAAATGAGCCAGAGAAGAAAATGGCTAAACCACTCCATTTTCTTTGCCAAGAAAACCACAAATAGAGTCTCAAGGAGTCAGACACAACTGAAATGACTGAAGAAAAACAAGAGATCCTCTAGTCTATACTGCTAATTTTGTGGATGAGGAAATCAAGGCCCATAGAGGGAAGTGAGTTGCCCACATCACACAGCCAGTCTGTAACAGAACCACTACTAGAACTAAAGGTCCCTGATGCCCAAACCAATGTCCTTTTCACTACTGCCTTTCTATCCACCCTAATTTCTCTTCTGTGGTCACAGGGCTTTCTTAAGACATGGTGCCAGAGTTTCTCAGACATGTTATCATTTGTACATAGATATGAGAAAATCATCCCTCCAGCTAACTTGGTAGAGGGAAGCAAAGTCATTACTTCCCTGTGTATAATAATATTGGTTAATACCTAACCTATGTAGTTAAGAACAAAACCTATCTTGTGAAATATTTGCATTCTACGACTCACTAGCGGTGACAGATGTTCTTGTAGAATAAATGAAAATGGCTTATGATAAAGGAATGGAAAAATCAATGAAGAGAGAATTCAGACCGAGACATAGTCTACATCACATTGGTACTTTGAGATTTCCTTGGTCTGAGCACTCTCTCCACTGACACAAATTGAAACTATTTTTTCTTTTAATTAGTGGTTAAAAAAAATTACCCAGTGGCCAGTTCTCATCACACTTAGCTAAGCCAGACCCTCAACAACAGACCATGGTAGAGGCAAAACCTTTCCACATCAGCAAAATATATCAGAACGAGCATTTTGTTAGAATAGCTTTCAATAGCCCATCTGAGTATGGGAGGACATTTTTAGAGGGCATATAAATTAAGGCAGAAAAAAATCTTTCCTCCTCTTTTATTTATATATCTAAATTTATTTTGGGCCCTAGAGTCTTCAGTTCAAAAACTATCCTGTTTAGAAGTTAGAGTCTGGTGTATTCAAATTGGAGTCAGAAGACCTGAGCTCGGTTCCCAGCTCTACCACTTAATTGCTATATGATGCTGGTCTTGTCCTTTAACCTTTCTCTGAGTTTCAATTTCCTCATCTGTAAAATGGGGATCATAATGCTTGCAAAGCTTACTCCAAAGGGTTATTGTAAGGAAAGTGATTTGTAAATCTTAATGTGCTATATATAAGTGTGAGCTATTATGAGGGCCCCCTTTTGTGTGGTGTGTCATTCATTGTCTATTTAAGAAACCCTTGAACTCAAGATTTGGCAAGTAAAAGGAGCAACCACGTTTATTTTTAACTGTGACCACTTAGAGTCAATTTTCTCTCCTTTTTCCTTAAAGAATGTCTCTTAAATTAAGATTCTGGAAAAGCTTTCTCTTTACATTTGCCAACTTCTTCACGTATATGTATACTCCAGTACTATATACTATGCAGGAACCCGAGATTTACTTTTCTTTCTTTGGGCCAGTCATGAGTAACACAACATTTCAGTTATGGATCCCCAAGCAAACCTTCGAGCCCCACTCCCTGGGAATGCCTTTATTCCATAGCCTTCTTTGGGTGTCCTGTCTCCCTGTTCTCAAATTCTCAGACTTTTTGTTCTCAGCATTCTTTTATACCCTTAAAAATTACTAAGGATTCTACCCAGAGAGCTTTTGTTTATGTAGGTTATATCTATCAATATTTACCATAATAAAAATTAAAACGGCTTAGGATTGTTATGAAAATAATTTGGGGGGCAGCTAGGTGGTGCAATGAGTAGAGCACTGGCCTTGGAGTCAGAAGGACCTGAGTTCAAATCTGGCCTCAGACATTTGACACACTAGCTATGTGACCTTGGGCAAATCACTTAACTCCAATTGCCCTGCCTTCCCCCCTCCAAATTTTGAACTCTTAGACCCCTAGAGATCTACAGATCATACTCTGAGAACATTGGTCTAGGATAGGGAATTACTAGGTGAAGAAACTCCTTCTGCTGATACAGATCAGTATCTTCTTGGAAATTTACAATATTAAAGAGTTGCCTAGAATACCGAGAGGTTAAGCCAGTCAGTCAGTCAATAAGCATTTATTAAGTGCCTACCATATGCCAGGCATTATGCTGAGGATACAAAGAAAAGTAAAAGACAGTCTCTGCTCTCAAGGACTTCACAGTCTAATGGTAGAGACTCCATGTATACAACTGTGCACAAAAAAGCGATAGAGAGAGTATGGGATAGATTGCAAATGATCAATAGAGTAAAGGCACTAGCATTAAGATGAATCAGAAAAAGGTTCTCCTAGAAGGTAAGATTTTCTTTCATGCAACAGTTACACAGGTATGAAATTATAGGGCTTCTTTCTCTCAAGCATGGTTATTTTAATTGTGATGTCAGGGATTGTGTGTATCCCTCTCTTGCAGAGTAGGAGGGTTTGGTTAGGTACAAGCCTGATTCTGTAGCTACAGATAGTTAAGGAAATTTTCTTAAATAGAGACACACCTCTCCCACTTCCACCCTAGCCTAAATATCTCTCCACTAGGGTTTAAAGTGTAAAATTGTATGCTTTCAATATTTCATAAATCTATCACAAATTGGTTTATTTCTTTGCCCATACTCAAAACTCATAGAAAATCTCCTATTATATCCCACATTTCATTTCTCACTAAGATTCTTATTTCTCTCCTGCCCTTTTATATGCACCAAAATAAAAACAAGTCAAATCAACAAGCATTTATTATGCACCTATTATGTGTCAAGCACTGTGCTAACTGAAGTGCTATTATTATAATTATAATATATCATATAGCATTATGTATCATATGTCTATATGTAATATGTCATATATAATGTATTGTATATAACATATTATATATAATATATATCATTATAAGAATATATTTATCACCAAAAAATAGAACTTAAAAGATGCACTATTAACACTTCAAGCAGCTTCTAATGTTCAGTTAAAGCGCTAGCCTTCTACATTCCCAAGGGCAACAACCTCTGTTAATGGATAAGTTTATAATCTCAGTTTTCCCAAGGGAAGGGATGCTCCCAGAAGCCATAGACCAAAGAGCGATATTTTTCATTCCCCCCCAATTGTTACAATTCCAATGTGGTGAAATATACTGTTTTCACTATTCCCTCAGTAGCGTATTATGTAGTTCATCAAAGGTTCCAGGGTCAGATGCAGTCTTCTCCCAGAGACTGCTGCCTACTCTCCCTGACCCTCTAATTTCCCCTCAATGACCAGCCAAGCAGTCTCTGCTTCTTCTCTGGCTTAGATCCAGTGGGTATATAGCTACTTTCTCTGGCATGTTTGTGGACCTCTGAACCCCAGACTCTAGAAGGAGAATAAATAAGTGAGTGAGTGAATGAATGAATGAATGGATTTTTTTAAGTGCTAGGTGCCAAACACTATGCTAAACATTAAGAATACAAAAACAAAAGAATATCCCCCCCCCTTCAAAGACTTAACATAATAGGACATAATAACACACATAGGAGAGGGACGGCTAGAAAAAGTTGTTTTTGTCTGGGAAGTCAAAAAATGGTGGGTGGGGGAAATTTTAAATAAATAAGTAAACAAAAGAAATTTTTATTAAAAAAGGAAATGGCAGGTAGAGTTATAGGACAGCTAATTGAAATAATCATTCCAAAAACAAT
The DNA here is from genome assembly GCA_028646595.1 of Phalanger gymnotis. Classification (NCBI taxonomy): domain Eukaryota; kingdom Metazoa; phylum Chordata; class Mammalia; order Diprotodontia; family Phalangeridae; genus Phalanger; species Phalanger gymnotis. The sequence continues at coordinate 304,350,086 of CM053624.1, forward strand.
GGTAGTATGTATATCTATTTCTAAAACAAGAGATAGGAACGGGAAATGGGGCAGGGAGGGAAGAGTATGGGGTAGGCAGGTTATAGAGTATGACGTCATGGCAGGAAGATGTTGGATGTAAAGCATGGTCTAGGGGTCATGGGCCAACTAGATATAATGGACTGCCACCAATCAAGACAACAAGGAGTGGGGTACATCAGGAAATCTCCTCTAGGAAGATCCAGTGCCTGAAATCCTGGAGCGCAGAAACTTATAAACTTAAAGTTAATCATGAAGCAATTTTCAGAATAGCCTTTCTCTAGCAAAAAGGTTAGATTCCCGCAATATGCTGTCTATGGGATCCAGATCCCCACCCTTTACATAGGTCAGAGTTCAGGAAGCAATGTCCCAGAATCCCCTTTCCCAGACTGTATGCGAGCACCTGTCTCCTGTTACCATGCACTTCCACCATGTACTTCTACATGCCATATTTGATTATGATTGGAGTCATGAGAAGATGAATTCCCTCTCAACTACCTCATTGTACTTTGAGTGAAGTATCAGAGAAAAGATGAAGTCAGTGAGTCCTTTCTCATTGTCCAACTTAAACACATTAGTTGACTTAGGAACTTTAGTTTGATCAGACTGAAATTCTATTGAGAAGTCAAGTGGCTTGCCAAGAATCACATAGTCTGACTTCGAAGGCCGGCTTTCTCTAAAATTTTTTTTGGGAAAGGGGGGAATACAGGGCAGTTGGGGTTAAGTTTCTTGCCCAAGGCCACACAGCTAGTAAGTGTGTCAGTGTCTGAGGCCGGATTTGAACTCAGGTCCTCCCAACTCCAGGGCCGATGCTCTACTCACCAACTTTCTCTATACATACAGCATGTTGCCTCTTTTCATATAATAATAATAATAATAACAGATAGCATTTATATAGCAACTACTGTATACCAGGTGCTGTGCTGAGCGCTTTGCACAAATATGATCTCATTTGATTTTCATAACAACCCTGGGAGTTATTATCCCCATATTACAGTTGAGCGAATTGAGGCAGATAAAGCATAAGTGAGTTACCCAAGGTCATACAGCTAGTAAGGGTCTGAGGATGAATTTGAGCTCAGGTGTTCCTAACACTAGGCCAAGGTCAGAATCCACTGTGCCACATAGCTACTATCTCATCTTTGTGTATCGTACATATATTATGGGTGAGTTTTGGTCTGTATCAATGGAGAGAGTACCCATACTGATAAAATCACAGAACTCTATAAGTTCCTAAAGTGATATAAATATATTTGTACATTTTTATCTAAATTCTCCGTAATTACTCTAACAATAATAATAAATATTATTATTATTTATATAGAACTTTATGGTTTACAAAGCACTTTATATGTGCTATCTTATTTTATCTTCACAACAACCCTGCAAGGTAAGTGCTATTACTATGCCCCATTTACAAATGAGCAAGCTAAGGCAATCGAGGTTAAGTGACTTGCCCAGGGTCACACAGCTAATAAGTAAGTGTTTGAAGGAGGATTTCAACTCTTCTTCCTGGTTCCAAATTCAGCACTCTATCTACTGTGCCACCTAGCTTTCCCTATACATACAAATATGGGTACGGATATAAATAGAGGAGCTAGAGATGTAGATTCCAAGAGCAAAGTGGTACAGAGAGGAGGGAATTTCAGGCATAGTCTGTGCAAAATTGCAGAGGTGAGATGTTGCATTCAAAGAGGGAAATACTCTGAAAAAATAAAGATGGGTCAAGGGGCCAAAGGTCATGAGTAAGGTCACACAAAGGTCACAAGAATAAGATTTGTATGATTGAATGGATAAAGTAGAAAGATAGGAAGTTGTAGTCAAATAGTGAAATTTCCCAGCTACGTGCCTTGAAGACACATAACTATATATTACATTCCTATCTCACTTTCCAAAAGATGGCAAGGCCTATGGTGAGACTACGGTAGTGTAGCTGACACAGAATGGAGAATGCTGTAGCTAGAAGTGAGAACTATGCAAAATTGCATGTTATAATCTTGAGCGGGGTTTTCAAGATGAATATTCAGGTTTCTGAGGATAATGGAAGGAAATTGGTTGGGAAAAAAAAAGACCCAGAGTCAAGTACTAAAATTATTGACAAAGTCGGCAGAATAGCCTAGAGGTGACAGCTGGGAGAATGGGGAGAAGGTGGAATAAGTGGGCTTCACTGAACTCAAAAGAGGGAATATCAATGAAAGCTGGAAAATAGTCTGGAAGGAGCAGTGTGCAACAAAGCGTTTTCTTATCTGTTCTCTTGGCCCTGGCACCAGAGAGACTGGTGTGGCTTTGTTGTTCAGTTGTTTCAGACTCTCTGTGACTTTACTTGGGGTTTTCCTGGCAAAAATACTGGACTGGTTGGCCATTTCCTTTTCCAGCTCATTTTAGAGATGAGGAAACTGAGGCAAACAGGGTTAAGTGACTTGCCCAGGGTCCCACAGCTAATCAGTGTCAGGTCAGTTTTGAACACAGGAAGATGAGTCTTTCTGACTCTAGACCTATCACTCTATGCACTATAGTGCCACCTAGCTGCCCTGGTGTGGCATACTTACCCCCAAAGACAATATACGCAGTTAATCAGTCTGAAAGTCAGCGATAGAACTTGTAACAATGGTATTTTGGTGGAGACCTCCACAAGTGTTATGATTTAACTTCCCCTCTAGTATTCTCCAGGATCAAATGTAAAATCTATTTGACGTTCAAAGCCCTTCTTGACTTCCCGCATTTCCAAATCCCGATCTTCTTACACTTGACTTTCCACGCCCTCCATGTATTCTTTGATCTAATGATGGTAGTCTCCTTGCTGTTCCTCATACAAAACACTCTGTTTACCAACTCCAGGCATATTCCCTGGCTATTCCAAGCATAGAATGTTCTCCCTCCACATCTTTGCTTCCTGGCCTCCTCGGTTTCCTTCAAATCCCACTTTCTACAGGAAGCCTTTCTCTCCCTCTTGATTCTAGTGCCTTCCTTCTGTTATTTCCAATTTGTCCTGGCTAGAGCTGGATTGGACATAGTTGTTGGCATGTCTTCTGCTCACTTAGACTATAAGCTCCTTGAGAGCAAGGATTGTCTTTTACTTTTCTTTTTACCCCCACTCACAGTGCCTGGTACATGATAGGCACTTACTAAATATTTATTGATTGACTGAATATGAAGAAATGAATTTAGAATGACACCCAGACCTGACAAAGCAATATTAAGGAATTGCTTTGATGCATTACTGCATCCCTCGTAATCAGACAATTCCTGTTTCATCTCAGAGTTAAAAACAAAGAATAAGTTTATTTTAAAGGTTAATAAACTCCATCACCAGGCACATATTCCACTTCAACCAGAAAGGGTTTGTTTTCCCCTAAATTAGCAAAGAAACATCTTCAAATTTCTACTTTTCTTATGTCAACTTTCTTTAGAGCTTACTGCTAATGTTGTTAAAGTTATGGCTTTGGACCATGCAAAAATTTTAACTTTGTTTTATTTTCTATTGGAAAGCAAGTTAGTATTGCAGACAAAGTAGCAGGCTAGTAGTCAGGAAACAAATACTCTAGTCTGGTTTTTCCACTTGCTAACTGGGTTACCTTGGGAAAGTCACATTTGTCCTCTGGGCCTCGGTTTTCTCGTCTGTAAAATTAGGAGCTTAGACAAGAAAATTCCTAAGGTGCTTTCCAGTTCTAACGTTCTATGATTCTATGTACATAAAAATAGCAGAGTCTAACAACATATTTTTATTCATCTCTATTCATAAGTGTCTTATGAATAATAAATACTAAAAATAGCTCTCAATTTGATAGTGCTTTACAGATTACAACGTTCTTTTCTGTGAGGTAAGTAGCATGAGTATCATTAGCTTCATTTTACAAATGAGGGAAATAAAGAACAGAGCTATTCAGACACTTGACCAAGATTCCTTCATTTATTAATTCAACAATTATTTGTTACACTATATTAAGCACTGGGGGGAGGCCGCCATTCAGGAGTGTGCTGGTAAATGTCTAACAATCAACCCTCTGGGTAAAAGGGGCAAGGGAAGCAGCATTACACACTTTTTTTAAAAATTTATTTTTAATATGTTTAGTTTTCAGCATTGATTTTCACATGCGTTTGAATTACAGATTTTCTCCCCATTTCCACCCCCCCC
>CM053624.1:304354738-304402965 GCA_028646595.1 Phalanger gymnotis
TTTTATAGGTTTTTGGAGGGACTTGGTGGGGAGCTCACGCCAGTTACTGCTTTCCAGTCGCCATCTTGGCTCCGCCCCCCCCAATCTAATTTTTAAGGGAGTATTTTCTTCAGTGGTCTTTTGGACCTCCTTTTCCATTTGGCTAATAATGCCTTTCAAGGCATTCTTCTCATTGGCTTTTTGGAGCTCTTTTGCCATTTGAGTTACTCTATTTTTAAGGTGTTATTTTCTTCAGTGTTTTGGGGGTCTCCCTTAGCCAGTCATTGACTTGTTTTTCATGGTTTTCTTGTATCACTCTCATTTCTCTTCCCAATTTTTCCTTTACTTCTCTAACTTGCTTTTCCAAATCCTTTTGGAGTTCTTCCATGGCCTAAGACCAGTTCATGTTTTTCTTGGAGGCTTTTGCTGTAGGCTCTTTGACTTTGTTGACTTCTTCTGGCTGTATGTTTTGGTCTTGTCACCAAAGAAAGATTCTAGAGTCTGAGTCTGAATCTGATTGTGTTTTCACTGCCTGGCCATGTACAACTTACTTGATCCTTTAGTTATTCATGAGGGTATGAGTGCTTGCAGAGTATAAGTACTTTGTCCCAAGCTTGAGGGCCTGCACTGTTGTTTTCAGAGCTATTTCTACATAGCAAGCTCTGCCACACCAGCGCTACTCCTCCCCCAAGAACCACTCAACCTGGACAGGATTCAGATCTAAGCTGGTCTGCACTCCCGCTCAGATCTGCCACTTAATTCCTCCCACCAGCTGTGCCTGGGGATGGAAGCAACTTCAGCTGTAGCTCTGAAAGCAGCCTCAGAGCTGCATCACCTCCACTGCCTCCAGGGGGGTGGGCAAACAGCTAACTCCTTTCACTCTGTCCCTGCAGCTTTCCCCACTAATCTTCTCTGTTGTCTTTGGTGTTTGTGGGTTGAGAAGTCTGGTAACTGCCACAGCTCACTGACTTTGGGTGCCAGGGCCTGTTCTGCCCAAGCTCCTGGTCTGGTTGGTCCAGGCACAGCTCGTGCTGGGCTCTGCTCCCATTTCCGAGCAATAGACCTTACCCTGTGACCATCCAGGTTGTCCTGGGCTGGAGCCATGCTTCCCTCTGCTATTTTGTGGGTTCTACAGTTCTAGAATTTGTTCAAAGACATTTTTTATAGGTGTTTGGAGGGACCTGGGTGGGGGAGCTCACGCAAATCCCTGCTTTTCAGCCACCATCTTGGCTCCACCCCCGACAGTCCACCTTTCACAAACAGTATAGTGTGGTCAAACTGGCCTTCTTACTGTCTCTCTCACACACTACTCCTATCTCAGAGACTTTACATAGGCTTTCCTTCATTCTTAGAATGAACTCACTCCTCATTTCCTCCTCTCAAAATCTAGTTTCCTTCAAGGCTTAGCTCACAAGCACCACCTGCAACAAGAAGTCTTTCCTGATCCCACAAGTTAATAATGCTTCCTTCCCTACCTCACCCTCCCACAACTCTCTACAATTATCATTGTATCTGTATTGTACATGTTGTCTCCCCAACACATTATAAGATCCTCAAGGGCAAACGCCTAGCACATGGTTGGTGCTTAATAGATGCTTGTCTGACAGACTGACTTTTGTCTTAGTATGCTCTGTGCCTAGCACAGTCCCTGGCGGGGACTGTGGGTCTTCATAAATGTATATTGGATTATAGGATTTAGCTAAGACCTGGCAGCTGACTCCAATGAGCTCTTAGTCATTTAGGACAGGATAGAAATAGAAAAAAATTATGCTACAGAATAAGTGAATAAGAGAGTTATTAAGCAATACTGGTCTGTATTGGCAGCTAGCATAATTAGTAGAATTTATATAGCATTTTATGTTTGGCACAGTACTTTAAAAATATTATTTCATTTGATCCTCACAGTAACCCTGGGGAGTAGTAGATGCTATTATTATTTTTATCTTACAAATGTGGAAACTGAGACATAGAAAGGTTAAGTGACTCACCCAGGATCACTGAACTACTAAGTGTCTGAGGCTGGAATTAAATTCAGATCTCTTCGTCTAGTACATGGAGTTTCCTTCCTGGGAGATCTTTACACCAATAAAATCACTTCTTATTAAAATATTTTTATCTCATTAAATATTTTTCAATTACAATTTTTTAAATGTTTAACATTTTTAAATTTTTTTTGATTTCTAAATTCTCTTCATCATGCTACCTACCTCTTGAGAAGTCAAGCAGTATAATATCAATTTTATATGTGAAGTCATGCAAAACATATTTCCATATTAGCCATGTTGCAAAAGAAAACACACCAAAAAACCTGAGAAAAATAAAGAAAGTGAAAAAAGTATACTTTCTTATACTCCGAGTTCATCAGTTTTCTCTCTGGAGGTAGATAACATTTTTCATCATGGGTCCTAGAAAACTTCTGAAACAGCCTATAAAACTAGTCTAAGATTGTCCCAAATTCCTGGGGTTGGTCATCCATCATAAATACAAACCAAGGGTCAAGGGAGAAAACTGTCTGCGTATATCCACCATAATAGATCATTGTAAGTAGTTGGTACATTGTAGAAAGAATAACAACAGAGATGTACAATAATTTATAGGAAACCAAATCCAGGAAAAGAACCATTACTAAAACCCATGGACCTAAATTTTTCCCCATTTCTTTTATAATAAAAGTGTTTTATAAATATCTTTTAGTTTTATACTCTAGTCATTTCTAGAAATCTTCCTCCTTTCTTCCTTTTGCAAAGAAATTGAACCTACCCCAGTAAGAAATAGTCAAGCAAACGTACCTGACATAGTGACTGTCATACAAGAGCATACAGCCTTCTTCCCTAGTCACCTCTCACCTCTCTGCAAGAGATGAAACTCTCTGTTTCACCATCTCTCCTGGACCATTGCTGATTTTGTAATTGCTCAGGGTTTGGCTTTCTTTTATAGCTCTTCAACATCATTGTCATCATTCTAATTATTCTCATTTGGCTTACTTTGCTCTGCATCAGTTCAAAAAGTCTTCTCATGTTTCTCTTAGTCCCTTATATTTGCTATTTCTTTTAGAAAAATTAAACTCCATTACTTTCATTGGCTATGGTTTGTTTAGCTATTTCTGAATCCATGGCAACCCACTTTGTTTCCCATTTCTATGATTCCTCAAATTATTACTATGAATATCACCCTGTATATTAAGGCTTTGTTCCTATCTTTGACTTCCTTCAGACACGTACCCAGTAGGGTGGTTGTGGGCTAAAGAGTATAGAGAGCTTAAGCACTTTTATTGCATAATTCCAAAATCATATCCAGATGGTTTGAACATTTCACAGCTCCACTAAGAGTAAACCAGTGTGCTTGTCTCCCCATAACCCCTACAGCATTGACTATTTCCATTTTTGATTGCCCATTTTAGGGTGTGAGTGATTTGAAGCATTTTGAAGTTTTTTGAAATTTTCATACAGTCACCTATAGTTTATAGTTCTTTTGAAAACTGTCTACATCCCTATTTATTAGAGAACTGCTCTTTGTCTTTTTCTAAGTCAGTTTTCATAAATTCCCTCTATATCTGGGATATCAGCAATGATATTTGATATGAAGATTTTTTCCCATTTGAAAACGTACCTTTTTATTTTCTATACAGAGTCTATATACCTCCGGATTTCTATACACACATGCACAAACAACGTAATAAGAAGCAACTAATGATCCTAATTTAAGGAGACCAATTTTACCTCAAAAAGAATGTCAATACAGAAAGGTGGAAGGATCTGGCTCATGATCAAAATATGGTTCAGAAGGGCATATCTTATTTAAAAAGAACAAAGTAGAGAAGGGGGGAAGGAGATGACTAGCACTATTTATTAAAAATATATCCTCATGTGAAGAAATCCAAGAATGAGAAAGGATTTGAGTTAAGGTTTTCTGACTCCAAATTCAGCACTACCATCCTTCCAGCCTCATTTACTCATTTTTCTTTTTAAATTATGCTTTATTTTAACATTAATTTTTTTTAAAAATTTTGTGTTCCCTATCTCTCGCTCCCTTTTGCTTCTCCTCCTTCCGTTAAGACAAGCAATTATATCAGTTCTGCTTATGAGGTCATGCAGAACATATTTTTTTACATTAGACATGTTACAAAATAAAAAGCAAGAAAATCAAAGAAAGTGAAAATAGCATGTTTCAATCTGTATTCAGAGTTCAACAGCTCTCTCTCTGGATATAGATTTTCTTTTTCTTTGTGAGTCCTTTGGAATTGTCTTGGACCATTGAATGGATCTGTATAGCTAAGAATTTCACAAATGATCATTACAATATTGTTATTACAGGATACAATATTTTCCTAGGTCTGCTCACTTCACTTTGTATCAGTTCATATAATTCTCCCCAGGTTTTTCTGAAACTGTCCTGCTTGTCATTTCTTATAGTACAATACTATGCTATCACAATAACAACCAACAACTTATTCAGCCATTCCCCTAATGATAAGTATCTCCTCAATTTACGTCTTTTGGCTACTACAAAAAGAGCTGCTATAAATATTTTTGTACATATAGGTCCTTTTCTTTTTATCTCTTTGGGATACAGATCTAGTAGTGGTATTCCTGGATCGAAGAGTATATAATCATAGTTCCAAATTGTTTTCTAAAATGATTGGACCAGTTCACAACTCCACCAACAGTGCATTAGCGTACCTGTTTTTCCACTTTCTCTCCAGCATTTGTCATTTTCTTTTTCTGTTATGTTAGCCAATCTGATGAGTGCGAGGTGGTACCTCAGAGTTGAATAACTCACTTTTCTTAAAAACACTTTAATATTTTGCAAATTGATTTTGATGATGGGGAACACTAACTTTGAACCCCAATTAAACAAAATGTTAACTAAAAATAACAACCATTATATTCTTCTCATTAGTAGAGAATTTTAAAAAACTATTCAATTATTATTATACTTTTTATTTCATCAAAAATGTGGAAATTTATCTATGCTCTTATTATATAAGTACCTATATAATATCCTCAATTTTGCCTCTTTCCCACAAAACCTAAAATATTAATTATCTGCCCTTTAACAGAAAAAATTGCTGATCCCCAATCTAGACTATTGTGATAGCCTCCAAATTTTTCTCTCTGAGTTTCTCTCCTTTCTGATCCATTCTCCACAAACTGCCAAAGTGATTTTCTTAGCACACAGGTCTGGGCATGTCATTCCCCTGCTCAATAAACTCCCATGGCTCCCTATTATCTCTACAAATAACTCAAAAGTCAACAAGTACTTATTTGACACTTACTACTTGTAGGCATTGTGAGTTAAGTTCTAGGAATGAAAAGAAAGGCAGAAACAAGACCCTTCCCTTCAAGGAGCCTAGATTCTAATGAAAAAGACAACATGCAAAACATTATACATACAAGATTTGTGCAGTGTAAATTGCAGAGTAGTTACAGTGTAAGTAGCAGAGGGGAGGCCCTAACAATTTAGGGAGGAAGTGTGAAAGACCTTCTGCAGAAGAGGGGATCTGACCTGAATCTTGAAGGAGATACAGGAAGCCAAGAGGGGGAGGTGAGTAGGGAGAATGTCCCAGGCTTGGAGCTGAATAGAACTGCCTTATGTACAAGGAACAGCAAGAAGGCGAATGTCTCTGGATTGCAGTGTACAGATGGAAGTAAAACGTGAGAAGACTAGAAGGGTAGGAAGGAAGGGTCCAGGTTGTGAAAGGCCTTGGAAGTAATGGGGAGTCTATTGAGTATGAGGGGGTATGGTGGGGTGAGTATGATATGGTCAAACCTGTATTTTAGGAAAATCACTTTGGCAGCTGAGTAGAGGTAAGGAAGGACTTGAAGTAAGAAGTCCAGCCAGAAAGTGATTGCATCAGTCCACGTGTGAGGTGAGAGATGATGAGGGCCCCTCCTTGGCTGGTGGTTGTGTGAGTTGAGAGAAGACAACACAGGACATGGTACAATGGTATAAAAACATGACCTGGCTCAAATACAAACTCCTTCCTTTGCCATCTAAAGCCCCTCCTGATCTGTCTCCAATCATCCTCTCCAGTCTTGTTAAACATTACTCCCCTCTCCACACTCTCTAGCTCAGCCAAGCTGGCTTTCCAGCTGCTCCTTAATCTTGCTTCTTCCTTTTCTGTCTTTGTGCAAACCCTCCCCCATCCCCAGAATCCACTCCCTTCTCATCTCCACCTCAAAGAATCCCTAGTTTCTTTCAGAGCTCAGCTCAAGTCCCACCTTCTATGTAAGAACTTTCCTGATTTCTGCCCCTCCCCATTCTTTTAGGTTTAGTGTGTGTGTGTGTGTGTGTGTGTGTGTGTGTGTGTGTGTGTGTGCGTGCGCGCGCCTAGAGTACCTAGCACGTTTTGGACAATTAATAGATAAACACTTCTTGATTAATTGATTAATTAAAAGACCTAGAAGAAGGCCGTGGGTGGATTGAGAGGATCCCCTATAGGAGGATATGGATGAGTGTGTCAAAGGATGAGAAAGCATGAATGGGTTGTGATCTGCACAGTTGGAAGGGAATACCCACATTAACAAGACCACAGAATGACTGGAGTATTGACCTGCTCTTGTCTCATCTCCTCCAATAGACTGTAAGTTTCTTAAGGAAAGAGACTGTGTCTTATTCATCTCTGTATTTCACTTAGAGCTTTGCCCAGCGTTTTGCATAAAGTATGCACTTAATTAATGAATAAATGAGACTCTTATTTCAGGAATGGGAATTGGATTGGAGCATGGATGATCATGAAATATAAATGAACAGCAGCAAGGCTTCTGGGTACCAGTCCAAAGCATGAGGGCACTGCCTGCCTGAAAGGGGCAGAAGAGAACAAGGAGACAGAAAAGTGGGGATGGACATGGTAGGGTAGAGGAGGGGAGGGGGGCAGTGGGGAGTGAAGGGGGGCCACAAGGGAGAAACAAACCAGGCACTGAAGATAGGTTTTTTCTCCTGCTGCTTTTCTCCTGCGTGCTCTCCAAGTATTGTTTCAAAAGAGTGAGTCATGTTATCATGTTTACCTATCTCTGGGTCTGTAGGTCCTTGTAGATATGGAACAGTCCGTTACCTTGTAGGTAAGGAACAGCTAAGTGGTGCAGTAAATAGAGCCCTGGACCTGGATTCGGGAAGACCTGAGTTCAAATATGACCTCAGACACTTCCTAGCTGTGCGATCCTGGGCAAGTCACTTAACCTCTGTTTGCCTTGGTTTACTATAAAATTATAATAGTGGATAGTGATGAGACAGGCAAATAATAATAGCAATTGTGAGAATCCAATGAGATAAAAATTGTAAAGTACCTTGCACCTAGTGAATTATTGTTTAACTAGAAGTCCCTAATGCACAAAGAAGGTGCCAATTCAGAAGCCACAACTGTCACTGCTCTTTTGGACAAATGAAAGGGCCCTCCCTAGGAGAGTGGTGTGCTCTAAGCTATCAGCCCTGGCCTTTATCTCCCAAGTCTCCATGTACTTCATCATTTCTCGTGTATAAGTCCCTCGTTGTGAAAGTTCTACAGCACGCCACGGTGTCTATCATTTTGGAGTCAGCCTGAATGCGTGGCTGTCAGTGCTGATATCTATCATGGTCCAAGCAGCATCATTCAAAAAATCATTTGCAGAAATTCCCTAAGTCAGTGCAATTCAATTACACAAGCATTTATTAAGTGTTCTCTGCGTGCAAGGCAGAACGCTGGGGATACATAGGATTACGTGCTCCGAAGGAGTTTACATTTTAACTGGGGTATGACACGAGAAGACAGATAAGTAGATACAATGCACCTTTAAATTAAATTCAGCGTGTGTTTTAACACTTGCTATTGACGGGGCTAGTTGTTGGAGATACAAAGATAGTCAATTAAAATAGTCCTTACCTCCCTGGTCCCGCCCCCCCCCCCACTAGGAACCTACCTTCTGCTGGAGAAAGACATAAGGTACACATAGATAAGTAAATACAATATGCGTACCCAGGGAATACAAAGTAATTAGGGAGAGTGATAATTGGAGAGCTTAGCAAAAGGAGATAGTCCCAAAAAAAGAGTGTGTGTGGGGGAGTGATTTGGCAACCACCTAGGCTAAAGGAAGTTGAGAATTGTTATAAATTAAGGTAAAGAAGAAGTGCATAGTGGGGAATAGCTTGAGCAAATGTACATTAACAGGAGAAGGAATGTCTTAGTTTGTCAATTTCACTGGAACATAGTGAACAGTGAAGGGGAGTGATAGGAAGTGAGACTGGAAAGGCAAATGGATATGAGGAGGAGAATATGGGGGGCTTTAAATGCCAGGCTGAAGAGTTTGTACTTCATTCTAGAGACATTAGGCAGTTACTGAAGATGTTTGAGCAAAGGAGTGACGTAGTCAAAAACTGTTTCTCAGAATATTAATTTAGCAGCTGGAGTGCAAGATAGATCGTGTTTCCTGTTCCTTTTGTGTTCACATGGAACCACGTGAAGGTAGTACATCTATGATAATTTTAACTTATCTGAAAGGAGACAGCATAATGTGGTCAAAAGAAAATGGATTGGTGTAAGTAAATCAGTTTTACTCCTTATTCTACCATATTTGTTCTGGGTGAACTCAGGGAAGAAACCTAATTTGTCTTCATCTCAGGTCCACTAGTAAAATTAAAGGTTTGGTTTCCATCTATTCACAGGTCCTTCCCAGATCCCACAAATTCATTTGCACCCATTACAATGGAAACCATCAACAACAGGTGTAACAACTCCCTCAATACATAAATGACTTTGGCTCCTATTATCTCCAAACCACTTAAGGTATTATTAATCACTTACACTGTAATATAAATAGTTCTTAACCTTTCAGTTGCTGACAGCAAGTTTGGTAAGAGAGACAAGGACTTCCCAAGGGGGAAAGGTCACACAACCAAAAGTTTGGGGTATAAAAGCAAACAGCCTTCTTCACAATTTTGCTGAGGACTTGTCTCATATTGAACAGTTCAGTGATTTTAAAAAACACATATCATAATAATATCAAGCAAAAAGTAAATAAAAACCATTTTCCTTACTCAGTTTAGAACACTAGAATTGTATCCTATAACAAGAATGATTTCATAATACTGCAATTAGAAAAAATTAACAAGCATATTTTAGCAAAGCATGAACTACATAAATTTGGGGCCCATACTCTACCCTTCTTTGTCTGCTTAGATTAGTCTTTAGCTTTAATAAGCATTTCACATTGGTTGTTTACTCTCCCTCAACTCATAGAGGGGGATCAAAACAACTCTATATTCATACTAAGAATATAAAGGCACAACAGAAGTTACAACATTTGATTCAGGTCACAGAGCAAATTAAAAAGGGAACAATGTAGCATTTCTTCCCCACAATGAAGTGGACCAAGATTTGAGCACCTGTAACATTTCTGGCTCTGTGTCAACTATAGAAGAAGAAAAAACAGAAAAAGATAAGACACTTCTCACTGCTTCCCACTATGAATTCCCTATTCCTGTAGCCTGGTCTAATCACTGTGTGTTACCACAATCAGGGAAAAAAGATGGACTATGAGAGACCAGACTCTGGGTCTTTAGTAGAAGAGAATAGTAGAACTGGGCATATTGACAGAAAGGAGAACCAGATAGTTGGGTGAGATCTTTTTTGTGACAGGGAAATATAGCTCTAGGGAATCTGGTTACCTGGATACCTTTTCCTGCAAGTCTGTGTTTGTTCTTTATGTCACTGGGGAAAGTCCTGAGCCCAGGGCTATGTTATAAGAGGCTCGAAGTCTTGGACATGGACTATATATGCAAAAGTCAATGTGATGATGATTTTATCACAAGGTCTTTGTGAAGTGTCTGAGGCCTTGATGGCATCTTCTATGCCTTTCTCTATTCTCTTGGGCATGCTAGTGTTAATGGTCTCAGGACTGACCATTAGAGTCAATAGTTATATTGGTCCTTCTTGTGCCCCAAACTTTACTAGTCATGTCCATACCTTGACCGATGCCATCCAGTCCCACATCTTCCCCAAACTCTTCATTACCACCATGGTAATATGATAATTATCCATTTTCCATCAGCTGCTTGGTTTTGACTCCGGGGAATATCATATCTCACCCAGGATAAGCTCATCACCTGAAATCTCATCACCATTATTATTGACTCAATTTTTGATACTCAACACCCTCTAAAATTCCTCTCTCTTGTGATTGGAGGGCTGGAGAGTGGCATACTAAATTCCTCCCAAAGCCTTCCTTTATAGAGGGCTGTGATCTAAACTTCCTAGATAACTCTCCATTTTCTATCAGCAGCTCTGCTTGCTTTCAACTCCATAGAACATCAGGCCCATGCGCTGGATCTCCCCTGGTGGTTCTCCCCCAACCCTTCCTTTTAACTTGCTTTTGTATGTTGTCTTCCCCCATTAGATTGTAGGTAGGGACTGTCTTTGTTTTTTTTATTTGTATCCCCAGCACTTAGCAGAGTGCCTGACACATAAGTAGGTGCTTAATAAATGTTATTGAATTGAATTCTCCTTATTTCCTGTCTATTGAAAACAAACAAAAATGGATCTTCAACGAAAGAAAAATTTTTTAAGCGTTTCTGATGAAAAGACCAGAGCTACATAGGAACCCTGAAATACAAATACAAGTCAAGAGAAACCTAGAAATGGAATTTATTTGAACAATTGGAAGGAACTTTATTATGATATGGTGCCAACATTCTAATAAAGGAGAGAAGAAACAAGTATCCCTTTAGAACCTTAATATCTCAGACATAGAGGGAGTTGAATGAGAAAAACAAAAATCTTGGGCACAGATTAGTTCTGTTCTGAGGATATGAAAAAGGAAAGAGAAAAGAAGGCAAAGGGAGGAATGCACTAGAGTAGAAAGGAGGAATAAAGGGTTAAAACTTGCTATTTCTCATAATAGTATGAAAAGAAGAATTTACAATTATGGACAAAGGAGGAAGGAGCAGGCATTATATGAACCTCACCTTTATCTCAAATGGACAATAGAGGGTTAAACACACACAACATATAAAATTTGATGTAGAAATATATCAAAATCAGAGAAACAAGTGGATATAGAATAAAAAGGAAATATAATACCCAGAAAGAGTCACAAGCAAACAAACTTTCTGATCCTGAAGAAATGATTAAAAGGAGGAAGGAAAAAAAGAACCAGTAGAATCTTAGAGAGATGCCCATCAATATGGGAATGGCTGAAGAAATTGTGGCATATGAATGTAATGGAATATTAAAGAACCATAAAAATTAAGAGAAGGTTGGTTTTAGAAAATCTTGAGAAGATTTGTGAGAACGAATTCAGAGAGAAGTAAGCAGAACCAGAGAGAACAATTTACACAAAAACAATAATTATGTAAAGAAAAACAACTTTGAAAGACTTAACTCTGATCAATGCAATGGCCCACCACTGTTGGGGGGGGGGGGTGACAATGATAAAACATGCTAATCATCTCCTAACAGGGAGCCAATGGATTCAAAGTACAGAATTAGACATACATTTTCAGATATAACCAATATAAGGATTTGTATTGCTTGACTGTGCATATTTGTTATAAGGGATTTTTTTTCTAATTAGGGGTTTGAGGACAGGGAAGGGTAATAATAGACTTGCCAAAAGGAAAAGAAAAGAAAAAAGGTCATTGAATCGTTTTTAAATGCCCAGAAGAAAATAGAAGGAAAGCCATAAGGAAACATAGACAGTGAGGACAGCTTTGAAAGCTGTGTTGAATTTATTGTATATGTATGTATGTACATGTGCATGTATGTATTTATACACACACATTCTTTTGAAAGAAATCTGAGTGCAATAGAGATGTGCAGTTTCATGAATGACACTTTTTTCTGTTCTACTTTGTGTATTGAAGAGCTCGTTGTGTTTGGTGTTTGTTCAGTGCAGAATAAAAAATTGCAAAAAAAAAATTAGAATCTAAGACTATATAAATTAGAGGCTTGGATGATGACATTCATTTACTCATCCAGCGTTTTGATTTCCTCCTTCCTTCAGCCTAGGATTTCAATTAACCCATCATTGACTATGTGCTCAAGGCAGGTGATACCCCAAGGTCAGCATCAGGACTACAGGGGGACATAAAGTATCACTCAGCACGGATGCTAGATTGTAACCGAGCCACAGAAACTGCCATCTGGTGCATTAGTGATGTACAGGGAAGTAGGTATGGACATAGCAAAAACAATACTCACTGAGGCATACTAGTCCATTGAGTCCTAATTATGACATTGGAGAGAAAGAGCGAAAGAACACCCAAGAGGCTCCCATGATATCTATTCAGCTGATACATCCTCACAACCTATCCTGACACTTCCTGGTGTAGCCAAAATTGATGTGGAAGGATGATACTTTATTAGTGGTTTTACATTGAATACAATGTGCCCTTTCAAATTAAAAGCAGAGTAGTTGGACCATTCTTCCAGGGTGTTTTCTAAAAGATGTATTTCTAAATTCCTATTTAAAGTGAATAATTATCCCCTCGGTGGGCCCTAATAGGGCTTAATTAGGAAGGCAGCTGCCAGAATGATTCAGAATAAGACCACTCCTGATGATTGTCAAAATTATAGAGCCTGAGCCAACAGCTAGATGGCACAGTGGTTAGAGTACCAGGCCTGGAGTCAGGAAGAATCTGGCCTCAGACACTTACTAGCTTTGTGACCCTGGGCAAGTTACTTAATCCTGTTTGCCTCAGTTCCTCATCTGTAAAATGAGCTGAAGGAGCAAATGGAAGTATCTCTGCCAAGAAAACCCCAAATTGGGTCAGGAAGAGTTGGGCATGACTGAAAAATGATTGAACACCAAGAAGACCATTTATACCAACATATATCTGAGTAGAAACCTCTGTTACATCCCAAACGAGTAGTCATCAATTGAATATCTCCAGTAACAGACAGCCCAATATTGTAAGACAAATAATTATAGTTTTAGATATCGCAAATTGGCAAGAATTTGTGCTATCTAAATTATCACATTTATGGCCCCTGCCTAGTCCACTCAGTGCATGTGGACAGTAAAACTTCCTGAATGATGTATGAGTGACAGTACAAGAAACTGGACATAGTATTTTCCTATTTGGCCGAATTGATCAATTTATCAACCTATATTTACTAAGTGCCTACTGTGTTCAGGAAATTAGGCTAGGCATTGGAGATACAAAGACAAAAATGAAACAGGCCCTATCTTCAAGGAGTTTGCATTCAAAAGACTCAATCAGCCAGTAAGTATTTAGTAAGTACCCACTAGTGCTGGGTACTGTGCCAGGTGCTGGGAATACAAATGAAATAAATGAATAATTTCTACTCACAATGAGTTTACACTCTTAACAAGAGAGGCAGCAAGTATACAGATTGTACAGATTAAATATAAAGTAATTATTAATTAAGTAACTAATTAAGTAATATATAAATTAAGTATAAAGAGAATAAATCCTAAGTAATTAAACACAAGGTACTTTGGGAAGGACACTAGTAGTGGGGGCTTGGGGGAGATTCATTTATACAGAAGGTGCTTGAATTGTGTCTCGATGGAGTGGAGCGATCCTATGAGGTATAGTCGAGGAAGGAGTACATTCCAGGCATGGAGGATGTTGCCATTGCATGCAAATGGGAAATAGAGGGTCATGTGAGAGCAAAAGAGAAGAAGGCTAGTGTGGCTATATCACAGAGTAAAGAAACAGGACTAATATTCATTGAAACTGGGAGGTTCTGGCAGATTAGGGAGGATCTTAAAAACTAAACAGAGAAGTATTTATTTTATCCTAGAGGCGTAGGGAGGTATTCGAGTGACTGAATGATTGACTTTGGGCAATCGCTTCATATTCCTGATCTCAATTTCCTCATCTATATAATGAGAATATTAGTCCAGATGATCTCTACAGTTGTTTCTAGCTCTAGTCCTATGAGCATTTCTGTTTAAACTTAGTGACAGCATGCTTTTCTACTCAATTCTCTGTTTAGGGTTCTTCCACAAAGTCAATAACTATACCCTAATTCTCTTAATAATTTTCAAGCATGGGAAGTGGTCATTAGGCAGAATATTATGTACAGTGGCACTATACCTCCCCAAATTTTCTTACCAGAGAGATCTTTAGGTAAATCTTGAGCATTCTGTCCTCCGCTAAGCATATTGCATAGGGAACCTCACAGTTTATGCAGGGAGCAAAGTAGGTTCATTTCCAGTTATGGCTCAGATCCTTCATTATTAGAGTCACTGACATTTATAAAGCTTTTAAACTTTGCAAAGGAACTTTGCTTTCATTATTTTATCTAATCCTCAAGATAAACTTTATGAAGTATTGTAGATGCTGCAGATATAATAACCAGATCAAAGAAATTATGTATCCAAAGCTCATTTTACATATGACAACACTTCCCAGAATGGCACAGTACCCTACCCTGGGCTATAACCTTATCATTCCTCTAGACCAGTGGTCTCCAAAGTGGCCTTACTCTAAAGAATATGTGATTAACCAATCAGAGAGTAAGAAGATGTGTCATGTCTCACCCTCCATACAACTGCCAATTTAAGGTTTGTCTCCAACACAAATGATACTTACTATTATATCCCAACACTTCCCCAACCTATTTCCCTTTGCTCTACTGGGCAAACTCTCAACTTCTCCCTTT
Organism: Phalanger gymnotis; assembly: GCA_028646595.1. Lineage (NCBI taxonomy): Eukaryota > Metazoa > Chordata > Mammalia > Diprotodontia > Phalangeridae > Phalanger > Phalanger gymnotis. The sequence goes on from CM053624.1 coordinate 304,369,320, forward strand.
CTGAGCTAAGTGGAAGCCCCTTGGGGCAGTTATAACCTAACAGGGCAGCCACAGCAGCAGCTGTCCATGTGTTATGAAGAAAATTCTTCCCTCCTAGCATGTCCAACCTCAATACCCCTCAAATCTCCCACCCCTCATTTTCCCACCTAATTGTGCTCCTTTGAACTTCTTTGGACATTTCCATGTTCCCCCTTTCATGATGAGAGAAACCTTGGATTTATCATGGAGATGTATCAGTTCTTTGCTATCTACTCAGTTATGTCCCTTTCCCAATATTTGACCAAATTCCCTGCGATATGATTCTATCTGCTATTTTGTCATGGCCTTGCCTGCCATTGCCATGGATGTGGAGAACTCCAGCTACCTGAATTCTATGAAAGTCTGGTAGAAGTCATTACCTTCTTAAGGACTTTCTCTTCTGAGGCTGGACCCCACTGGCTCACAGGGTATTTTGTCTTCCCCACACTTGATTGGATTTCCTCACCTAACTGCTATTCTTTCCAAGCTTATTCATAAGGATTTGAAGTTTCTCCAGTGGGACCATTGCATGGTTTGTGGTGACAAAGCTATTAAAAGTCATTGCTATAGGGGTCCCTATAGGGTTCCTATAGATGCTTCTTTGGAAGCCATACCTCAAAAGAAAGCAGAAAAAGTCAGTTTTATAAGATTTCCACCAACAATTGTAAAATTACAAAGTCCGCCAGATGACATTGTTGAGCTTGCTGCCTTAAACAGTGTTATCAAGGTAGTATGGCTCCCTGAAAGTAGAAAACATCTGGCAGTGCTTCAGCAGGAAATACAGCTCTTTCTCAAGAAAAAATACAATTTTTATTTCTTCACTTGTGAAGGCACAAGTTCGTGAACTGACTCCCTTCCTTAACCTTTTACAATCCATGTGTTCTAAAAGAGTAATGTGTGACTTCTTTAAGCCATCCTTGTATTCTGATTGCTGTTGCTTATATTAAATGCCATATTTCACTTTATTCTCAATAACACAAACCTATCTTCCACTCACCCAGGGATAACTCTGTCAAGATACACCTTCACCTATGGATGCCTCCCATTTTAAAGAGGACAAAGAACTTCTGTTCACCCCTTCAGTGTCTAATTCTGAGAGCCAGGCCCAGCACTACAGTCTCTCCTGCAACTCACCCTTCTACATCTGCCTCTGTGTGGGTGTATAGGGTGTTCAAGTGTGGGCTAGCGCCTCTGGTATGAGAGCTTTCTGAGCCCTTTTCAGAACTGTCCACCTTTGGTGTTCACCCTCATCCAACTCTCACCTGTGGCTCCAAGTAGCTGTAATATATAATGACTACAACCTGGCAAAATAATCTTGGCAGACAGGTTAAACCAAGCTGAGGGTAATTGACAGGACTCAAATCCATTGGTGAGTTAAGGGGTGTCTACCCCAAGCACGTGAAGGCTTCCCCTTGCTGAATGGGAAGAGGAGAACAATTTGTTCCAACAGCCATGAAGGTGGCTGAAGCAGGTGCTGTGGAGTGTTTAAAGCTTGCTCAGGCATCAAACATGCCAAGGTCATCCACTGTATCCTGGGCCATCACCAGTTGTCTTGGACTTTGATGACTCAAGAAGAGAGAGGGAGACTGATGACTTTGCACAACTCTGCCTCACTTAAACCCAACTCACACACAAGTAAAGACATCACCAGTGATGTCATTGGTCCTCTTTGAAAAATGAAGGACAAACAACATCATCTTGTGATTGTGACAGGTGCCCTTTAGAGAGTGAGCTCTGTTTTCCAGGGCAGTGACCAATGAATAAGAAAGAGTTCTATGCCCTACTTTCTGTTTTGGGTAGTACAGCATAAGTCACATGGGAGCAGCAGGTATGCATGGGTTGTTACTTCATGGCAGATCTCATTATATTATCTTTCCTCCAAAATGCACCCCTCCATCGTTATTCTTCTGGTCACCCATATTCACAACCTCAGTGTCATCATTGACTGTTCATTCTCCTTCATCCCATATATCTACTCAGTTGCCAAATCTTGTCATTTCTATTTCCATAACATCTCTCACATCTGTCTCCTCTCTACTCACAGCCTCCACCTTAGTTTCAGCCTCTATCACCACTACTTGGAAAGACTTCTGCTTGGTCTCCTTACTTAAGTCAAGTCTCCCCAACATCAGTCCATCCTCCAAAAAGCAGACAAAGTGATTTTTCTAAATAACAGTGATGACCATGTCACCCCCCTACTCAACAAATTCTCTCTTGACTCTAGAATCATGTATTATTTCATATTTATTTTGGTCTTTTAATTTCGTTTTCTGTTTGTGTTCTTAATTATGCACATGTATCATTTCTAAATAAGAAAATAATTACATATTGGGAGCACATGCTCAATTTTTTTTTTACTTGATATGGGTACATGGGAAAAGTTTAAGAGATCATGGTTCTTGATAATGTCACTTTGAGGGACACAAACTCAGCAGTTACAGTCAGAGAATTAAATTACTCGCTCTTGCTCTCACTGTGGTTTATTATCCTAGAATAGAATGGCAATCTGAGTCTGCTATCAGTTTCAGGAAGTGTAATACTAAGTACTGCTTTGATCTGGTCTTTTCTTCAAACACAATTGATTTACAAAGGAAGTCCTAGGAAAAGTATTCTATTCTATCATCCCAGAACAAACAGCTGGTGTTGGGTAGAAACTCATGGTGAAAAATAGGTACCGGTTCCCTCTGGAGAGCTGTGTTCTTAATCACTCAGATATTATCTGGAGGAATAGGAATTATGTGGTTTCCACCCCCCTACTCCCAGCTCCCCATTCTCCACTTACTTAATTTCCAGTACCTAAGGTGGTCAAATCACCTACAGTTCTGGGTAGAGAGGGAATTCAACTTTTAAAACACATGCATTGCTTTTAACAATAGTGAATCTTTTAGAATGCTGAAGGTATCAAGTATTTCTGAAACTTAATCATAGTTCCATTTTAGTATTGGAGGGAATGTTGCTTTGCAGAGGAGGCTGTGTTCCCTAATTCCCCTAAATACTGATAGATCTCTTACTGCCACACTTAGGCTGGGCCTTCATAACTTTACAACCTACAGAGATTTGACCTGATGGAATGAAGTCATCATCAGCATATTAAGAAACCGAAACACATCCCTTTAATTCCAGATCAACTTCCATCCAGAAACAGACAGCCATTCAAATATCTAAAGAACAAATAAATACTGAATATCTATAATGCACACAGAACTATATAGGGTAGTATAGAGAAATTTAAAAAAAAACAGTCCCCTTTCCCAAGGAGATAAATGGGAGATAATGCTGGAAAAGAGCTATTACTCACTGAAACCAGGTCTGGGAATTCAGTTTCCTTAGAATGTCTTGGCCAATGAAGAGTGAAATGAGCAGAACCAAAAGAACATTGTATGCTGTAACAGTAATATTGTTTTAAGAGTGACTTGGAATGAATAGGTTATTTTGACTATTATAAAGACCCAAATTAATTATAAAGGACATATGAAGAAAGATGCTACCTGCATCCAGAGAAAGAACAGATAAATAGATGTATAGAATTATACACACACACACACACATTTGTGTCTAAAGGTGGCCATCTCTAGGGTGGTGGGGAGGGATGGAAGGAAAAAAAATAAATTCATTGTATATTTTACTTTGTGGTATATTTAAAAGGAATGGCAAGTTATACATAGTAGATTTGCAGTTTCATGTGCAGTTATATTTTTTATTATACCATGCTATGGAAATGCTTGTTTTATTCCATAAATTAAAAATAAAATTTTAAAATAAATATAAAAAATTTAAAAAATGTTAAATATTATTTTTACATGTAATTAAAAAAAATAAAAACATTTTTTAAAAAGAAAAAAAGAGTGTCTTGGCCAAAGTCATCCTGGATCTAAAGGAGAGAAATACCTGGAGAGCATCATATTGATCCCTTCCTGCTCTCCCACCACCAACAGCAGTCTCCAAAGGGTCTATTCATCCTCTAAAGCTACTGCAGGGTTTGGAATTTGCTGTGGAAAATCCTACTGTTGGCTGAGTTTTAGATAAATACGAGGTGTCAACGATTTTTCAGTGGCCCCTTCGTGGCAGTTTCTTGACTAAGGCCACATACAATTAGAAGTAAAGAAAATTTCATTTAAAATCCAAAAAATGTTAGTATAAATCTCAGTTCTGATGTTTACTACTTTGTACAACTTTGAGTAAGTCACTTAACCCTCTCTCTACCTCAGTTACAACATGACTAATATAGAAACAGGTTTTGCATGACTGCACATGTGAAAAAAGCAATGGCTATTTAGTAACGTGAGAATCAATTTTATCATTTGTGACATCACTTATTAGTTAGAACAAAGGTCAGGAGTTCTGCTAACAACTAAAATAGTAGGATAAAGATGAGAAGCCATAATGGACAATAACAGTAGTTCTAACTTGAACTGTTAAAACAAGTTTTTGAAATGGAAAAACGGAAAATGAACAAAGAAAATAACATTGAATTTGGTCATTTCCTACAGAATTCTAAAAAATAAAAGGCAATGGCCATAGGGAGACTACCATAAGCTTCCCCAGTGGCCCCAATATGCCACAGGCAGCAAATACTTGATCTTCTTTCCAAGCATAGACACATGGAAACAAAGGGCAATGATGATTTAGAATATAAACCCATTTTCAAGACATCATAGAAGAGGATATTTTATAAAGTCCTACACCTAGTCCATAACCTCATAACTGTATGCAGGTGGCCAACCCTAAGTTTTTACATGATATCCCAGAGGAATATAAGTTCTGACAGATTCTCCCTAGAAAAGCTTAGCGCATAGTACAGTGACATGCTGCTTTCCCAGTACCATGCCGGCTATGTATGGATATGTTCATCCCCAGCAGGTTAGCCACTAGCAGATTAATTCTTTGGCTGCAGAAACCATGACAAAGAAAAATAGTATTCAACCTTTCCTTCTGTGGGATACCTTTCCCCTTCTGTAGTGATGGCTGCTGAATGGTGAAAATGGAAATCAACAACATCAAACTCTTGCGTTTTTAAACAGTTTGCAAATATTAATTTAATGGCTGCTATTCTAAATGTGAGATCCTTGTCCAGGATCCATTGGGTAGATTTACTACTAGATGAACTACATTCTGTCAAGCTTGAATTCTCAATCAGAAGACCAAAAAAAGAGACACAACTAAGTGGAATGATGGCTCACAGGTTCCTCTTGGAGACAAAAATTCAGGTATCGATGAATTTAGTTTCATAATATGTTCAAAGGCAACATGAAATATAACTTCATAGGAAATTTGGTCATCTTGTATTGTAGTGCTTAGTGTTTCCATGTGGAAATTTCTTCCCAGCATTTCTTGAGAAATTTATGTTTTCCCAAATCTCAAGAAAAATTAGTTGAGAAATAAGAAGTATTATAATCTCTTACTAGACTCAGAGGTTAACAGTTACTATAGAAACATTTTTGATTCAAAAGAACCCACTTATGTCAAGTCAGAAATAAGAGTGGTAAATTATGGTAATGCTCACCGTGGATGATATTGTAACTTCTATTCCAAAATCTGTTGAAGAGGACAATGAAACAGAATAATCCTGAAGAACTTAATAAAACCTCTTATTTAAACGCATGTTTTAGTATTTGGTTATTTTGATATAATGGTGGGCATAAGGAAGATGGCCAAAAATGTTTGAAAACATGATTCAGAATTGATGTATGAAAAAAATCAAAGTATACAGCTTTGTATACAGCTACACAAAAGCATTTTACCTTTATTATAATTTCCTCAGGAAGGGTTGAATATAATGAGAACCAAAAATCATTACAAAAGATTAAATCAGTCATAATTTAACAGACAACAAAGTTATTTATATAGGAATTATTTGTGAATCAATTATCTTAATGTTAAGATCTGGAGTCAGGAAGACCTGAATTCAAATCTGGCCTCAGACACTTACTAGCTATGTGACCCTGGGCAACTCCCTTAACCTCTATTTGCCTCAGTTTCCTCATCTGTAGAATAGGGATAATAATATCACCTACCTCCTAGGGTTGTTGCAAAGATCAAATGAGATAATATTTGTAAAGCACTTTGCACAACGTGTGGCACATAGTGCTATATAAATTTTAGCTACTAACTTAAGAGCAAAGATAAAAGCAAAAGCAAATCAGAAGAAATTAAAATATTAAAAAATGTGCCATGTAATCTGACCTGTTCAATCCAGGCAATGAAGTTAAAAAGTGGAAGTGAATAAAAGAACAGATATCAACACACATATTATTTACTAATCAAGTTTAATGAATGGAAATTAAACACAGTAATGAGAAGAACAAAATAATCTAGAAACTACCACAGCCATGAAACATTTGGTCTCTTCACTAAATGGATAGATGTGGAAATTTAGAGCAGCACCAATTTGGGATTTAAACCATTTGTCAAAATTTTATGAAGTAGTATGATATAAGACTATGAGTTAAAGCAATCTCATAAAATAACGAAGTGGTAGAGGGAAAAACAATTTTACAAAAAGCTTGCTGAAGAGAACCACTTAATCAAGACCATCCAAGATGCTGAAGAATTAAGCTAGAAATAAAATAGACATAAATATGGGGGCCCAAGATTACTATAATAACTCTTGTCTGTATCAGTGGAGTGGGGCCACCCAACTTGATCTCTAACATTATAACCCCCAACGTTCTATGTATTTGGAAATGACTTTAGGAAAATGAAATTGGGGAGAATAGCTGGGCTAGATCAAGTATACAAAGAAGGCACCTGTGCCAAAGGCCACAATATTTTGAAATCATCTCAGGATAGATTTTCAGGCTACCTGAAAGCAGAATCAAGGGATGACCAATGGTTAGTTAGCCTTGTGATTTCTGCCAGTAGTAGAAGTCAAGGAAGATCCACAAACACTCTAGATCCCCGCTGTGGCAAATTTATGGGAGAAAGTAGTAAGAAGCTGTAGAGGATGGGTAGGCATGGATGGATTGCAATCTACATCGTTATGAACACCTGCATCAATGAGAATGTAGAACCCACTGGCACAGAGTGTATTATTAAAATAAAAATAATAGTCAGTATGCAAACAGCACTTTATAATTTGCCAAAAGTTTTATGTTTATGTTTTCATTTGATCTTCACAACACCCCTAGGAGGAAGGTGCTATAAGTATTCTCATTTTACATATAAGAAAATTGAGGCAGAAAAAAGTTAAAGTGAAGTCATTTAAATTCTTATGGCTAGTGAGTAAACTGCTCAAATTATAAATTGCTCAATTTCTTACAGCCAATACAAATTGGAGGAGGTACTCTAACTCAGGTCTTCCTTATTCCAGTCTAGCACTTCATTCATTCACCACTGAGCTGGTTTTTAAAAAATAAAAAGGGGAATGGCTAAACAAGTGGTGGTATATGAATGTAATGGAATACTATTGTGGTATAAGAAATGGGGAAGATGCAGACTTCATAATAACCTGGAAAAACCTACATAATATAATGCTGAGTAAGTGGAGCAGAACCAGAGAAACATTGTACACAACTACAGATATATTGATTCTGTGATGACTAACCTTGATAGACTTGGCTCTTCTCTTCTCTTGGCTCAGTATAAGGTTCAAAGACAACTCCAAAGGACTCATGATGGAGAGAGCTATCTACATCCGGAGAAAGAACTATGGAATCAGAATGCAGATTGAGGAAAACTATTTGCTCTCTTTTTTTCTTTTGGTTGTGTTTCTTCTTTCTCATAATTCATTCCGTTGGTCGTAATTCTTCTTTACTACTTGACTATTGTGTAAATAAGTTTAATGTGAAGCTATATGTAGAAGATATATTGGATTCCATGTCATCTTGGAGGGGGGAGGGAGGGAAAGGAGGGGGAGAAAATCTGAAACTCAAAAGCATGTGGAACTGAGTGTTATAAACTAAAAATTTTAAAAATCTCAATAAAAAAATAAAAGTGATCTAGAGGACATGAGTAGCTATCAAGCAAAAAGACTACTTTTTCTTTTTCTATGAGATTGACAGATACCTGTATCAAAGATAGATGGATAGTTAGATAGACAGATAGATAGATAGATAGATAGATAGATAGATAGATAGATAGATAGAGATAATTCAGGGAACTAACAATGAAGTAAAAGACCAAAACATCATATTGTATTCCCTTCTCCAGACTCAGTTTCCTTTTCTGTAAAATGGGAGTATTGGACTAGATTTCCAAGATTCTTTCCAGCTCTAATGTCCTATGATGTTGCATCCTGTGACTCCAAGCTATAAGAAATGTCTGAGTAATTTTTTCACTTTGCAAAGTTCAGTCATATTTCTTAAGGCTGAAATAGTGTAAATGGAAACTGCCAGATTACTTGTGCGAGGTCCTTACCAGAACTAATGGGATGCTATGGGTCCATTTTTCCCCCCTGAAACGCGTCTTGGGCAATTTTCCCATTGCCAATAAATTCCTGCAGCCACAGGCAACTAAGCATAAATCCTCCCTTTAATTTCTCATCATTCCCTGCTGAGGAAGGAGTTCCTGGGCATGATTATTCATGATGTATAAAAATGGCAGTGTCCTGATTCCATTTAAACTCATTTTTTCTTCCTCTGGACGTATGGTAGGGACACTTTTTTTCAATAAAGTCATAGGAGCCAACTAAGAAAGATCTATTGGCCAGGTCTAGCGATGCTGCAAACTATTCGTTTCCTTAGATTGCTCTAATAGCAGTGCTGTCTAAAAGTGCTAGACCTAGGGTCAGGAAGTTCTGAGTTTGAATCCTCTCTCTGGTAATTCTTAGTTTTGTAAACATGGACAAATCATAAAAGTCTCTCTATACCTCTTTTCTCACATGTAAAATGGGTATAATAAAACCTAGAGTGTCTAGCCCCATAAGGATGTTATGAGTCTCAAAAGGGATATTGTGCAGTGTGTACCAAAAGTCTTAGGGAAGTTTTAAGCTTTAATGGGCTTAAAATTTAATTCAGTTTTAAGCTTTAACATTTTAAAATTGCACTAATAGCCTTTGGAGCACCTTATACATAAAACATTATATAGTTGTCATCTGTTATTATTATAGTTAAAACCTACATTTTGGGAGTGGGGATGGTATTAAGGTATTGTCACATCTTGTGTAGTATGGGATAGGGTAAAAAGGAGAGGAAACATGGAGTTGAGGATAGAGAGCCAGCCTCAGAGTTAGGAGGTCCAGGTTCAATTCCAGCCCCTGACATTTACTGGTTATGTAACCTTGGCAAGTCACTCAATCTCCTATTGTTTGGGGGAATTCTAAGAAGATAAGTTGCAGAGTAATTGATGATCTGCATTGGAAGGAGTTTCTTCACATACCCTACACCAAGGAAATAATTAGGTCCAACACACACACACACACACACACACACACACACACCGCGTGCATGCGAGAAAGGGCATCAGGGCAGGAGTCAAAGCCTGGGTTCCAATCCTGCCCCTCCCACTGACTTCATGTGTTACTCACCCTGCTGTTCCAAGAGAGCTATGGCACCTCGATGTCCCTTCTAATGAGATTTCCACTCCATTTACAATGTTGTCCCACTGAAATACCAAAGGTTCTGTCCTTGAAGGAGTCGCTTCATATTTGGGGGGCTCAGATTTGCTGTCTATCTAATGGGAGGTTGAGGGGTGGGAGATAAAGTTAACATCTAAGTGTTCTAGAATTCTGAGAAATTAAATTCAAGTGGGACAAGCCAATCACACTCACACCTTAGTGCAATACTTCCAGAACTCTACAATTTTTTCCAGTAGATGCACCCTTCCCCACCTTTGGTTGCTACGGATTATAATATCCCCAGAGGTTTTGAAGCTAGGTGGTACAATGGATAGAGCAATGGGCTTTTGGTCCAGGAAAACCTGAGCTCGAATCATACCTCAACTTATTAGTTAAGGTTAAGCCACTTAACTGTTGTCTGCCTCAGTTTCCTCAAATGTGAAATGGGAATAGTAACAGCACCTACCTGTCAAGGTCATTGTGAGAATTAAATGAGATAATATTCATAAAACTGCCTGGCACAAAACAGACTTAGGAAATGCTTTTTTTCTTCCCTCCTTATTTCCTTCCTCCTTTCCTTCCCTCCTTCCTTCCTTCCTTCCTTCATTCCTTCCTTCTTTCCCTCCTTCCTCCTTTCTTTGCTTCTTCCCCCCTCCCTTCCTTTCTTCTTTCCTTCCTTCCTCCTTTCCTTCTACCTCCTTTTCTTCCTTCCTACTTTTCTCCCTCCCTTCCTTTCTCTTTTCATTTCTTCCATCCTTCCTTTTCTCCCTTCCTTCCAAGGAAAAAAATATGATTCACAAATTTACATTTATTTTTGACATTGCTGACATTGTTTAGCATGCAAGTTCCCCGGGTCTGTAATTTTATTTTCTCGTATTAAATGAGTCCTAAGCAGAGAATGAATCTAATGGCTCTATCTTTTATTTTCCCACTTGTTCCCCTTAAAAATATTGAGTAGGAAAAGACTGGGGTTAGTCTCTAGTGAATAAGTACCTTGGAGTTAAACATTTCTTCTTCTATCTTATTTCGTCCCTTTTAAACTATAAATCACGCTCTAATAATTAATTAGCCTTACTTGCAATTACACCATTTAATTACTGCCTTCTGGAATACATCGCAATCCAATCTAGCCGCCCTATCCAAGAAGCAATTATTGTGCTCCTATTGCATGCAAAAGCACTTGAGATACAAAGACAGGTAAAAAGAAATTAGTCCTTTTTTTCTCATTCTACAGGGACAGGGCTTATACAAGATATGAACAGACAATCATGAACACAATAATATGATAAGTGAGAACACTGAGAGGATTGAGAAAAGCTTTCTGTGGGAGATGGATATGAGCTGAGTCAGGAAGGAAGACAAAGATTCTAAGAGGCCTCGAGAGGTAAGGAGGTGAATATTCCAGTCCTTGGTGAAGAGGGTATGGGAGGAAGAAAAATTGCCTAAGCACGGGCATGAGGTGGGAAACGATGCTGAGTTCAGGCAATAGCAAGTAAGATGATTTGACTAAAACATACACGGAACTGTGTGAAAGGAATAACAAAGCAGCTTCAAGCCTGCAAAGATAGACTGGAGTTACATTTGGGCAGTTTCTAAATGCCAAGCTGTGGGATTCGTATGTTATCCTAGAGTCAATAGAGGACCACTGGAAAGTTCTTAAGCCAAATGAGTGACTCAGATACTTTAGGATGACAATTCTGGCAACTGAGCTGGGAATGGATTGGAGACAGGAGAAACTAGAATCTAGGAGTCCAATTAGGAAACCATCCAAGCAAGAGGCAAGGATAGCCTAAATTACGGCAGTAGCCTTGAGGACCCATTAAGGAAGCTGTGCATTCCCAGATTGTCATTAGCCTTAATTATAATCCTCATGGACTTCAAAAATCTGTGTTTTTAGGTACCACCTTTGTATTGTTATGAACCTGATTGTTTCAGTGCGTAACAGCTGTTTCCTTACTTTTCAAGCTTTATTTCCCATTTATCTCCTTGAGTAAAGAGGGGTGTGTGTGTGTGTGTGTGTGTGTGTGTGTGTAAAATCTTTATTTATCTTTGTCTCTCTCCACTGCATCCAGGAAGTGCTAGATGAATGTCTCTAAGAGACAACATCCAGGAGTAATAGCAACTTAGTGCTATGAACCTTCATTTCTGGATGCAAATTGGTCTGGAGTTAAAGAGAATGGATCTGATATGGTGTGGCCTCTTAATATCCTCAAATGATGACCATCATTTAGATTTGGAAATACTTCATGTTTATTGCCTATGACCTTAGGAGTCTTCTCAAAATAAGGCAGGAGGTGAGCTAAGAATATTTGGGGGGAAGGGATGTCAGATTGTGGGAGTCATATTAATCATATAGCTCAATATCAGCTTTGTCTGGATATTTCAGTCAGTGATTTTTCTGGTGAATTATCTAAACAATGATTTTAATCCTCCAAGTTACTTTGTCCTCCTCCCCTTCCCAAATCTCTATAGTTGGCAAGCAAAGAAGGCAGCAGCGGCAATTCCTTATGACATGCAGCACAGGAATTCCAAAGCCTTGGAGGCCCTCAGACAACATCTCTACTATTTCAGGAGTCTATCAAGTTACCCTGGCAACCACAACTTGTCTATAAGGACACTTGTTCTGGGTAATTGAAGGGGACTATACCAATCTGCCATATCAGCAGCTGTCCTGTGATTGGATGAGATCTCGCAGCTAAATAGAATTCAGAGGAAAGTCTGCCAAAAGTATTGAGACAGAAGTACTTTAAAAGCTCCTTTTCTTCCAGTAAGATTTTTTTGGAGTGACAACCAATTTGGGGAGAGTATGTTATGAAAACCAGATTCAAATCTGTCTTGCTTGACAGTGTAGAATTTTACCTAAGTGCTTTTTTTTAAATAGTGCTATTTGGGAAATATAAAAAGGTAGAACGTTACTCTCTCCATGATTTGTACTATTCTGTTATAAATCCAAGAATCTGCAATATAAGCATCCTTTCCATTTTTATCTGTAATTGGTTTAATGGACACTAAAAGCAAGACCAAAGAACATAATATACACAATTTATTACTCTAGTTAATTTCATAGAAAGCATGTGTATGCCTGGCATGCTGTGGAGGATATATAGCTGTGCGTATGTTCCAGTAGAGATCAATATCACCTAAATCCAATCTGATAAGTGCTTCTAATTTGATTTTGTTAGCGACAGCATTTATTTAATCCATACTTTGGTAACAACAGCCAATTCAGATACAATTTGCAATTAAAACTTTCCGAATAAAGACTTGCTGGCAGTAATGAACTGGGAGGTTGAAACTATTTCCAGTCTAAACTTTTATGACCCTCTTCGGACCTCAGTTTACTCATCTCAAAATGAGAAGGTTAGATTATATAGGCTCTAAGAAACCATTTCAAACCTAAAATTTACAACCTGATCATTTCCTGCCGTTCCAGGCTTCAGACACTGTCCTCTTCAAATACTGTCCAGCTATACTGGCATACTTCCCCCACATATCTCTTGGCTCCATTCGTACTTTGTACTAGAAATGCTCCCCATGCTTAGAATGCTCCCTCCCCTGCATCCTAGTTTCTTCCCTCAAGATTCAGTTTAATTCATACCTTCTATAGGAGACTTTAGGATTTACCCATTCTCCTACCTTAGCCACACAAGCAGGGCCCACTCCCCCACCAGTTCCTTCACTCTTCTTCCATATATGTTCTTGTGATACATACATATTGGCATGCACTCTGTTGGCACATTTTCTCCTTTAGTGAGTTCCTTGGGGGGCTGGCAGGACAGGGTGGGACCACATTTTGGCCTGTTTTTGTATCACCAGCACTTAGCACAGTGCACAATATAAGTAAATTCTTGTTGACTCTGACTGTATTCTTTAAAATATGTTGATCATTTTTTAAATTTAAAAGTGCTATTGTATAAAATTGTACAATGTAATTATAATTTATAATATGTAATATAATGTAATATGAAATGTAATATAATGTAATGTAATATAATATAATGTAATATGATATTATATAATATATGACATAACATGATATAACATAACGTAATATCATATCATATTATATCATATATACAATATGATATTATATTATTATATTAAATCAGAATATTTAGCAGGAAGGCCTAATCATTTGTCCTGGAGTCCAAAGATTTCTTTTTACATGTATCCTATGAATTCATTTCCTTAGCTTCTTGAGCACAAAATGCATATAATATGCTGCCAACTATTTTGCTAGAGAACATGAAGCATTTCTCTGTACTCTTTTGGCATTTGGGGTAGATGATGTCAAATACAGCTAGACATGAATAGACTAGAATTAGGGTCTGCAATGGGTCGGCAGGATGGGTCTACAATCTGAATAGCTGAAGTAAATGCCATGTTGATGAAATCACTAAATATCCAAGTATTTCAGCTTTTGAATACAACACAATTTTCCTTATTTTATAAAGAAAAATTCCTTTCCTTAAGGAAACACACAGGTGTGCCCTAAAACACAATTGGTGTATACATCAGCTCAGTGGCACCACTGGCATGCACATTCACAACTTTCTTGACCCTAAATGATGTTAAGAAAGTAGATAAATCAAGGGGAAAAAAGATGGTGAGTTGCATTCAAGATCTAATATGGGATAAAGCAGACCTTTTTATTAGGTCAATCAATAACTTTATTAAAAAAAAGCCTCTGACAACTCCAACATTTTTACAGTAATTGAAAATCAGAAGTTGCTGCATCCTCCTCCCACTGTCCTAACCCTATTTTTACCTTCCCCCCTTCAAGTTTATGGTATTATAAGAGGAGAATAATAAAGCCACTGTACAACCAACCCTTTAAAACACTTAGTGTTTTTCCATGGTTGTGTCAATTCCTTCTAAGCAGCTAAAATAGCTGAGATATTAGGGTAAAGCAAAAAAGCCCAATTGTCATTGTCCAAATCTTGGGGCTGCCCATAAGTGAATTTTCTGAATGACTGAAATTTACTTTAAAAAGCAAAACAATATTTCATTCTACTAAAAAAAATTAATAGGAATAAGACTTGGGTTTGCAATACCCTGGGGCTCTATTATTTATTTTTCCTCTTACTCTGGAATAATTTAACCCTCTCTGAGTCTTAGTTTTCCTAATCTGTAAAATGAAAGGGTCTCATATAATGATGTAAATTGATGATAACTCATACGAATAAACAGTCTCTCTTCAGTGTCTCCCTATTGCCTACCAAGTAATATATGTTCCTGTTACCACTAACATTCATTCAAGTCTCCACAGCTGAGCACCCCTTTTTCCGCTTTATTTTGAATGAATGCAATTTCCCTGACCCTGTGGTTACCATCTCTTTCCCCACCAATTCTCCTTAGCTCTCTTTCTTCCTGTTGTTCTCCTTGTTTCCTCCTGTGTTCTTCCAAATGTATGAGTCTCTTTCATTTTCCCTGGTACATGCTTGTTAGGGTGTGTGTGTGTGTGTGTGTGTGTGTGTGTGTGTGTGTGAGAGAGAGAGAGAGAGAGAGAGAGAGAGAGAGAGAGAGAGAGAGAGAGAGAGAGTACCAGTGTAATATTCCCCAGATTTTTGTGAAATCCAGTAAAGTTTCCCACGGGTTTTCAAGACTTTTACCCTCGGAAGTATACTGATCTCTGCCCTAGGTATCATTTGGTAAAGGAGATCTAGAACAATGTTGTGGTCAATTCCTTTTAGGAATAGATTTGTTATCAGAAGTCCAAGGTTACTTGGACTTATATAGACTTATATAGTATATAGACCCAATAATGAATGCTACAATTAAAAGCTACAGTCTCATCTCCAATTGTAGTTATTGGCCTAAGTTAAGCATCAAAAGAGAAATAGAAATAAGCCTTAAAAACTGTTTACTTGTCTATAGATTTAATTACTCCTCCTTTCAATATCACTAAGCAGCCCTGGTTATTTCCCTTCAATATCATCAATCGTCAGTAATCATTCCCCTCCTCAATATCGATTAACATCATTAGGTTTTACAAAGGGATAATTACTAAGAAATATATGTGTATATAAATATGCAATAATATTATTATATGTGTAATACATGAAAGAGAGCATGAGAAAGTTATATTAGCAAGAATATGAGATACAAAAAATATCTCTGAAACTGAGAGTCATTTCTCTCTACCACCTTGGTCCCTGGCAAAAATAGTTGTTACAAACATTCCTCTTCATCAAATTCATTTCTGTGTGTGTGTGTGTGTGTGTGTGTGTGCGTGCACGCTCATGTGTATTATGCACATATACATATATATAATATATGTGGATATATGTAATACGTATCCATATATATGGATATGGACAAATCTATGTATGTGCGTCCCTATGTGTGTGTGTATATGTATGTATGTGTGTGTGTGTGTATATATATATATACATACATATATATATATGTATATATATGCCTATGGATAAGTTCATACTGTGGCAGGACTAGTTATCTTGGATACCAGATTGATTTCACTTTGGGACTGAAACAGGACTGGTTCCAATTACTACAGGTACGTAAACTCTGATACGTATTCTGTCCCTTTTTTCCCTTTCAATGGTTGTAAAATGGCTGGCCTATTCCGTCTCAGATACTCCTTTGCCTAAAATCAGGAAAAGAATAGAGACCAAAGCCATGCATTCAGGGCTACACATACATAGCAGCCAAGGGCAAAAAGCTATAGGTACTTGCCAGTTTTATAGCAGAAATGTTACCTTGACCAACCCTAGAGAAAAGAAGAGAAAGAGATTTTCTTCAGTTCCAGGTTTATATGCATACTTAGTTTCTGGCTCATATCAACCAGGAGAAGTCAGGGGTATGTACACATTCTCTGAATTGGGAGTGGGAGAGACAGTCCATTCTTTTCTCCTCCCAAATCATGGCCTCTCCCCCCTCCCCAACTATGGAAGTATGCAGCATATCCAACTCCAAGTAGTGAGCAAGAAAATCAAAGTGAGCTTACAGCTCATTGGGTGCCCTACCCCTAAATTATAAAAAGCAAAATCATCTAGTTGAAAACCAGGCTGGATCTAGGAAGTCTGAAGAGTGAGATTATTCAATATCTTCCCTCCTCCCCCTCCCTACTACTACCCGACTCTTGATTAGGGCCGAGGGTTATTAGGGCAGGAAAAGCCATACCTGGGTGCCTTGTGTTAATCTAAGCAGGGCAATTATACCACATATTCAAGTGTTACATATATAGCCACAATATGTGTTATATATACACACATGTACAACATACACATATATGTAAAAATATGGAAGATTTAGTTAAAGCATATTTGTGAGATTTTGTGCATGTATGTAGGTACATGTGGGTATGCATATAAAATGTGTGTTGGTATACGCATAAATATATAAATATATGTGTATACATGTATGTATATATGTATATACACACATACAATGTGGGGGGTAGGTAGGGGGCTTGCCTGATAATCATCATGGGGGTTTGGAGTCCCTCTTTTCACATAAAGCCTTTTGCATTCTAGAGAGGCTGATACCATGGAAAACAAGAAAAATTCTATGGAGGATCAAGTATGCATACAAGAATTTTAGGTTACATAATCTGTATATTATATACTGACCAACTGTGAACTTTATCTCAATATATATCTTGCATGACTTATACCTCTTTTGTGTTTATTCTTTTCCTGATTTTAGGAAAATGAGTATCTGACATAGAATGGGCTAGAGCTTAGATATTTCAAACATATAAGAGCTTTGAAAGGTAAAATAGGTCCCCAGGTTCAACTGGAATCCATATCAGAGGTCTGTTGGTACCTGCAGTAGCTACTGAAGGTAGGGTGTGAGTATGTGGTTATATGAGTGTTTGTATATGTATATATACATGTCAATATGTATATACATATATGTGTGTATGTTTATGAGTATGTATACAAACACATGTATTCATATATATAAATCCTCTGGAATATATACTCATTGTGTGTATGTGTTTGTGTGTAGTATGTATGTGTGTTTGTGAACATGCATATATAAAAATTACATTTTAATAAATTTGTTTATATGTATTTGTATGTAATGCACATCTGGGTGTAATACACATGCTGTTTTTTTATAATTTTATGTGAATATATGCATATATAGTTTTTATATGTGTACATACATACACAAATAAATACACATTTGTAAACATATATATATATATATGATTTGTTAAGCCTCTTCACAGAATGCAAAAACCCCATATGTGAAAGGAGACTCCAAACCCCTAGATCACCAACAATCAAATTAGCATCTTGCTTCCCTACTCCTACACAACCCTTGACATATTTTCACAACCCCTGTCAGAAATGTTCTTTGGATAGGGGAACTAAAAAATGGTTATTTATAAGCTCTAACACAGTTTTAGATTTCATTTGTAATAAGTGAATTTATGCTGATTCCACTGAGCCTGTTCCATTGGCCCTGCCTGTAGCATGGTCATGGTGTCCTCCTATAGGTGTATTGTTTTATAGATAGTGATGGATCAATTGAATTATGAAATTGTCATAATGTACTCATATTTCCCTCCCAAGATCTTATTTCCATTTCTCTATGTCATTGTAAAATTTTGATTTCACTTTATAGTTGGAAGTGTGAGCTTCTCTTATAATATGTTGATAAAAGAAAATCATAGGGATTTCATTGAGAAATGGGCAAGACAATTTTTTGACCAATGCAAGTCGTGTTAAGAGTTGCGAGAGCGGTTGCCCAGGGAATCACAAGCCAGTGTTGTCAGGGTCAGGACTTGACCCTGCTCTTTCAGGCTAGAGGGCAATGTGAAAACGCAATGGGTAAAAAAATTTAGCGTTCTGAAAATGACATGCTGTTATCCTAATGTGTCTTTTAAAAATGCTTTTTGATTTTGTAAACAGTTTATTATACACAAAAATTGTTAGGAACACTCAACATCTGGAAAAGGAGTTTAAAATCTTGATAAGTCTTCACATGCTAAACGCTGGTCAGCATCCCATGAGATGTTTGTTTATTGCTTGGAGAAACAATTTACTGGTCTTGGTTCTTAGTCAAAAATTGTCCATATTGGGGAAACTTCTTGATGTGGTGTCCTTTATGAAATCTTCTGGTGTGAAGTATCTTTTATCCTCATTGTAGAAATCTTGGATTCTATCCATCCAGTTTGAACCCAATTGACTAAATTTAGTCCTTAAATTTTCATGGCTTGAGAGATTTCCAGCTGTGACCAATAAAAATTTAAGTGTGTTTTAGTAGTGTTCTTCCACTATAGTTTTTTTTTCTATTTTAAGTTAGGTGGAGTGGGGGTAGATTGAAAAGATGAGAAGGTAGGAGGCACGATATCAGGTGGGAGGTGGGCCCAGGGAAAGGTGACAAAACTGGGAGCAGTTGAGAGAGGTTGGCTTTGAAGAACAAAAAAATCTATTGATATGAGCTTGGACAATCTGCTAGTTAGGAAAGGAGACAAGGGATAAGAATGAGGGCAGGGACAGGACAACATTGGGGAAATTGGGTCAACCTATTTGGGATTGGCAAATCCACTTCTCTTGCCTGGTTGTGAAGCACTAGGAAACTATTCTGGAAAAATAAAGACAAATGTTAAAATCTCTCCCCTCCCTTCCCTCCAACCCCACTTGGGGGAAGTGACTAACATCAGGTAGGCATCCTTTACCACCAAGTCAAGCACAAAGACCTTTCAAAATCATTCCTTTCCAACAAAATCAGGCATTTGTTATCTCACAACCAACCAATCAGGAAAGAGATTCTTTACTATCTCCTATTTTAAATCCAGGAAAATAGAAGGCACAGAGGAACTAAGTAAATAGCCCTTTTGGAAGTGTGCAGGGTACTTGGACCCAGCAAAATGTGTCTCATATATCTGCTTTATATTAATATTTTATATACCCCAGTCATAAAGTTAATTCTATATTAGCTTCCTTTTTAAGGAAAGGTAATAAGTACTAGTCTGGTAGGAGTCATCATTAGATTGGCAAAATACCTACCACTTACTCTAAGGAAGAGGACACTTGTTTTTAAATGACCTTGAAAGATCACTTATATGGACATTAAAAGTTGCCTGTCACTGAGTAGAAAAAAATCATTTGAAGTAACTGCCCAATAAACACCTATCTATTAACCAAATTAAGATTTTGATTTAGGGTGACTTTATTTCATACATCCCTAAGTATCAAGATAACTTGCTTTTAAATGACCTTGAAAATCACTCACATGGACATTTGAAGTTATCCATCAGTGGATAGAAAAAAGTCATTTGAAGTCACTATTCAGACACTTACTAATCAAATTAAATTCTGATTAGAGACTTCATTTCACACGTCCCTAAATAAAAAGATACTTGTTTTTAAATGACCTTGAAGATCAGTTGTATGGATATTAAAAGTTCTCTATCACGGGATAGAAGAAAGTTATTTGAAGTCACTACTCAACAGACATCTACTTACTAATCAAATTAAATTCTGATTAGAACGATTTCACTTCACATATCCCAAGCCATGCTCTGTATCATTCATTTTCTCTCAATGCTTTCATCACTAAACCAAGCACACAGGAGCTGGAGAGAAAGAGAAAATCCCAATTTTTCTCTAGCACAAGGAAGCCAGTTATACGACAATAAAACACACATGCTGAAAATTTGGAATCTGAGGTGATGGCAAGAGGGAGAAAGACTTGACCTGGATTGTGTCCCCAATCAATAAGGTACATATTTCCTGGTCACCTAATCACCACCCCCCTCCATGAGCCAGATTTTCTGACCAATTTTTCCCTCTTTCTGAGGCTCTCCTAGATTCAGACCCACTGATACTACTGCTGATACTGCTGCTGTTTATTAACTCCAGCTCAGTTGTGGCTCTTGGCTATTTATACCCTTTCCCCAAAGCCCCACCCAAGCCTGAAGATACAGGTTTCTGTGACATTTCATTTTGGGGTCTCCATTGTGACACTTGCTCCTAGTAGTCCTGACTCCTGCATCCTAGAGGACAAAATGAAATTTGACCTTATTAGATTCCAATGTGATTTCCTCATACCTTATTAGGCAGAAAGTGGAGACTTCAGGCTAAACTAGTGAAATAGA
Organism: Phalanger gymnotis; assembly: GCA_028646595.1. Lineage (NCBI taxonomy): Eukaryota > Metazoa > Chordata > Mammalia > Diprotodontia > Phalangeridae > Phalanger > Phalanger gymnotis. Next base: position 304,389,908 of record CM053624.1, read on the forward strand.
CTTTACCTATCCAGATTTCAAATTCACTGATTCCTAATAAAATTCAAGAATATGTATTCAAGGGATTTATGTCTGTGAATATGTATGTATCGGGGGTAGGAGGATAGAAAGACTGAGGCTGAGACACAGAGAGAGACAGACTCAGAGAAAGACAGATGAAACCACATTGATGTTCATTCAAAGCCAGTATGACTTCATCAAGAAGAATAGTCATGCCTAGACTAACTCCTTTCCATTTTTAAAAGTGTAAGTAAATAGTCTAGACTATAGATCAGAGAAATGCCATAGACATGAATAGCATTCTGGGATTTGATAAAAGTATTTAATAATGTTTGATAAAGTGTCTTATATGACTTATCTTTATGAATAAAATAGAAAAAAAATGGACTAGATTGACAGGTGGATTTGGAATGGTTAGAATGACTAGAATAGTTATTTGTGGATCTATATCAATAAGGCATAGGGTATCTTAGCAAAATGCCCCACGGATCGTGTCTTGGCCACCTATGTCCTTGTTCAACATTTTAATCAATAATTTATATGAAGAAGGTATAAAATGGCAGACATCAAATTTTCAGATTAAATGCATCTGAGACATTCGGTGCTAGAATTTTAAAAGAACTTGATAGGCTAAAATGATGGGCTAAATCAATTAAGACAGAAATGACGATTTAATATGGATAAATAAACTCTACAAGTACAAGATGTGGGATGCTGTAAATGTTTTTATGAAAAACATACAGTTTTTAATGGAGACTGGTCAACTTTAAAAATGTGATTATTTTAGATTTCAAATGATTTATATACAATTTTCAATAGAGAAAGTTATTTTTACTGCTATCATGCCTTGGTCCTACCATATCTAATGTATTATACTAAGTCAGTGACACCTAGTTCCACACAAATGGAGAAGAGAACTAGATGTGGTTGCAATGGCATGATACCTGCAGGGCAAGTCAAAAGAGGCCAGTTTAGGTCAGGTTTAGAGAACCTGAGTTCAAATCCCGGTTCTGGCATTTACCACCTATGTGACATCATGGCAAGTCACTTAAACTCTCCAGGCCTGAGTTTCCTCACATATAAAATGAGGGGGTAAGCCTAAATAGTTCTAAAATCCCATCCCACTTCTATATCAAGGATCCTATTAGCATCCTATGTCATTTTGAGGTGCTTTCACATTGAGTACACTTGTTCTGGCATGGCCCCAGACAGAAAAACTTGGGGAAGGGCAGAGTCAGATTTTAGGTTTGATATAAACAAATATTATTCCAAAATACTATGAATTTCTTGGGAGTTAATGAGTTCCTACTAGTGGTGTTCCCTATGGAAGGTGGATGAGTACATCAAGGGTGCTGCAGAAGGGATTACTTGGCTCAGGTTTGTGGCACATTATATGACCTCTGGGGCAGCTAGGTGGCACAGTGGATAGAGTGCCTGGCCTGGAGTTCAGCAGGACCGGAGTTCAAATCTGACTTCAGATACTTACTACCTGTGTGACTTTGGGCAAGTTACTTAACTCTGTTTGCCTCAGTCTCCTCATCTGTAAAATGAACTGAGGAAGGAAATGGCTGTATCTTTCCCAAGAAAATGCCAAATAAGGTCACAAAGAGTTGCACATAACGGAAGACAACTGAATAGCAAATATATCCTCTGAGCTCCCATTGATATCTGGAATTCTATAATTCTCTAATTCTGAGAACCTTCAAATAACTGGCACCAAGGTGAACTAAGAAAGTCTAATCTGGAAGCTAGGAAGAAATAAGATCAGCTTATGTAGACTACAAGTTCCCTGGGGACAGGAGCTATTTCATTTTTAACTTCGTATCCCCAGGATCTGACACATAAGTGCTTAATAAATGTTTGTCTCTTTAAGGATTAGAATTCAAAAATCTTTCTACTTCAATGTTTCAGACAATAGGAGAAAAAACCCTTTACAACATATCAGTGTTGGTGAAATGACTCTGTTCTTTCTTCTTGGAAAACCACAGATTCTAAGAGGTAAGAACATCCTAGGCAAAGGAAACAGCCAGTGCAAAGGCATAGAGACAACAGGTAGATGGACGGGGATGTGTGAACACTAGCAAGTAGATCAGTATTGGTTCTATAAAGTATATATATATATATATATATATATATATATATATATATATATATATATATATATATATATATATGTATATATGTATATACATATATATGCATATATGTACATATATAATATACATATATGCACACATATATGTGTAATTGTGTGCATATATGTATATAATATGTATATGTGTGTATATACACATGTGTGTATATATACATATGTATGTGTATGTATGCATATGTGTGTATATATGTGTGAAGGTAGAGAGAGAAAGCACATGAGCAAAGAAATCTTCTTTATCTTCCCAGAATGCCTGACTGAGAGATTGTCAGGGGACCATCCAGCTCTTATAGTCTTTGGCATCTGCAGATTTAAACCTGAGCATTGGAGAAAATCTAGGCTTACTAAAGTGTATGGTTTACTTCCTGACAATTCTCATCTTTCGAGTTCTCTTTATCAATTTAATTAAATTCAATTGAACAAATGGGGGGATTATTAAAAAGAGAACCACAAAACTCATGAGTCAACAATGTGTGTTATGTGGCAACCTGGATTGCTAATGTTATTGTAGACTGCCTTAATAAGCAGCACTTAGCACAGTGCCTGGCACATAATTGAATGCTGTTCAACAGTTTTTCAGTTGTGTCTGACTCTTTGTGAGCCCATTGGGAATTTTCTCAGAGATACTAGAGTGGTTTGCCATTTCCTTCTCCTGCTCATTTTACAAATGAGGAAACTGAGGCAAATAGTGTTAAGTGACTTGCCCAGGATCAAATAGCTAGTAAGTATCTGAGGCCAGATTTGAACTCATTAAAAAGAGTCTTCCTGACTTCAGGCCTGGCACTTTATCCACTGTGCCACCTAGCTGCCCTGTAGTAGGCACTTAATAAATATTTGTTGACAGATTAATGGATTTAATAAGGAAGGCACAGAGTCCAGGATTAGGAAGGTAATAGTTCTCCTGTACCCTGTGCTGGTTCAGCTATAGCCATAGAGGCAAGTTCTGAACATCGTAATTTAAGAAAGACATTGATAAGCAGGTGAGTATCCAGAGGAGGGCCTTGGGTCAATGTGACGTATGAAGACCAGTTGAAATGACTGAGGAGGTTAATTTGGAGACAAAAATACTTGCGGGCAGGGTAGTAAGAAGCAAGAAGATAGTGACTTCAACTCTTCGAAAGGCTACTATATAGAAGAGGGGATTAAGCTTGTTCTTCTTGGTCCCAGGTGGTAAAACTAGAAGCAATGGAGGGGAATTACCAAGAGGCGGATCTTTGTTCCATGGAAAAGAAAAAAATTTCTGACCGTGGGAGCAACCAAAAGCCCCTTCCTTAGAAGGTAGTGGAAAACCTTTGCATAGGTCTTCAAATAAGACATCTTGTCCATTATGTTGTAAAGGGAGCTCTTTGAGGCATAAACTGGACTAAATGGACTTTGGGTTCCCTTCCAACCCTGAAATTCTGTGATTCTGTACAAGGTTTATTGAGTGACTATTATGGAAAGGGTCTTCTGTGCTATGTGCGAGGGGATGTAAAGATAAAAATGGTTAACTGTTCCCATCCTCAAGGATTTTACCAATGTAAAATAGTAGGAAGGATAGAATAATAGAAGAAGAATATGGAATATAATGTAGCCTCTAGAAAATATAAGCTATAGATTACAAGAGCATCTTAGAAAGCAAACCATACTAGAGAACTTTGACACTTAAGCTGCAAACCTTGATCGAAGAAAAGTCTTTAGAAGAAGAGAAATCAATTTAAGAAACAGGATGGAGGGAGATGGATGAGTAAAAACAGTCCTACAGGATGGACACAAGCTCAAGGCATGAAAAGTCTCCATTTAAAGTAGGGACTGAGTGGGGTGGTAAATAAGACATCAAAATGCTTGACACCTATGCTCAGAAATGACACCCCAGAGTCATAAAATGTTCTTGCATAAAATGTGGCCCCTTCTTCCCTCCTACCACAATCCCCTGGTATGGTCAGAATGTATGAATTTTGTAATTTAGCATATTTCTTCACTACACTGAAATTATATAGGTCAGATATTTTCCCAAGTTATATGGATATCTCAAATATGCTATCTAGAGTACTGATTCTGCTGAAGTGGGCCCTCAGATGATTTGGGGCTCTTGGGAGCCTCAAATAATTCTATGGTCAGGGAACCTAAAATGAAAGATTGCTTTCAAGAGTAGAGGTCATTTTTAAGGAAATGGCCAGTAGTAGTTCTGATCACCACAATGGGAGGTTTCTCTACCCTTTGTAGCTTTCTTGGAACAAGTATTATAAACATATAAATTAAACATAAGTTCATTAAATAATTCTAGGAAATCATGGCTTTTTATACCAGAAATCTATATTGTAAAATTATTTTGAATTAGAATTTTTTAAAAACTCAAACTAGTTTTACATCTTGAAAAAATCAATATCTACTTTTAAAGATAATACAGAAAGATCTTGATTAATGCTGAATTCTGAAATAATTATGCCTAACTGTATCTAGTATAGATAAGATAATTGATATCAAAGGAGGCAAGGTTGAGAAACTGCATTGATCTGAATAAAAAGCATTTGGCTAAAAACCAAACAGCTCATTTCCAGGAGAATATGCCCATAAAAGTTGAAATCTTACAAGCAAAAGTTAGGGGTTGAATGGGTCTAACATTTATTGTGTTAGGCCAAGGGTGGGGAACCTGTGGCCTTGTAGGTTTTTGATTGAATCCAAGTTTTATAGAACAAATTCTTTTATTAAGGGGCTTCATTCTGGGAAGTTTAGGTTCAGTCAAAGGGCCATACTTGAGGATCTAGAGAGCCACATGTGGCCTTGAGTCTAATGTAACTTTGGCCTTTGAACCTTACCTTTGCCAACCCACAGATTAGCCTTTTCTGTCAAAGCCACTTGATATTCCTTACAATCTTCAACTGGTTATCATAAAATCTAAAGGTGGCATAATCAAAGAAATTATGGGATTCTCTGAGCCACAGAATACGTATTACATAAGAATAATTCTTTGTTCAAACATCATCGTAGGAGACTGTTTGGGGCTTAGTGACCACTTGTCTTCAGCTGCTGGGGGCACAGTCCCTGGCACAAAGTTAACTCTTAATAAATGCTTGCTAACTGATCCTAGACCACAGATGGTAGATCCTGGGTTTGGGAAGGTTTTTTTAGTTTACTTAGGCTAAAAATGTTTTCCATGCCAGAGAGATTTTTGACTTGTTACAAATCGTGTCACTCAGGGATACTACCTTGTATACCAGGGAACCACAACCAAGCAAGAATTTGCTAAAAAAAAAAAAAAAAAAGGTTTATGAGAATTACCACTTGGGAAAATTGTTTTTCCCATGACCTTTGTCACAGGGGAGCATAATCACAGTATTCCTGAAGATGTGAGATGACTCTTGGAATATATAAGTAGGCTTCTGAGTAGGCTAAGAGAAGGGTGCAGAGAGAAAAATGCAATGGGTGTGTTTGAGGGTGTATATGAGTGAACATATATCAACCTGGCAGCAGCAGCACCAAGAAAAACCCCATTATCAGTCCTGGGGACCTTTACATGTCAGGCTAGGGAACTGACCTTTTGAACTTTATCCAGAGGCTGGGGACAAAGAACCAAAGTTTGTTTCCTAAGCCAGTAAAATGTAACTTCCTTCAGAGTAAGACTGTTTTGCATTTGCCTTTGTCCTGAGAACCTAGGACATTTCCTAGCATATAACAGGTACTTAATATCATAGCTATTGAATTTAATTGAATGAATGAGAATCCAGTTGTTTTCAGCAGATTAATCTTACAATGCAGCAAAACAGGGAGAGACTGATGAACAAGTGACCAACTGTGTTAAAATCATTTAACCTCTCCTCATCTCAGTTTCTTTATCTATAAAATGCAGGGATGATCTATAAAATGGAACACTAAGAAGTGTTCATTGTTGAGTCCATCTGCAACATAGTGGCCCAGACTTCTTTGGACAACTAACCAGGATAGCTTGGTGGTATATAGATATTGGGCCTGGCTCCCTTATGACAAGCCACATCCCCCAAGATTACTAGAATTCCTTGAGGCAAGAATAAAACAATGATTAACAAGGGAGCTGGATTTCTATGTTTAACCCATTTTAGACCAACTGAATTCTTAACTAAGTTCAGTGACAGAGGACCATGGCTTAGGCAGTTACAGGACAAAATCAATTAACTATAAATAGGATCACTAAGAAAATAATAAAGAATTAGTTTTAATCTTCTCATAAGGTTAATGGTAGTGAGAATGTAAGTGGTAAATGGCAGGTAAAAACACTACAAAGGAAGAATCAGGAAGACTTGATCACTGATGGGATATGGGGATATTGAGGAAGAAAGAAGAATCACAGAATTTCCAAGTTAAACATGACCTCAGGGACCTTCTAGTACAATATGATAGGAACCCACAATCCTCTCTCATTTAGCCTTGTTTGAAGAACTATGGAAAGAGAAGTCTCACTGCTTCCTAGGAAGCTCACTTCATTTTTACAGAGTTTTAGAAATGTTTCCTTACTAACCCTGACAGACTTTGCTCGTCTCAGCAACACAAGGTACAAAGACAGCTCCAAAGGACTCATGATGGAGAATGCTATCTACATCCAGAGAAAGAACTATGAAGTATGAATGCAGATTGAGGCACACTTCATGCTAGCCTTCCCCCAACCCACCTTTTTCTTTCTTTTTCTCTCTTTTGTTTTGGGGTTTTTTTTGGTCCTATTTCTTCTTTATCATGATTCATTTCATTGGTCATAATTCTTCTCCATAACTTGACTAGTGTGTGAATTAATTCAATGTGAAGTTATACGTGGAAGTTATTTGGGATTCCATGCCGTCTTAGGGAGGGAGGAGGGAGAGAGAGAAGAAAATCTGGAACTCAAAATTATGTAGAACCAAGTGTTGTAAACTAAAAATAAAAAAAAATTAAATTAAAAAAAAAAGAAATGTTTCCTTACACAGAACCCACTGCTACCTCCACCTATCACTCCTGGTCAAGCAAAAGCAAATCTCTATCCCTTTATGTCACAATCTTTCAAGACAAATACCTGAAGTTTTGAGTGAGTTGTTGGAAATATTATGGAACCTTATTTCCCCCCCAGAAAAAGGGAAATTAGGAGAGAGGAAGATGGTTTTAGGTAGGGAAAACATGTTTTGAGTTGACATTGGACCTTCAAGTAGAAATGTACAATGAGCGATAAGAATTTGAAAACTGGAAATTTGGCCATAGTCATCTGAATATTAATCAACCAACTGTGCCAGATGTAAATTTCAAAGTTAAAATGTCTGTGCCCCCAAAGAACTGACATTCTATTAAAGGGATACAACATGAGCTTATAAACATATACATACATACGTGTGTATATGTATGGTAATTGGATAGAGACAGAGGTTTCCCCACTGCTATGCCCTAGCCATAAGGCTTAAATTACTCCCAAGTGGAAATATATTCTCAGGGGTTTTCATACAATATTTAAGGGTTATAGTGTTTTGTTAGCTGAGCTTCCAAATCCAATAAAACAGGATATAGGTAATTTTATCTACATATATATGTATGTATGTATCTATGTGTATATAAGTATATATACATATATATACACAAACATATATATGTGTGCTTGTTTATTATATATGTATATGTGTTATATATGTGTACATATACATATATACACATATCATATATACACACACACAGATAGATAGATAGATAGATAGATAGATAGATAGATAGATAGATATATGTGTGTGTATATATATATATATATATATATATATAGTGATTGGGGCAGGGGAGGCACTAACAACCGGGAACCAGGAAAGGCCTCTTCAAAGAGTTGGCACCTGAGCTAAACCTGAAAAGGAACTAGAAATTCCAAGAAGCACAACTGAGGAGATAGAGCCTTCCATCAAAGGCACAGAGGCAGGAGAGGTATGTTGAGTATGGAAAACATCAAAGAAAGCCAGTTTGGCTGGAACATGATATTCTTGAAGGGGAATAATGTATAATCCAGCCAGGAATAAGAGGCTGGAACCAGACTGTGAAGGACTTTAAATACAGAGAAATTTGTATTTTATCCTGAGGATACTGGGGAGCCACTGAAGTTTCTTGAGCATAAGTGACCTCAGACTTACACTATAGGTATGTCAATTTGACAACTGTATGGAAGACAAATAGAATTTCATAGACATAATCACTAAAGTTGTTGTCAAAAATAGTAATCTTTTCTTGAAAGTTCCAAATTTTACTTTTTGGATACATAATAAATCCTCATTTTACCTCAACTCTGCTAATCTTTAATATTTGTTATCATAGGAAAAATGAAGTAAGGAGTAAAGTCTTTTTTCCAAAACTGCAAAGTTTTATGTTGTTTTATTATAAAAAGTGTATTCATGAAGAGCCTTTAAAGAATTCTGTTGTGCTTTTTTGTCAGTAATTATTTGGCGTATATTATTGTTTTGGTGCATTCTTGTGACTTGGGTTTTTTTTCTTTATTTTAAGAGGGGAATGAAGGAGCCGTTTCTTTTAAAGTAGCTTCCAAAAAAAACCAATAACTAAAAGAGACAACAAAAAGCTTTCCAAAAGCTTTTATCCCAGCATCCTGTTGAAATGTCAAAATTATAAGAGCCTGTTTGTGAGTTCTTGAATTTGAAAAGTACACAAAATAAACTTTCTGGACATCTCCAAAATGATGCGCTATTACCTCTGCAGGGGTCTAGAACAGTAGAATGTAGAACATTCTCTAAGCATTTCAATTGCTTTCAAGCCAGAAGAGTCACTTTTTTATCATTAAGTTTCATTCTCTGAACTCCTTTTACCCATCTAATTCTAAAGTGGTTGCAGTTTTTCCCATTTTTTCTCACCATGGGATATTTCATGCCCTGAAAAATTGGTTGCTAAATGGTTCAAATTACTACTTAAAAATCTGTCTCAGTCATCCAGAAGAAGTATTGCATGTAGGCTAGCCATGTTCCCAGGCAAATGATTTGGTCCCCATAGCAATCAGATATGTTCTCAGTGTTTCTTTGAGGGTTATAATTGGACAGAGGCAGAAGTGTCCCCACTGCTATGCCTTATGCATGGGGTTTAAACTACTCCCAGCTGGAAATATATTCCTAGGGGTTTCATGCAATATTTAGAGGTTATGGTGCTTTGTTAGCTCAGCTTCCAAACCCAATAAGACAGATACAGGTATTATCCAACCCCACAGTCTCCTTAGCATGGCTGGCACACTCAGCCCACAACCACCTAAATACATCAGTTAGCAGGACTGAGGGACCTATGCTGGTGTCAGATGTATGCTTCCTGAATGCCCTCTCAAAAGGTAGGCACTTCTATCACCATTTGTTCCAATGTCCCAGAAGCTGTGAGGTATATGAGATCCCCAGAAGCTAACAGGGCAGCAAGAAACTCTGCCACTACTTAAGCTACAGACATTGATTACTAGGGTAAAAATATACTTTTCTTATGTAAATGTTTGGTTGTTAAAAGGGGGCCAAAAATAACATCTGCACGTGGAAATCGACTTTAAAAATTAACTTGAGAAGAAATAACTCTTCTCAAATAAAATGCTGAGAAGTAACAGACTGTTCTGAGGGCCCCATAGAAAGCTACCTCTCAACTGAATTTATGGAGAGGACCTGTTTGAAGACAGAGCAATGACTAGGACGATGATGGCTAGAGGGTATTTTAGTCCATAAGTTCATTTTCTTGTGGCTGTTTTTAGAGTTTGCAATGTTATAACTGACAAAATTATAAATCAAATAACTGGAGACTATGGGGAAATTATATAAATACTGCTAGGGTCATTAGTCATAGATAGAACTGTTGGATTTTATATCAAATTTTCAAGACAGATCATTGCATATAATAAGGTGTTGATTTAAGGCATTAGAAACCATAGGAGAGAAGCTATAGTGAGAGAGAGAGAGAGAGAGAGAGAGAGAGAGAGAGAGAGAGAGAAGTAGTAGAAGTAGTAGTAGTAGTAGTAGTAGTAGTAGTAGTAGTAGTAGTGTAGGCAGTGTAAAAAGGCACAAGAAGCTTAAGACAAGCATGTAGAAAGCTTCTAGCTGATCCTGCAGTGGCTTTGCTGGGAGCCAGCTGATTGGAAGAAAGACATTGTTTTGCTGATTGCCTGGAAAAGGCTCAGAAGGTTGGTCAGCTAAGAGAATTCTTCAATTGTGGTGATTGGAGGAAGGATGAATCCTGCTTGTTGTGTCAACAGCTTGAGAGAAGGAAAATGTCTAAAAGGGTGACTGGTAGCTTTCTAATGCCCTTATGGTTTGAGGGGGAGACAAAAATTTTAAGATATTAACAAGCTGGAGTTCATCTAAATGATGAAGAGAATAGAATCCACACATATAAGTTGAAAGAACTACAAATATTTTTTTTTCCTGGAGAACAGTTAGGCAGGCTCTGTTAGCTGTTTTCAATTGAAAGTGCTCTCTCCAAAGTTATGAGTGACCTCTTAATTGCCAAATATGATGAACTTTTCTCAACTTTAATCTTTCTTGATCTCTGCAGTATTTGACATTGCTGACCACATACCCATCCTGGATACTCTGTCATTTCTAGATTTTTGTGATACTCCTCACTCTCTCAGTGCTCATCCTACCTCTCAGAACACTCTAGTGTCCTTTGCTAGAACATCATCCATTTCACACCTGCTAACTGTGGGTGTACCCCAAGGCTCTTGTCCTGAGTCGTCTTCTCTAATCTCTCCCTACGTATTCTTTCTTGATGACTTCAAACCATCTGCATGGGTTTAGCTATCATCTATGTTGATGGATCCCATATCTATATAACCTGTTCTAGGCTTTCTCCTGATCTCCAAACCTGAATCACTAATTGCGCATTGGACATTTCAAACTGAGTGTTCCATTAGAATCACAAACTCAACACGTTCAAAATATAACTCATTATCTTCTCTTTCAAACTCAGTTTTCTTCTTAACTTGCTTATTTCTGCTGAAGGTACCATCATCTTCTCAGTCATCTAGGTTCTCAACTTTCACGTCATCTTCAGCTCTTTATCTCACTCACCCTACATGTCAAATCATTTGCTAATTCATTCCTTTTCTATATCCACAATAAATCTCATGTCTGTCATCTCTCTACTCACACATGCACTTCTCTAGTTCATGCCTTTACCTCTTCTTGCCTAGATTGGTGTTACTCTTAATTGTTTTCTCTGCCTCATCTCTCCCCACTCTATCCATCCACCAAATACTGAAAAAGTTATTTTCATAAAGCAAAGGTCTATCTATAATGCAAATAAGCTAGAAACCTTCCCAATACGATCAGGAGTGAAGCAAGGATATCCATTATTGCCACTATTATTCAATATTGTATTCAAAATGTTAGCTACAGCATTAAGACAAAAAAAATTGAAAAAAAATTTACAAGGCAATGAAGAAACAAAACTATTACTCTTTGCAGATAATATGATGGTATATTTAGAGAACCCTAGATAATTAACTAAAAAACTAGTTGAAAGAATTAACAACTTTAGCAAAATTGCAGGATATAAAATAAACACACATAAATCATTCAGCATTTCTACATATTACCAATAGAACCCAACCGGATGAGATAGAAAAAAATTCATTTAAAATAACTGCAGATATTATAAAATACTTGGGCATCTACCTGCCAAGACAAACCCAAGGACTATACAAATACAATTACAAAGCACTTTTGACACAAATAAAGACAGATCTAAACAACTTGGGAAATCGCTCATGAGCAGGCCCAGTCAATATAATAATATGTATTAATATATAATATATAATAAAATGACAATTCTACTGTAATTACTTATTCAATGTCATACCAATAAAACTACCAAAAATAGTTTCAAAGAGCTAGAAAAAATGACAAAATTCATCTGAAAGAACAAAATGTCAAGAATATCAAGGGACAGGGGCAGAGCCAAGATGGAGGCTGGAAAGCAGGAACTAGCGTGAGCTCCCCACCAAGTCCCGCCAAAAACCTATAAAAAATGGCTCTGAACCAATTCTAGAACTGCAGAACCCACAAAATAGCAGAGGGAAGCAGGAATCTAGCCCAGGACAGCCTGGATGGTCTCTGGGTAAGGTCTATTCCGCACAGAGCTGGGAGAGGAGTGGAGCAGAGCAGAGCCTAGCGTGGGCCACGCAGACCAACCAGACCAGGAGCTGGGCAGAGTGGGCCCTAGCAGGCTGAATCAGTGAGCTGCAGCAGTTACCAGACTTCTCAACACCAAAGACAACAGAGAAGGTTAGCGGGAAAAGCTGCTGGGGACAGGGGGATAGAGTTCCTGGTTCAGCCACCACCCCAGCAGCAGCAGAGGTGGGGCAGCTACAGAACTAAAGCTGCAGTTGCTTCTGGCCCCAGGCCCATCTCATGGGAGGAATTAAGTGGCAGATCAGAGCAGGAGTGCAGAGACTGCTGAAGATCTAAGTCCAGTCCAGGTTGGGGGTTCTTGGGGAAGGAGAAGTGCTGGTATGGCAGAGCTGGCTGTAATAGCTCTGAAATCAACAGCGCATCCCCCCAAGCTTGGAACATAGTACTCTCCTCTACAAGCAGACCTACTCCACTGAAAAACTCAAGGGTCAAGTAAGTTGGCTGGGAACATGGCCAGGCAGCAAAAATGGACTCAGATTCAGTCTCAGACTAAGAAGACTAAAACATACAGCCAGAAGAAGTCAACAAAGTCAAAACTCCTACAACAAAAGCCTCCATGAAAAACATGAACTGGTCTCAGGCCATGGAAGAGCTCAAAAAGGATTTAGAAAAGCAAGTTAGAGAAGTAGAGGAAAAATTGGGAAGAGAAATGAGAAGGATGAGAGAAAACCATGAAAAACAAGTCAATGACTTGCTAAAGGAGACCCAAAAATATACTGAAAAATATACTGAAGAAAACAACACCTTAAAAAATAGACTAACTCAAATGGCAAAAGAGCTCCAAAAAGCCAATG